>JAQJVL010000004.1:4878892-5190739 GCA_035578905.1 Stictocephala bisonia
AATAAAATATATTTGTAAAATGGTTTCCTTGGTATCCTCTGGCTGTGAGCTTACTTGTCCACAGATGATGATGAAATTTATCTGGCGTACGCACACAAATGTGACATTCTTCATGTTCACAATTTTTTTTCTTTTATAAAAAGGCTTCAATATAATTTTGTGTGTGTTGTATGTATATACCAAAAGTAATGTAAACACAATTATATCATAATAACACCATAATTACGTATAATAAGACTTACAAATACAATTGAAAGACAAGTAAACAAAACTTCCAAGGCTAGCGTCAGTTTGAAAATCGCTTTCACATTGGACAACGAATATTCATCATATTATTTTCAATTGTTCCCGTCGTCTTAGAACCAAGTCAGGCATACCACTACAATCGATAACTCTTCCCGTGTCCAGTGGTATATGAATCTTGTCCATAGCGCTAATAGGTATACTATAACAAGTGATAATATCGAGTGATGTCAAGTCGACAATTTTTTGTCGAAGCGCGGTACAGAATCAACACAAGTCGACAATTATTTGTCGAAACGCGGTACGAGGGTTAATGTGTAAATAAGTGAAGGCGTTGGTTCTTGCTTTGATTATTCGACGAGTTGGACAGTAGTCTATACAGCCGTGTACATCCAACACCCGCACTTCGCGCTAATTTAGTTGAGACATAACAAAAATTACTCCTCGCCCATCTCAATTGACGTTAGGACTTCGATTTCCATAAAATTACACTAATTATATCTACAATGATCAGCATTTAATGGAAATAATAGCACCGCAGTGTCCCTATTACGTCGTAAATGTATGACTCTCTTAAGCCGAGCTTGAAAGGGAGGTAGAAAAAAATGTTATATGCGAATTACAGAGTAGAAAAATAATTTTCGAACAGGTATAAGCAGACAAAAAAAACACAGCAGGAATGAAAGGAAAATAACGAAATAAATGTAACTTAATGTGATTCTTTATCTACCAAATACAAACGTGCCAGAAGTAAAGTTGAGATCTGGATCAACAAGTGGGAGAAACAATAATCGTAGACACTCTAGGGATTCAACAATGAGGGATGAAATGTTTCCATACTGGCCACTCACACTGCACATTAGACTAAACACACTCGATATTACGACAACCCTTAGGTCAAGAACCAGTGGCTTTACTCTATGGAGACAAGCACAAACAAGGCCTGAGCATTCATACACGACATGTGACACAAGAATAGATGATTGTCCAGCTTTACGTGAAATAAACGAGTCATGTTGCGTTGTTTGACGAACTATAGTAAAAACAAACGACAAAAAACAATTAAATTAAATAATTCTTTAATTTCTAGTGATTTTCAACGTACAGTAATACAAAGTTTTTCAAAATACTACGTCGGTAACATCAATCAGTAAGTAGCATTTACAATTTTAGTCCCTTTACAATTTTTTGAAGTTTTCGGATTTAAGGAGAGGGGCAGAGTATTATAAACAAGGGGTTTAAAATAGGAAAACCCGTTCGTACCTTCTTCAGATCTCCTTTGAGGCAAGTGCAACATGGCATCTTGGTGACTGTTTCACTTCTCACTGAGGAACCAGGTATCGGGTTTTCCTTTATAGTCCAGATACTGAAGGTGCAAATAAGCTATAAGGTACTATTTTTTTATAATACCTCCGAAAGTTTTCAAGAAAGACCAAATTTTCTGAAAATTTTGAATTAAGCTTGTCTTACACTCTACTTTAAAAGTTATACAAGTGCAAGTTGCGCTTTTTGTTTTAAGGGGGTAAAAACTACCCCTTATTGCAATATATTTGGAAACAATGTTTTTAAGCATTGTATTGGATATAATTGTATCGACATATGTTATTATTGTATACTATACAACTTAAATCATGACTTTTAAGATATTAATACCCTTAAAAACTATGCCTTTCGTTAAAATTTCGACGAAAAACTTCTTTAAACGTTGTTTGGGATATATTTATCTTAAAATATATTGCATATTTTTGTTTTTTTTATAATATGACTTTATTAGTGGATCTTTGAGATGTTACTACTCTTAAAAACTACCACTTTCATTGAAATGTTGACAAAAAGGTATTTAACCTTACTTGCGGCGGCTTGCTTATTTCTGTCGGTTAACCTGGGCGCGATTTAATCTTTTATCACTAAACGCACATAGACAATATAGTTATGATTTATTCACCACTGCAAAAACAAAGAAATATGCCTAATTTGATTGTATATTTTGATTCTTGCTAAGATGTGTTGTCATCGATAAAGTAGAAGACATAGACAAACGAATCATGTTAGTAAATAGCAAAACGAACCCAAACTTCTGTACGTTTGTAAATGTTTAGTATATTTAGGTTTTTTTAGTCTTGTTGGTTTTTATAAACTTGATCATGTGTTCTCACGAATATTAATGTTTTTAGTAGTGAACGAAGTGTTTGTATTAACAAACTGTCCCTGCTCAACTGGTGCTACATATAAATAACTACATGAGGTGTAGTTATAAATATATTTGATACAATTATTATTTTGTGTTTTTAAATGTATTATATTTAATTGATTTCTTTATACAATGGTTTCCGTGGCAACGAATTTTGTGGTTTATACTACACACTTTTAACTTCGCCATTTTGAAAATATAATGGATAAAATATCTTAAAATTCAACGGAGTTATGACCAAGAAATTATTGGTATGATTGCGGACTGTACCATATATACTCCATATATGCTCCATATATAGGAGCATGGAAATTTTGAAACTTTGGAACGCTCTTTCTTTTATTTGTTACAAATACTTTCTTCAAGATGCCGATGATACCACAGGAAATATCAAATATTTGAAGATATGTACTTGAAAGCACATTTTAAAGAGAATTTTATGAACATTAACCTCGAGTAAAATTAGTTTTTGTAAAACCCTTATAAAAAAAAAAAAAAACAAAACGATTTAAAGGGCTCGAAATGAGAACTTTATACACAGTATGCAAGGGTTTTAACGGCCATATCTCGTTCAGTTTTCATGCTGCATCAATTTTTTTAAAAGACAAAAACAAAGTGGAAAAACGGTTCATTTGTTTTACGAATATTTATTAGTTTTGGGAACTATTTAAACAAAAAGGCATTTTTAATCTTCAATTTTTTGTTTTTATTTCAAAATTTTATATTTTTTTAAAGTATGCTTTTTAAATTACTACAACTTCTGGAACTAATTACTGACATATAAATACATCTTGTTGGGTTTTGATAAATCATAACTACAGTATATTAGCGATGGCTTCAGTTTTATTGCCAATTTCTTTTTCTAACATTTTAGTTATCTTGACTGTTTTAATTGTAACTTTTGTAACTTCATTATTTTTTGGCCTATAAACTTCAATAAGGGCTCTTCGTACGTACAAAAAGCTCTTCGTACGTACTTTAAAAAAAGGTCATTTGAGTATTCTCGAAAAAGTTACACCTGTTAATGTTATTTTCAGTTGAATATAAAAGCAAATTCACGGCCAATAAAAAATTATCTTCATAGAGACGTAACTCTCTCCTGATAAAATATAATGCAATAAAAAATTAATCCATTTATCTAAGCAATTATTTTCGTAGATCATGAGATTTTCGAGTTATTCGTGAAAAACATATTTTTTGCAATTTTTATTCACTAATAACTAAAAAACTTCTGTTTTCGGGAAAAAACCATAAGAAATTTTTTTGCTTAAAATTAGTAAATATGCAGATTATTGGTGTTGTTTGGAATTTTTAATTTACACCACCCCCGACAGGGGGGAGCTCACCCTCCGGGTGGAAGCGCATATCGGCACTATACAACTTTGTTTGAATGGGTTATTTTAAAACTCATTTCAAATTTTCAGAAAAATTGATGCATCTTTATAACTTTCGGAGGTGAAACTTTTAAGTGACTGGACTATTAGATAACTAGGCTGATTTGTTAGCAAACCCCTTTGAACCAAAGAAGCTATCTCGATCTCGGCTATCTTCCCGATGGACAAAAGTCCAGTTACATTGCGAAATTAACTGATGTGGTAATATTTCTGCGTACTATACAATAATCTAACTCCACTGTTTTCTAGCCTGACTTTCCTCTGTCAGACAAAATCCAAAAACCGCGAGTGCGTAGTGTGTAATCGGAAGGATAAGAAACCTGGTTTTCAATACCTTTGCGTAAACAGGAATCAAGCCATTCATTACATGCATGTTCTAACGCATCCTCATTATAATTAATTTTAAAACTAAATTTACTTAAAACTTTGAAACATGTACACTTGAAATTCTATATTTTAAACAAAAGATGATGGTAGCCTACGTTATCACTTAAAATTATTATAAATCAGCTTTTTAAATATATTAGGTAACTAACGATTGGAATGCTATCGGTTTTAGTAACACTCATTAATATAAACTAATCGATTAAGAGTGTCAGATATTTGAATAGTTCGATAGGATATATGATGGAGCATTTTCCCAGATTCTATGTAGTGTCCTAGCAATTTCATATTGTTAGAATAATTCTAATATTTTTTATTTATTTTTGTAGGCTATTTCTGATAGGACCCAAAATCTAAAAATCCACAATGTATTATTTATTATTCATGTAGTAATCTTTAATTTTATCCCACTAATCATTTTTCTGTGATGGTCCTTTCTTATCTGGACTTTTCTTTATCAAAGAGATATTGATTAAGTATTGAATTAAAAACTTAAAAGCATAATAGAAAGTTCAATGGACTGCTTATTTTATAAAATTAATCAATAATAAAATATAATAATTATTTATAATCCTTATTTTATAATTAATAAGTAAAAATTAAATATTACACAATAAATCATTATATTTAATTAATGGTTTACTGTAACAGAAATATTTTCTAACTCGACTAAATAGGGCACAACTACTTTCTTATCTGGATTTTTCTTTGTCAAAAATATATTGATTGAAGATAAATGATTAAATATTAAAGAAAAACTAAAACGTATCATAGAAAGTTAAGTTGACTGCTAATTGTAAAATTATTTTATAAAATTAAGAAATAAAATTTAAACCTATTTATAGTTCTTATTTAATAAATAGTAAGAAAGAATTAAATATTACATAGTAAATCGTTATATTAAATAAGTTATTAAATATAATAGAAGTATTTTCTAACTCGACTACATAATGCACAACTACTTTCTTATCTGGACTTTTCTTTATCAAAAAGATATTGATTGATGATAAATGATAAAATTGTAGTTTTTAAAAATGTAATTTGGCTTTTAACGGTTTTGTCTTAACAGTGGTAGCTAAATTCACCACTGCATTACGCCAAAAGTTCTAATGTGGTTAAACTCTTTTTAAATATTTTTCCTATCTCAAGGGAAGGTACATTAACTAATTTTGATTATAAAATTGGGAAATAATTAACTCACCGAAAACCGATTGCACCACCTTAGGATAATCGAATTGTGGTGTAAAATTGTTAAGTTATATTTATTAGCATTTAAGTATAGAATTGTTCTAACATTTGAAATAGTTAAAATTAGTTTGGATATAATTTTTTATTATAATTATTGAATTCCAATTTTGAAGAAAACACAATGCAATGTGTATTTGCGTATTGTTTTACTTGCTTATGAATTTATAAACAAACCACAATAAATATACTGCTTATATACGTCTATATCATCAGAGAGAATTTAAATATCAGCTAAAATTTAGATGAACTCGAATTACTTAAAAAATAAAAACCGGAACATGGAAAGTCAAAATAGTCAAACGTACGTCTTAGAATAATAGTAATACAGTAGTAAGACGGTCCCGAGCCGTATGAGTTGTTGAACGCTTCTTAAGAGTTATTTCAATTTATAAATTGAAACATAGTCTGTGATAATAAACCTCTGATATCTACGTTTAAAAAGTAACCTACAAAAACTAAAAATGGTAAAATCTTGTAAAATTACACGTTTCTTGAAAATTACACAATTGACGGCCGAAACATCTAGAAAGAACGAGTAAAAGGTGTACAAATCGAATTTTAAACAACAAGTAAGGGGTTAGTGTAATGATGATGGCTAACGATCTGATAACACACGTAGTGTTATCGGCCACCGCGCGTAGAACGCTGAAACACAGTGTACTCGGCCATTAAAGGAAATAAAAAGCGGTGGAACATGAGGCTTATCGGAAGTGGAGTGGTTGCGTGTGGTTCAGGCTCGCACCATACTGTGTAATTTGGCCGGCCAGGTTGGGGGTGGCTCCGCCTGCTGCCACTCGCTCGCTATACCTCACAGCACAGACTACACACCATTGGCTAACATCCAAAAACCGGAATACATCAGCAACTCGATCTCATATACCTCATAGCACAGACTTCACACCATTGGCTAACATCCAAAAACCGGAATACATCAGCAACTCGATCTCATATACCTCATAGCACAGACTTCACACCATTGGCTAACATCCAAAAACTGGAATACATCAGCAACTCGATCTCATATACCTCACAGCACAGACTACACACCATTGGCTAACATCCAAAAACTGGAATACATCAGCAACTCGATCTCATATACCTCACAGCACAGACTACACACCATTGGCTAACATCCAAAAACTGGAATACATCAGCAACTCGATCTTATATACCTCACAGCACAAACTACACACCATTGGCTAACATCCAAAAACCGGAATACATCAGCAACTCGATCTCAAATACCTCACAGCACAGACTACACACCATTGGCTAACATCCAAAATCCGGAATACATCAGGAACTAGATCTTATATACCTCACAGCACAAACTACACACCATTGGCTAACATCCAAAAACTGGAATACATCAGCAACTCGATCTCATATACCTCATAGCACAGACTACACACCATTGGCTAACATCCAAAAACTGGAATACATCAGCAACTCGATCTCATATACCTCACAGCACAGACTACACACCATTGGCTAACATCCAAAAACTGGAATACATCAGCAACTCGATCTCAAATACCTCACAGCACAGACTACACACCATTGGCTAACATCCAAAATCCGGAATACATCAGGAACTAGATCTTATATACCTCACAGCACAAACTACACACCATTGGCTAACATCCAAAACCTGGAATACATCAGCAACTCGATCTCATATACCTCATAGCACAGACTACACACCATTGGCTAACATCCAAAAACTGGAATACATCAGCAACTCGATCTCATATACCTCACAGCACAGACTACACACCATTGGCTAACATCCAAAAACTGGAATACATCAGCAACTCGATATTATATACCTCACAGCACAAACTACACACCATTGGCTAACATCCAAAAACCGGAATACATCAGCAACTCGATCTCAAATACCTCACAGCACAGACTACACACCATTGGCTAACATCCAAAAACCGGAATACATCAGGAACTAGATCTCACATACCTCACAGCACAGACTACACACCACTAGCTAACATCCAAAAACCGGAATACATCAGCAACTCGATCTCATATACCTCACAGCACAGACTACACACCATTGGCTAACATCCAAAACCGGAATACATCAACAACTCGATCTCATATACCTCACAGCACAGACTACACACCACTGGCTAACATCCAAAAACCGGATTACTTCAGTAACTTTCTCTCAGTTTGCCTCACAGCAGAGACCAGGGCCGGCATAGTAGGAAATTCGTGTGCGTTGGTGTGCAAGATGGATTGTTGGTGCAGGCGCACGGATAATTCGTACTAAAAGGCAAGTAGTAACTGATATTGAGTACTTGGACTCGCCGCTATTACGCACCTACCCTTCCGAGACTTCTTAGGGATGGTTAAACAAAGGTGAAAATAAATAACAACTAATTTGCCAACAAGCATTTAGTGCAGCTGAACAAGAGATGAATTCTTGTATCCTAAATACTCAGTGAATTTTATTACAAATTATAAATAAGTCGACTGATTTTGATAAGGAAATCTCTTCCCTTACAGGTTTTTAATAAATACGATATTAAAATTCTCTATGATGATAGACGTATATAAGCAGTACATTTATTATGGTTTGTTAATAAATTCATAAGTGAGCAAAACATCACCCAACTATCTATTACAACGTGTTTTCTTCAAGATTGGATTTCAATAATAATAATAAAATCTTTTTAACTATTTCAAACGTTAAAACATTTCTAGACTTAAGGATTATAACTTACTGTAACAATTTTACACCGCAATTCGATGATCTTAATATTAAGGTTATAGTTTTTGAAACTGAAATACCCACAAATTATTCCTTCCCTTATCACGAACAAATAAAAGAAGAGTGACGGGGAGTGGGAGACCATGCCATGAAAAAATCTCCAAGTGGTGGAAAATTATGAGAAACACTTATTGTTTCAAAACATATCAGAGTGCGGCACCAAATTACAGATTGCTTGTCCAGAATCCAAATATAAGGAAAGCAAGAGGAAATATTAGAGGAGATGGTGGGGGTGGGCGAAGCCATTGGATGAAACCTTGTAAGTCATATCCCCCCCCCCCCCCATGGTGATTGCAAGGCGAAACTGCCCTTGCATGCGCTGGACTAGCCTAGTTTACTGTACATAAAAATCTGTAAGATATTACCAGTCAACAATCTTTAAATCTGAATAATAATTTAAAATCTAACTTGTTATTTACATCACACACCCTCCACAACGCTATGAGGGGATCTACGTTTATATATGATGACACAAAATGGATACACAAAATATTTGATACCTATAAAAAATGTACGTACATAAATATAATAAGACTGCCGTACTGGTTTGTTAAAACAGAAAACCTTCGATTTAACAGACCCCGACTGAACGGACTTCGGATTCACCGGACAGCTTGCAACTGTATTACAGTATCTAAATTGCTATATACCCCCCCCCCCCCCACTAATGGAAGTTTTCTACAAAAAATAATTTTTAAAACGTGTAGTTTTTCTAAGGCAACTTCAAATATTCCATAAATAGTTATTATTATTATTCAGTATATCCTAAAACCCTTTATCCTTACGCGTCAATCATTTTTGTACAATATATTTTTGTAAACGGTATTGTATTGATTTTTGAGTTAACAATCAGCTTGCAACTTCACAGTTTTGAGTACGGTGTAGCGATCTAATAACAGCTTGGAGTGAATTCACCCTAATTTAACGGACAGTCGGCTTTAGCAGACTAGGTCCTACCCCTTTTAGTCCGTTAAATCGAGAGTTTACTGTATTAAGTGTTTATTTTTAACCAAATGAATTTTAAAAAGAAGCTAAAGGATGTCTTATTTTACCAGGAGAAGTTAGGGCTAAGAAGCCCTCTCTAACACTTAACCTAAGGACCAGAGGCTTAAAGGTGACTTCCGAAACCACAACCAGTGACCGGGCAGGCGGGCTGCGGCTACGTGCAAGGACGGGATCGCCCAGACGGTCACCCATCCAAGGGACAACCACGTTCGATATTGTTTGGCTCCATTATCTTGCGATAACGTCGGAACCCTCCAATCAAGGCGACTCACTGGCTTCCTGTTAATTTTTAATTAACTAGGCTTACAGTTCATTTTTCTAAATTTATTTGTGTAAACTGAAGCCACCAGGCATTTATTAAGTTTTCAATAATAAATAACTATAGTAAATTGTGATACAAAACACGAGTCTGTTTAGTAATGGATATTGACTATGGCACTGAGGCCAAGTTGAGGTCATTATGTGGACAAAATGAAATCATTTTTTTTAACCACTAACAAGCCAGTGATAAATGCCAAGGTCCACACTCAAAGATCAATAATACGTTTGAGAATTGGTCGATTTCCGGTCTATAGGACAAGGCAGCCGTAGATTACAGTTAAATAATATTTAAACCATATTGATAACAGCGCGGCGCCACCACAGTAGTACACATGGCCAGCCAACGTGGACTGGCTACGAACGTGTAATAGCTCTGGTGATAAGGAGAAGCCTGATAGGAAAAGGCAAACAACCCCGACGATGGAAGTAGCTTGCTATAGTGATATTGATGACTTGAGGTAGCTGGGGATAAGCAGGAGACTGGTAGGAAAAGGCAAACAATCCTGACGGTGGAAGTAGCTTGCTATAGTGATATTGATGACTTGAGGTAGCTGGGGATAAGCAGGAGACTGGTAGGAAAAGGCAAACAATCCTGACGGTGGAAGTAGCTTGCTATAGTGATATTGATGACTTGAGGTAGCTGGGGATAAGCAGCAGACTGGTAGGAAAAGGCGAACAATCATGGCGGTGGAAGTAGCTTGCTATAATGAGATTGGTGACTTGAGGTAGATGGCGATAAGCAGCAGACTGGTAGGAAAAGGCGAACAATCATGGCGGTGGAAGTAGCTTGCTATAGTGATATTGATGACTTGAGGTAGATGGGGATAAGCAGCAGACTGGTAGGAAAAGGCGAACAATCCTGACGGTGGAAGTAGCTTGCTATAATGAGATTGGTGACTTGAGGTAGATGGCGATAAGCAGGAAACTAGTAGGAAAAGGCAAACCATCCTGACGGTGGAAGTAGCTTGCTATAGTGATATTGATGACTTGAGGTAGATGGGGATGAGCAGCAGACTGGTAGGAAAAGGCGAACAATCCTGACGGTGGAAGTAGCTTGCTATAATGAGATTGGTGACTTGAGGTAGATGGCGATAAGCAGGAAACTAGTAGGAAAAGGCAAACCATCCTGACGGTGGAAGTAGCTTGCTATAGTGATATTGATGACTTGAGGTAGCTGGGGATAAGCAGCAGACTGGTAGGAAAAGGCGAACAATCATGGCGGTGGAAGTAGCTTGCTATAGTGATATTGATGACTTGAGGTAGCTAGGGATAAGCAGCAGACTGGTAGGAAAAGGCGAACAATCATGGCGGTGGAAGTAGCTTGCTAAAGTGATATTGATGACTTGAGGTAGCTGGGGATAAGCAGCAGACTGGTAGGAAAAGGCGAACAATCATGGCGGTGGAAGTAGCTTGATATAGTGAGTTTGGTGACGAGGTAGCTGGGGATAAGCAGGAGACTAGTAGGAAAAGGCAAACAATCCCGATGGTAACTGTAGCTTGATAAGGTGTTTTGACCTGAGTTAGCTTGTGGTGATAATTGCACGAAGTACCTGATAGTGATTATCAGTCGAACACCATGTAAATATTCAAGGTACACCACATAACAAGACAGTTAAATGTGATTTTACATTTTATTAAGTACAATACTTAATAAAAAATTGTTTAATTCTTTGTAAGCTCAGATGGATTTAAAAATAATGATTTCTATTGTGTAGATTAAACTCGTTAAAAATGCGGTTATAAATTGAAAAAATAGTAAATGAGCAATATCCAATGTAAAGGCCTCATATAACAGGGAGGTGTATTCTGTTGATTTATCTAATTGCGAGTCTGTTTTTGTACAAAGCTTTTGAGGGCGAGCAGGCATCGGTCTTCCGAAGGGCAAGCTATTGTATTTCCTATATACACCAGGTGAAAACCTAAAAAGGCAGTTTGTTTGAAACATATGGCGATATGTTAGATTAGTTGGCTGGAAACCCTAGAAATGCCCTTGTTTCCCGATAGTAAACGTTGGTCTCAGTAATCTTGGGGCAGACGACTTACATGTGCGGAAAATGTATTAGAGAAAACGCCAAGCTGGTGATATCTATGATATAAGGTCGTTTCTATTTGTGACGCAATAATTCTTGAGCATTAATTAATGTTGCGCGCTCGTGAGCAGGGTGACATTGACATTTAACATAGGCCTGCCTCGGGTGATAGCTTATCAACTATTTAAGCACAAGTTGTACATATCCAGTGCTTTTTGTACTTCAATTATTTATTAAAAATCAAAACTTAAGACATTCTATATGAAACAAAAATCCATTAAGTACTGTAGCTTAACATAGATAGTAGGAATGATGCCCTCGTTTTTGGTGGTTAATTTGTATGATATTATAAACTCTGTGTCTATTGATTTAATTGTATTAGTGATACGTGTTGTTTTTTCTTCTGAAAATATGAAGTCATGAGTGGGAAATTGTTGTGTTTTGGTGTGGATCGTCTTTTCTTTTTAGAGTGGTTTTTATATGTATCGATATGAAGATGTCATAATTGTCTTGTAATCCTTTTCTCTCTTCCCACGTAAAATGCATATTTTTATTTTTGCTCAAATATACTGTACATATAATCATTCCCAATATAAATTCAGACTGTCGTGAAAGTTTCCAGAACGTTGACCTACTGCCAGGAAAAGTATAGATGTTTAATCAAATCCTTTATTAAGACATAATATTTGTTACAGTTATAAATTCTATTTGTACAAATGTTGTGTCTTGTCAAATTAACTATAACCACTATTAATATAATTCTGTATCAATTAATTAATATTTAATATAAATCTTGTACTACACAGACATGTGAGGTAGTCGAATGTATGAAATAGTAATAACTTTGAATACTCAAAACATATTAAGCATATATTGAAAATGTTGGCAAATGGATAAAACGTAAATTAATAATACGTACATTAAATATACGTATTATTATGGATTATGGATATTATTATTATGGATAATACGTAAATTAAAATAATCAAAACTTGGAACTTTCCATATTAAGATAAGAGACTCATTGAGTCTCAAGTTCAATCAAGTGGATTGTTTAGCGTGCACAATCTGCAATGCCTGAATCTTACTGTCACTGCTAATGTCGCCTTTTTTCAGAGCAAAACAACCAACAATGCATCTATCATGCAACAACAACCTCGAAGCTCAAACCTTGTAACACTTTGCCAGAATGTACTGCTGGAAATATAACGCGATATATAGGAGTTATTAACGTAGATTACTCAGAGTAAATAGAGGATTAGCACATCTAAAACTGAGTTAGGACGACACCTCCGAGTAAATAGAGGATTAGTACATCTAAAACTGAGTTAGGACGACACCTCCGAGTAAATAGAGGATTAGCACATCTAAAACTGAGTTAGGACGACACCTCCGAGTAAATAGAGGATTAGCACATCTAAAACTGAGTTAGGACGACACCTCCGAGTAAATAGAGGATTAGCACATCTAAAACTGAGTTAGGACGACACCTCCGAGTAAATAGAGGATTAGCACATCTAAAACTGAGTTAGGACGACACCTCCGAGTAAATAGAGGATTAGCACATCTAAAACTGAGTTAGGACGACACCTCCGAGTAAATAGAGGATTAGCACATCTAAAACTGAGTTAGGACGACACCTCCGAGTAAATAGAGGATTAGCACATCTAAAACTGAGTTAGGACGACACCTCCGAGTAAATAGAGGGTTAGCACATCTAAAACTGAGTTAGGACGACACCTCCGAGTAAATAGAGGATTAGCACATCTAAAACTGAGTTAGGACGACACCTCCGAGTAAATAGAGGATTAGCACATCTAAAACTGAGTTAGGACGACACCTCCGAGTAAATAGAGGATTAGCACATCTAAAACTGAGTTAGGACGACACCTCCGAGTAAATAGAGGATTAGCACATCTAAAACTGAGTTAGGACGACACCTCCGAGTAGATAGAGGATTAGCACATCTAAAACTGAGTTAGGACGACACCTCCAATCTCAGAGAATCAAAAATTACTTCAAGAAAAAGAAAATAAGGTTTAAACGAGAACAATAATTAAATAAATAACGTCTGATTTCCTCTAAATATCTCTATATACAAAGTGAAAAAATTTGGAAATGCTTTCAATACTGTTATATAAATTCACTTGTATGTTGAGTGAAATCTTATACATCATCATGGTTACGAAGAATCAACTTTTTGACGCCTTTAGCGACATTTCATCCTTTCATGGCTCGTGAGGAGTTGAACGAAAATCTTTAATATAAGCCTAGGTCGAGTTACGTATCAAATTAAAGGGCAGTTATTCAAAATAAATTAATTGCGGCAAACCGGACTTCGCAATTCAAATTTATTCTTTCCAGAGTAGCGGTTATTTGTATTGCAAAGTAACTAACATGATCATATTATTTCTCCACAATTTAACAGTTTCAAGTAAATTATTCTGATACAAAATTACACTTAATGGAATACAAATATTCCAAAAAAATTAAATTATCAAATTGTCTATGGAAAAAATAACGATAAAAATAAGTTACATCACAAGATAAAATAACTACATTTGTTTTGTCTTTAAATTCAAATGACTTGTACTCTGGAAAGGATAAAGCTTTCGAAGTCCGTTTTGGGGCAATTAATTTATCTTGAATACATATTTCATTTGATATCAAATAATATGATCAGTATTATTTCTCCACATTTTCAGTTTCGTTCTAGTGAGATTTTTATTCAACTGCTCACAGGCCGTCCCCTTGAAAAGACGAAATGTCGCTAATGGCGTCAAAAAGCAAGTTTTTTGTAACCATGATGATTTATACACTACGATCAACAATGATCTTAACATCATACTGTCTCAGATTTATACACTACGCTTAACAATGATCTTAACATCATACTGTCTCAGATTTATACACTACGATTAACAATGATCTTAACATCATACTGCCTCAGATTTATACACTACGATTAACAATGATCTTAACATCATACTGTCTCAGATTTATACACTACGATTAACAATGATCTTAACATCATACTGCCTTAGATTTATACACTACGATCAACAATGATCTTAACATCATACTGTCTCAGATTTATACACTACGATTAACAATGATCTTAACATCATACTGCCTCAGATTTATACACTACGATTAACAATGATCTTAACATCATACTGTCTCAGATTTATACACTACGATTAACAATGATCTTAACATCATACTGTCTCAGATTTATACACTACGATTAACAATGATCATAACGTCATACTGTCTCAGATTTATACATTACGATTAACAATGATCTTAACGTCATACTGTCTCAGATTTATACATTACGATTAACAATGATCTTAACGTCATACTGTCTCAGATTTATACACTACGATTAACAATGATCTTGACGTCATACTGTCTCAGATTTATACAGTATATAAAAACCACTCTGAAAAAGACGAACCACACCAACACAACGAGAATTAATAAAATGGAACTTAATTATTGAACGAATCTATTTGACAATATTGAATATTGAAAATAAAATTGAAAATAGATCAGTTTAGAATCAATTTCAATTTAAATCACAGCATTTTCTTACGCATATGAATGTAATGTGTCGTAACTATAAATTGCAGGAGGACTACAACCTGAGCAAGTAATTAACTTTACAATCTCTAGAAGCCAAGAAAACGTTGTTTCAGTAAATTGATAAGAACTTTGTTTCTTGAAAAGTAAACTGTTGTTTTGAAATTTGTTAAACTTACAGAATATACTCCTGTCAACCACGTGTCAAAGTATAAATGCGATACGGGTTTTTAAGTAGTAAAAGTGTAAAGTTGATGCACAGTGAAAACTAGTTAAAATTACGGTACTTTTATTGTTCAAACTGGGATAACAATTAAAACTTATAATAAAATTAAAAAATGGATTCTTAACGTACAAATAAACAAAGAAAACAGTGATGTTTTATTTTTTTTGTAGGCTTCTTAGATTCTTAGTAACAACCTTTAAACTGGGGTACACACCATTTCTGCGCCGACAGTAGTTACACGTTTCAACGTAAGAGTATAAAAACCTCATTGTGCTATACGGAGGCTTTTATATTCTTGGCTATCCAAAAAATACCTCTTGGAAATACACGTAAACAAGTTAAAAGTTACTCATATCTATGATAGTACTGTACCATACACACTCGAATTGAATTACTTTTCAACAGTGGCCATACTAGGGAAGGTCGACAGCGCTATGCATAGTAGCAATGCAACTTTAACTGTCGGCGAGATAAAACATGCGTTTCTATTTCAATTGTGTGATTTGTGTTTATTATTATAATGAGTTATAGTGAAAACTTCACAATTATTCAAGACTATTTCTAGTGAACCATAAATTGATATTATAAGTTTTTTTACGGAAATCGTCAAGAATGACATTTAAAGTTTCGCATGAAAAAAGTATAAATATACTAAATTTATTACAAAATCCAACCAATGGTCTTCGCCTTTCAAATGACACTTCCAGTGTTACGATACGATCATTATTACGAGCCGAATGATTGAAATAGAAACCTGTGTTTTGAGCGTCTTTCTCGGAGAGAAACGGCCACTTTGACGGTCTCTTTTGCTCGTTAAGTAATTTATAAATATATGAAGTCATTCCATGCATCAATATTTGTACGACATTTTACTTAACAATAACAAACGCAACAAATGTCCAACTGTTTTTATCAGCACGCACAACATATATCGAGCCACATATATCGAGCCAGCGATAGATGGATTTAGGACCAATCTTTTGTTTAGGTAAGTGAAAAAGCGGTGACACTACAAAATAACATCCTAGGACACTCATCGATGGTCGATGTTTTAGGTACAACAATAACATCCTAAGAAACTCATCGATGTTAGATGTTTTAGGTACAACAATAACATCCTGGGAAACTCATCGATGTTAGATGTTTTAGGTACAACAATAACATCCTAAGAAACTCATCGATGTTAGATGTTTTAGGTACAACAATAACATCCTGGGAAACTCATCGATGGTCGATGTTTTAGGTACAACAATAACATCCTGAGAAACTCATCGATGGTCGATGTTTTAGGTACAACAATAACATCCTGAGAAACTCATAGATGGTCGATGTTTTAGGTACAACAATAACATCCTGAGAAACTCATCGATGGTCGATGTTTTAGGTACAACAATAACATCCTGGGAAATTCATCGATGGTCGATGTTTTAGGTACAACAATAACATCCTGAGAAACTCATCGATGGTCGATGTTTTAGGTACAACGTTACTTACGTGAATGGTAAATGGTACATGGATGATTTTTGTATTACTGTATATCATCATTTTTCATTTATTTAGTTCCGTTTGACATACAATTTATCATAATGTTTTGCGCATTTTATCTAACGCTGCTTGAATATAATTGTTCAGAATAATTAATTACACAGATATCTGTAATAAAACGAAATTGTACGACTTGTACACATCTATATAGGAAAATAACAGTGTCTACTAATTAAAAATAATAGGCATACACAGTGAGGTATCTAAGCTAGAACAGGCTTAAATGAAAGCTAATGTTCAAGCTGGCGTTGTACCACGTTATCGACTAATAGTATATCTATTTTCAAACTTATATGCTTCTTTTTCAATTTTTATTGTATACTGTTACGTCATTTTCTGTTTTGCTATTATGATTATCTGCACCTTTATTAATCAAATATCAATTAAACCTTTATTAATCAAACTTAAATCAAATCTATCACTAAAATATCTTATCGTATCGATGTGTTTTCACTGAAGAGTACAACAAATTCTAAGTAATTGAAACAGCTTTTAATGGTTTTATCTATACAAGGTCTTTGGGAACTCTTTAGATATACTTTGGGATTTATTTATGGACTTGAAAAGTAACAAAAAATGGCATATACAGTATGGTCTATCTTGCATCATTAACCATATATCCGTAGGTTTGTGATAAATATATATAGTAACTCAGGAATAATAAATCCGAAATATTTAAAATTTTGCATACTCAGTAAGGCTGATAGCACCTAAACGTACAGTTATTTTCGATATTTTACTTTCAAAAATCTGGATATCAACCTTAGGATAGGAAAATAAATAATGGTTGTTTTCTTTGTACATTTTTTTATTTTTAAAACGTAAGCTATTTCAAAATGGTTGAACAAAAAATATCGAAATTATTACACACTTAGGTGCTATCGGCCTTTCTAAAAATTTGAAATACGTGGAATTTAAGGTTCCTGAGTTATTATTTTTTTAAATAAAAATAACAAACATACAGACTGTTAACGAAGCGAGATAGACCTTACTGTTGTATATGAAGTTTTTTATTTGTTTTCATGTCCAGAACTAAATCCCAAAGTTTAGCTAAAGAGTTTCCAAACACCCTGTATAACACTCAGCCTACTTGCAAATCTTATAATAGTCTATTTTCTTGGTGAAAGCCCCTAACGTACGTATGTCTGTAGCTCACACTGTTGCCAGCACACGTGTGACTGTAAGTGGAGGAGAGTCCCCCCCCCCCCCCCAAGAAGGTACAGACTACAGAGCGGCACTGGCATCCAGCGCCATGCCAGAGGAGCCTGGAGACATCCATCCTGTTTATAGTTTCCGGCTCGACACAATCTCACTACACCCGCTATACAACAACGTCCCAGTTCAGAAGAAGGATAATGGGAATTAGTTTTCTTAGTAGCATCATATTACGTGTTGGTACAAATAGACACAAGTTAACGTCACACAACAAAAACTTTAATTCCTTCAACTTCAAATCTCTGGTCGTTTACCGATATTGATCACCTTACTATTTGTAATAAATTTGTATTGTGTCAAGGTTTTGAATGGGAATTACAAATAACTGCGAACGAACTACTCTTTTGCTTTATTCCAATCTTGTTAACCTTGGAAGAAACTAAATTTATAATCCCTCATTTCATTGTTCATGAGTTTATTATTTTATTCCCCACGGTACTTTGCATACTAATTTTACTAGTTTACAAACAAAAGTTCAAGATGGCAACAAAACAATAAAGACAATGAACGACATAACAAACCTACAAACATGTTTAACAACAATAAATCAGAAACAACTATAACCGCAAACAACATAACAATTTTATCCAGATACGTACGTTTAAAAAGATCACGTTCACACTTCCATCCAACAGCCGTTGTACACAAATCAAAATATACGTAATGAGAGTGCAGTAACGTCATTTATCTTTAGTATTTATAGTAAACGTTTTTCTTTATAATGTCACTATAATGATTTAATTATCAAATAAATAACTGTCTTAAAAAAAAGTACTGATCAAAACCAATATAGGATCATTGTGTGACGGACAATTTGTGTGGTAATTTCGATCGTGTGTAGCTCCAGAATCATTTTGAACCTCCTCCGCCTAAGAGACAAAATTATGTAAGATATTTCTCAAGAGTTCTTTGATAAACATTATATTATCTAATACAATTATTTCGTCAAGGAAACAATCGAATGGACTGTGTAAAATGAAAATGGAACATCGCTACTTCAGGTTGAAGAGTTAAGTAGCTAGCCACCAGAGAGTCGCCTACACGACGAGGCTAGCTAGCTAGCCAGACACCAGAGTTGTCTTCTCGACAAAGGCTAGACAGCCAACAGAGTTGCCTACAAGATCGAGACTAGCCAGCCATCAGAAAGTTAGCTAAACGAGGCTAGCCAGCCATCAGGGGAGGGGAGAGTAGCCCTTAGTGTCAACAACTAAGGGAGGAGAGGGTTGTTTGACATATGTGTACATGGGTTAGGTGACCTGGTATGTCAGGTCACGTGTACATAGTAAGATTAGCTGTATACCTGTATATACACAAGAGTGGCCGGACTGGGTAATTTGAAGCAGTTTGTAAAATCAAAATTTCTGTATACAGAAGCTCAAAGTTATTACAATAAGTTATATACAGGATAATACTACATTTGTAACATTGATCTTCCTCTCCAAATTAGTATGGCTAGTCTATTTCCAGCTTTGTTTTAAACCGAGATATTTTTCGATAAATGTATATTTTTTTTTAACCATAAGCCTATCATTTGAAACCAGCTGTTTTTAAATATATTCAAACAATAATACTGTTATAAAGGAATTACAGTTACAATTCGATAAATATTTATGGGCATTGCCCTAAAACAAGCAGGGTCGGATTGCATGAAGATAAAAATAAATGTAAGTCTTATTCCTTTCCTAATAATTCAATGTTCTCATTAGTTCATGATAATGTAACTTAAGTCGATTTTTACTTTTTTAGCTTACTTTACACAGTAAATTAGTTAAATGAAGAGTTTCTTCACCAATAGCAGATTAAACAGTTTGTGAAAAATGAATAAGTCAATTTACATTAAATATTAACGTTCAAATATACAAATCTTGTATTGTACATGAAATTGAATGAGGATCAAGGGTTATAAGACAAGCAGAAAATCACAATTTCACCACTGAGACAATAGTAGCAACACGGAATAAGCAGATACTGAAGCCTCACTAGATAGAGAATATTTTATTTATTTTTTTTTTTTTTTAACTTCAGTCGCTAGTTCACATGGGCCTGCAGGCCTGTTCGTGAACTTAATTCAACTAGTGAAGTACCGACCGTTGTGCCCTCCGCAGTCCGAAGCCTTGGCCACTGAACCACCACGCCGGCATTACATTATTAACATTACTGCACAAGACAGTTTGTTAGTTTATCAGCTAATTCTGTGGTAGCACCTGATGGTCTCTACACATCCTAGTTTTTTTTAACGTTTAGAGTAAGTTCTCACAATATTTGGCCACTTTTTTATGAAAAAAATACATATTTGTGATGGTGGAGACAGTTTCAGAACAGTTCAGGTCCAACTGTGACTGATTCCATAAATGCCAACGGTATATACCGCCATCTATTTAAATATAATATTAATGTCAATGATCTAAGTGAAAGCCTGACTCTAAAACGCACATATGTTCACAAATACTAAAGCATTCTGTAAATGATATTTTTCTACAATTCACGTCAAACTCACTTAGTTTGTTTTAATTCTCTGTGAGTATAGTTTTTGACTATTGGTTTTTAACATTTAAATTTGTACAAAATTGATGAACTTATGCAAGCTTACTTATTGATACGGGAAAGCGACATTTTCATAGCTAGCTTTAATTTGCCATTAAACTATTACTTTAGTGATTCACTCGAATACGTATTTCTGAGAAATTCCCATTTTTAAATCAAAGACTTAAGTACTGTATGGAATATCTAGACAGTTATAGTAACAATCGTCTTCACTTTTACTGAGTATTAATAAGAACAAACCAAACAGACTTCTTAAGTAGTAGCCTACCTATGTAAACAATTATAAACAGAACATCTACCTATTTTTTTTTCCTTACCTGACCTATGTTGTTAGTCCAAATATCCCATGACAAAAAAACCTAACATAGAAAAATTCTACATAAATTTAAATTAAAACATATATGACAGTTAATCAGGGTTACTTATTGTTAAATAGATGTCAGAATAAGCCAGAAATTATACTAAGCAATTGAACAACAGCATACAAATCCAAGGTTACATTAGGTATGCTAAGGTGCTACATTAGACTTAAAATTCCCACATGCTAATGATACTTTTCAATATACGTGGGAATTTAGTGTGGCTTTAGTTTTTCTCTTGAGCTTTAATTTGGAAATTTACTTATATCTAAATCATCTCCTCATATATTTTTGATTACAGTAATATTTTCTATAGACCTACCTATGAACCTACAAAAGTTATTCCCGTTCAAGTTCTAATCGAATCAGTCAATCTACAATTACAACAAAAACCAAATTGAAGTTACAGTAACTTAAGTAGGTACTTACCTCGAAGAACATACTGTACTTGGGTTTTAGTTAAGAATATCTAACTTCCAACAAATTTTGAATGATAACATCAAACAATTTTGACTTTCATAATTCAAAACATAATTTACCGATGCAGATAAGGCTATTTATTCATAACCGTCAATATAGATTTCACAGTTAATTAAATACTGTATCTCTATCGAATTCTCCGTTTGAACCCTAGATCAGCATTTCTAAACTTTTTGCCTGATTTGTTTGGACATATAAGTCGGTCGGACTCATACCTTTAATTACAGTTACAGGGTTTTAAAAACTCGTACAAAAACAACACCATATCCTTAACTAATTTAACATTACATTAAGCTCCTCGCACAATAAAATTTTATGTAACTTACCATAACTTATGATCTTATTCCCATAATTTTTAATATTCTTTTGTTCTTTTCGGAAAAATCGGTTTCCAACTAATTGTTCATTTTAAAAGACTTTTTTGCGATCTAAAAAACTTCCAACTGTACACATTTTTCTTTTTATACTATTTACTTTTACCTTATAAATAAAAAAATATGTTGCAAAAGCCAGCTTTAAAACAAAGATATGGAAACAAGGTTATCGGTCTCTTTTCATATGAACTAACTTTAAACAGTGAAGTAACAAATAACACATAGCTTTATTTAACGCAACCTGCCTCATTTTTGATATAATGTAGAAATACCCACCGCCCAGGAGAGACACTAATCAGTTACAATCATGGATGGAGTACTACCTCACCTGAGAGATAGCTTGTGTTAAGCTCATGGGGAGCTTAACACAAGTAAAAATTATAAGAAAACAGAACTGTTACAATTTATATCCTTGCAATAAAAATAAAGTGTTGAGTTTGTAACTAAAACTATTTATGCCTCTTTGTTTTCATCTTAAATTTCTCTCAATTACAAAACAATTTAAGTTAGAATTTTCATGGGCTAGTGCAATTTTATCAATTTTTACACCCTATAATTAGTTTTTCTCTATCAAGGAATACAAATTGATCCATATATATTAATTATATTTAACTAATAATAACTTAAGATCCTTAAGTAACATCTAATAACACTCATTAGCGTACTAGTTTATTTTGATGATCTAATACCTTTTCATTTCAACATATTTTAAGGTGAATAATATATTGTAAATTTGAATACATTACTAAAAAATGCTTATTTGTTGATCTGACTTTTGGCTAAACTTAAAACTATGAATAAATAGAAAGTAAATTAATTAATTAGTTTAATTTTATGCAGTGTTCATACTAATAGTAAAAGTTGCAAGAGAACTGAATGTTTAATCAACATTCACTGTAAACAGAAAAAATCACTCACCTAAATGCCGACACGGTGAAGGTTTTATTAGTTGTATTGTTCTGTCTATGCCTTCCAATTCCAATGAACAACAAGTCTGGGACTGAATTTTAAAATAAACATAACGATATCCGAGGGAGAAAATCTCAGAATACACAATCACACTAGAAGTACGGCCCGACCACTAGATATATTAAAATAAATGAACAGTTTGTAATATATTTTTAAAATATGTATAGAACTATAAGCAGTTTCGATGGTTTAGAAAAATAAAATCTGTACATATTAAGAGCATCCTATACGTATTCTTAACTGCATACACTACTTATGGTGCGCGGAGACTTTAATAGCCTAGTCAATGTAATCATTCAATGAGATGTTCTAGTCTTGAATGTCAACATGTTTTATATGAAAAAGAGGAATGTAAACCCACGAATAAAACTTGAAAAATGTTAATTTAATAGTTAAAACACTTGGTTACTTAATATATACATTAAAAAAAGACTAAGGCGTGAAAACGGCACACGAACTGGCTGGCTTGTACTGTAAACACACAATGGTGGCGGTGCCCAGATTCTTGGCCCAGATGCGACAACGTCGTTCCTCTCGATCACAATTCACTGTTTTACACTTGCCGAAAAGTTCAAATCGAGCATTCACAAACCAAAACAAACAATATTAAATGCAGTTTCACACATTAGAACTGATTACTGCTAACAAACTGTTTACTTTTAACAAATATAAAGAATAATTTCAATCAGACATGAGAGAAGCGAGGAGAGGAGACTGGCGAGTGGCAGCGCTGGCCAGTTCGGTTTATCCCCTCCACTCCTATTGAGACTGAAGGAGCAACTGTTGTATAACCATGCCACTAGGTGTCGCTAGTGAACACAAACGAGGAATGCAGGACTTGTAGACTGGCGCTAGGATGCACCACCATCGCCTCGCCTGTTCCTCCCCAAACGGCCCAAACACCTCACCTCCACTCCACGTCCGCCCATATTCCACGTACGTATGTACTTTGTGCACTGACACAGACTCAGACTGCGCTCTGCTACCTCCCTTGAAGGGAAGGTGGAATGCAGTACTTGGAGGTAAACTGGACCTATGATGGACAATTGTTACTTTGCCTTATGAACCCTAAACACCGATTTAAGTCTTTTTTTTAGAATAGAACAATTTCTTATTTGAGACCGTTTACTGCTATTGTTTTTCTTGAAAGAAAAAATCAAAAGGCTCAACATGCATGAAAAATTATACATATTTGTATATTAAGTACAAAAAATGTAAAATTTTTCATAAGTAGGGGTTATAAATGAAGTGTAATAGAAACGTAAATTGGATTTTATGTATACATTATGATCCAGAGAGGAACATTCAAAATTGCCCAAGAAATTATATGAGTGAGGCCATGACATCAGGCATGAAGGAATAACCCACCCAAAACGAAATATTGTTATCTCTATAATGTGAGACTTCCTGTGAGCTCACTTCAGGAGACATCTAGGGGCCCTGTGTTTAGCTCCAAAACGAGCTATTAACTGATAAGGAATGAAAAACCTTAGACATATTTGTTACTCGTCGTAGTTCCTTCATTTAATTACACAGCATCAAAAGCTGAGTTAATTGTACCTGGCACTTGCTTTGAAATTCCTCATAACTTGTAATTGGTATGAGATTGTAATCACTGTAACAAAAAAGTGAAAACCTCGATAAATCGCACTCTTTTTTAATTAATGAGTAAGCTAATTAGAACTATTTGACGTAAATTAATCAGCGCTCCGCCTCATTATTTTTTATGTTCTACTCACTATGAAGAAGAAAGATCATGGAGATAAATAATTCTACACATTTTAACTGCAAAAAATATGTAATATATACATGCATAAAATATATTTCTACACTACAATATTACGGTAAAAACTTTTATTTTCATTCATATTTTCAATCACATGTTTATACCTAGAATCCACTACCGACTTGAAATCAAACTATAACCAGAAATATGACTACACGAGACTGATTTGAAAAAAATAATAATAATCGGGTAGACAGAGAAGTCCCATTATTTCATATTTCCAATTTGAGTTCAGTATAAATAATTATTTAAATGTACATCAAAGTGTTGTGCTAGTTTATATCAATTGTATGTAGGCCTACTTGAAAAAGTACCGAGTTTTATTCAATCGAAACGATGACATGAGTAAAACTAATAAAGATAGCCTACGAATAGTCTAGTTTAATAAGAAATTTTCTTACTAAGAAGAAAAAAATAAGGAGGAAGATGAAAATGGTAATCAAGACTGTTTAGAGGTGTTTGATCAACTCTTAGAATAGAGAGTGTAAAACAAAAACAAAGTCCTCCTGAGTGCGAAGACTGGAGGAAGTTAGGGATATGCGTCGAAGAGGCTTGAGAGAGACAAAACACACGAGTCGAAAAAAAACGTTCAGCGAAAAATATAGTTATTAATGAGGAAGCTCTCTATTATTGTTGACGTTTCGTTCTGTGCAGTATTCACTTTATCAATTGAATCCTAAGAAAAGCAATTCTGAGTGTCATCTGATCAAACATCAAAGTAGAGCTTTTAAATGTAAATAATTTATGTAATTATTCATGTCTTTAATATTGTCTACTAATAATACGTTTGTACCTTATTTAAATAATACATTAATAGGAAATTTGACTTTAGGCTATTACTATAGAATATGCATTGATCAATGGCAATAAATTTCTAGAATCTTGATTCTTTAAATGAAAATATATTTTATAGAAATAACCTGGTAAACATTTTACGGAACTACCACTAAAGAAATTAACATATTACAATATATCTTCGTAAATGTTGTAGAGAGAAATTCTCTGTTCTATGTCATATATATTACAGGTTTATCATTTTCACTAGTAGGCTACTCCTCCACTCAGCTGTAAAATGCAATTGTGAACTTCCGCTTGAAAAATAATCACATGCATTGCTTCGAGGAATTCGTTCGATACCATTCGTGAGTAGTTTCCCTATTGATAAAAAATTACCATGTGCATTCGATAGTTCATTCGATTCTATTCTTGGCGAAGTTTCCCTATTGAACATGGACGGTGAACGTTCCATGTTATTATTTTTGGTTTAAAAAAAAGCCTTAACGTGGACAGAGTTAAACTGTTGTCAAAACTTGAATGCATTGGGGTTCGTGAACGCCTTGCAGTGTGGTCCGCAGCTATCCCACTGGTAGACTTCAGTGTGTTTCTTCTGTGTAACTAGCAGCGATCCTCTTCCTGTAGAATATGGTGTGATTCAGAGTAGTAGAATGGGTCCGCTCTTATTTTTAATTTATATAAATAATATTTCAAAAATTAAACTTCATGGTAAACTATTTTTATTTGCAGACGATGCATTGATTTTTCTAAGCGGTCGTACCTGGTTGGATGAGCAAGAATCTTCAAGAGACCTCTTCGTTTTAAAAAATTGGTTTGACCAAAACGTACTTTCATTAAAAATAACTAAAACAAAATGTATGCCAATTTTCCTAAGAAGCGCCACAATCTAGAAAATCTCAAATTACACACTTGTGGTAATTATGTTGACATTCACTGTGATTGTGCAGTGATTGAAAAATTTGCATTTTTGTAATACTTGGGTGTAGTTTTTGACTTTAGAATGTCATGGTCCAATCATATAGATCTGGTTGAAAAACTTCGTAAATATTTTTTTGCATTCAAACAACTAAGTGAAGTTTTAGAAGAGAAGGAAATCAAATTAGCCTATTACGGGTTCATTCAGTCTCTTCTTACATTTGGTAGTATTGCTTGGGGGGAGGGGGGGCAAGTGTCCGTTCTTCAACCCTTGTCCATAGCACACAAGAAAATTATTAAAATTAGTTACAAACAAACTTTCGTTTTCCAACATATTCATTATTTAAAGAATATACTCTTCTTACCGGTCGTTAGTTGTACATTAAAACGCTTCGAACTTGCATATTCCTTAATGTGCAAGTTCGAAGCGTTTAATACCACTATACGTGTAGTTTAATACTACTATACGTGTAGGGGTGGGTGGGTGGGTCAATACCAATGTACGTGTAGGGGTGGGTGAGTGGGTGGGTCAATACCAATGTACGTGTAGGGGTGGGTGAGTGGGTCACTCTGTCCGAAGTACGCAACTAATTTTCTAATATATATAATCTCGTATACTCCAAATCTTATTAAAGTTTTACTTCGTTACTTAGCTTGAATTGAACTTTGATCTTGGTTCGTTCATAATCTAATAAAAATAATGTCGAGCCTTGTATTTCAATGTATAATAAAAGTAATTTACAATATTCATGTTATGGCTAACGTTTCACAAATCTAATGATTTCCTTTTTTCACCCACCCACCCCCGTGTTTTCAATACCACTGTATGTGTATGATGAAGAATAGATTATTATCGGTTTTAGATTTTTATAGAGTTCATAAAACAGAGACTGCTAAATTAAATTATTTAAAAGCTAGAAAGTATTATAAAAATGCTATAAATGGGGCTAAAAAAGAATACTGTATAACTTATCTAGTATAGAGTCAGCCAAAAATAAATGTAAGACAGCATGGAGTGTAATAAACTCTGTTGCCAAAAGCAGACAAAGAGAGGTTATATCTATATCACCAAATGAGTTTAATGATTTTTGTGTAGATTCAGTCAATGAAATTTGTAACAGTGTTGATAGACCCTGTGAAACTATGTCAGATCTCATAAAACTCCATGTAAATAATCCTTTGAGAAATAAATTTTCTTCCTCAGAGATAACACCTGATGTAGTTTTAAGTACTGTATATAATTTTAAGCCTTCTGATAGTGTAGATATTTATGATGTTTCTAGTAATATGTTAAAAAAGATAATTGGTTCTATAGTTTTACCTCTTACTCATTGTATTAACAGATGTTTAAATGAAGGTATCTTCCCTGAGGTTTTAAAAGTATCCAAGGTGGTGCCCCTCTATAAGAAAGGGGATAGAAATTGTCCCTCTAGTTACCGCCCAATATCTTTGACACCGGTTTTATCAAAGGTGGTTGAATCTATAATTTATCATCAGGTGTGTGAATACATTCAACATCATAAAATTCTCTCTGATGTGCAGTTTGGCTTTAGGAAGGCCAAATCTACTGTTCATGCCATAGACTCTTTAATTAAAAAAGTGCTCAATTCTTATGAGGATGGAGACTTTGCTCAGGCCACTTTTTGTGACCTGAGCAGAGCCTTTGACTGTGTTGAGCATGACTCACTTTTGGAGAAATTGGTTCATTATGGCATTGTCAATGACAAAACTAATAACATTTTTGAATCATTTTTAAATAACCGCAAACAAATAGTTTGCATTGGAAAGAAACAATCTCAAATTGCTGACATTAAGTGTGGAGTGCCACAGGGCTCAGTTTTGGGACCTCTGTTGTTCATCCTAATGATTAATGATCTACCATCCTATTTGAATATTCATTCCATTCTCTATGCTGATGACACAACCTTTTTCAACACTAGTTCAAATTTTAATACTCTTCAAACTATGACAAAAAACACACTATCTCAAGTGTCAATCTGGTTTCGAGCTAATGGTTTTTTACTAAATGAGAGTAAAACTCAACAAATGTTATTTAGTTTAAGGGATGTACCAATAGAGAATAGTTTAGGCAGTGTTAAGTTTTTAGGTGTTGTTATTGATAGTAAATTGTCATGGGAACCTCACATTAAACACATTAGTGCTAAGCTGTCTAGAGTTACATACTTGTTAAGAAATTTGAAGAATCATGTACCATTTTCATATGTAAGATCAGCCTATTTTGCTTTTTTTCAAAGTGTTATATCTTATGGGCTCTTACTTTGGGGTAATAGCTCACATGCTCAGGATATTTTAGTTCTACAAAAGAAAGTAGTTAGAATAATTACAAACTCAGAAAAATTTGCCCACTGTAAACCTTTGTTTATTAATTTAAGAATATTAACTTTAGTTAACTTGTACATCTATACTGTTATCTTATATACAAAGAATAACTTATCAGCCCACCAACGTAGGCAGGATATACACCCTTATAGTACAAGGAATAATAAATGCATCAATATACCTTTCTGTAGGCTATCTAAATCATTAAACAGTCATGAAATAGTAGGTATGAAAATGTTTAATAAATTGCCCCTTGAATGGAGAGTAGCTCCGTTGAAAATATTTAAGCAACAATTATATAATTGGCTCGTAGTGACACCTTTTTACAGTATCAATGAATTTTTCGAATGTAAATTGTAATATATATAATTCAGAATTGGGTTATTTGAAATGATTACTTTGTTTAGAAATTTGACTCAGTTGTAGCCTATGTATGTCTTTTTCGTTATAAACATGTACAGATATTTGTAACCTGATTTTTTTTAACTTACTGCAGTGTTAGTGGATTCTTAAATGTTAAATGTAATTTGTAGAATATAATTTTCATTGCTTAGTGTAAGATGATTGCTTAATGTAGGAATTTGAAACATTGCTGTTTGTACAGATATTTGTTGTACATTTGTAAATATTTGTAATCTGACGTTGTCTATTGCTGTAAAGTTTAATGACAATAAAATTATATTTATTTATTTATTTTATGGGTGCGCGGGTGGGTCAATAACACTGTATGTGTATGGTTGGGTGGGTGGGTCAATAACACTGTACGTGTATGGGTGGGCGGGTGGCACAATACCACTGTATATGTATGTATGGGTGGGTGGGTGTATGGGTGTGTATGAGTTTTTTGCTTGTTTTTGTTTCTACTATCACCCTCTGAAGTTGTGCCAATCCCTCCTGAATCACCCTGTATACTATGGATACTTTTTTTTACGGTTTTATAGTTTTCAGTCTTCACAAACATATCTCACAATTATAACACGCGCTTCGCCCGTATCTACTGTACAATTATATAGATAATGTTCTTCAACTAACTCATATTATATATCAAACATTTTATACAGAAATTGTTGCAAGTATTTTCACTATACAGATTTGTTTGCATCTCCTTCTCTTGCGGTCTTTAAAAACGAGTTAAGAGTTGGATTGAGCAAGCTGAGCTCTCATCTCAGTGGACTACCGGTGGACCTAACAGACTCAACCCCCCTCTCTCTCCTCACCGGTCACATGCCGCTTGAGCACTTATTTTACCATCATTTATTATTGCTGTACCTATCTTTTTTCTATTAACTATTATTCTATTATTATGATTATTTAAATTTTCGATATGACGCCCACACTTTCTCTTATTCAATCTTAAGGTTTCATCACTCAGTTATTGCATATGTTGTATTGTTATCGATATGGGAGATCGATGTCTACCCCCAGACTTGTATCCAGTATTTATCACCACCAATTAGAATTTGACAAATGTTCGGCAAGATAATTGTTTCAGTACTCGAGTTCAGCACACTTCTTTCTTTACTCCTATTGTTAATTATTTTTTCTTACTTTTTCTTTATATTCTTTTTCTGGTTTCTTATTTCTATTTTAATATCATATTAAGTTGATTTTATTGATTTTTTAAAGACACATTCTATGATTATTTTCCGGCTTTTTTAACTCATATCGTCACAACGGTTGCTTTAACAACTCAGGCCCACGCACAGGCGTCAGGCCCATGTAGGCTTATTTTCTTAGTTATAGCACTTCTTTTAGTTATAAACTTCTTTATTGGAAACCTTGACTTTTAGTTATTTTTGTTATGTTTACATTGAATTTTTTTCTTTCAAAATCAAATTCAGTGTATAATATTATTGTTTACAGTATTGTTTTGTGCTTTTTTTAGTTTTATTCTATGCTGGAAATAAAAATAATTGTTCATTTCAACTACCACGTGCATTCTAGAGTTCATTCGACGTCATTCTTGGCGTGTTCCCTTATTGATAAAAAATGATCCTTTAATATAAATGGGAATATAAATCTTTTAAATATTTATAAATTTGCATAGGGCGTATCTCTGATGCGCTGACATATATCAGTAATAGATTTTATGAGTCAAAATAAAAAAAATTGCCTGATTTATTTTAATAATGTACATATGTTATTTCGTTTCAAAATGATGGCCATATAAAAGTTTTTCAAAGAAAATAACTCAAAAATCGTAATGTTGTATAATATTTAGTAAGTAACGTATAATTTGTTTATCCCGTTAAATTTCCTACCCAAAAGTGTAATAATTACTAGTGTAACATTCAAAATATATACCTTAAATTATTTTTAAATTTAATCTTTTCAAACTTTTAGTTTTCTCAAAACTGAAATTTTAAAAGGCAGCGTTGAAGACCTTGCGTGTGTATTATTTCTTTACTTTATGACATTAGTTTTATTACATTTAAAGTTAAGACAATTGTTCTGATTTTTTTTTATCCATTGTTGGTAAATGTAAGCAATGCAAAACAGACTCTGGAATTAAAAGAGAATTTTCTGAAACAAGGCAGACGGCTAGGACATTACCCATCTCTCTCACTCCACAGTCTACAGTATGAAGAATATTAAAGAGCTACATAATCCTTACCATGTGCAGAGCGTCCAAGCGCTTGGCCCTGTTGACTTCCTAAGGTTTCTTTAGAATTCTACGAAAAGTCCTGCTTATTTATCTTAAAAAAATATGTACAAATGAAAATACGATTTCCAGAGATTGCGTGTGGAATTGCAAATACCTATAATTAATTGGTCTTATGAAAACCAATAAGAATGTTTTATCACATTCTTCAAATGTTATTAAAGCTTATTTTTGGTTTTATTTTTACCAAGCTTGCTTTTATTAACAATATATGAAAATCAGCTAATTCTTCTTCATTTTAAAATGTTGTATACAAGTAAATGTCATGGAGTAAGCTAGCGCACATGAAAGGTCTTCAACATTAGCTTTTAAAATTTCAGTTTTGAGAAAACTAAAAGTTTGAAAAAAGTAAAAGTTAAAACCCGAAAATATATTTTGTACGTTTGATAGGAAATTTAACGGGTTACAAAAAATTATTATTGACTACTTTTAAGAGAAAAATACGGTTTTTGAACCATAAAAATACATAGGGTATTAAATTAAAATAGATGTAAAATTTCACTGAAAATTTTAATACATTTTAATTTTACAGAATAAAGTACAAGTTATTTTATTTTTAACAATAATATGGTCACCATTTTGAAACAAAATACAGAAACGTGTTGAATATTTTTTGTGAAATTCGTCTTTGTTTGGTCAAGTAATATATATACAATTTTCAACTCAGTTGGTGGACTCACTTTACCGCTTTAAATTGTTAATAAAAAACGTCGGAGAATATTTGTAAAAGAAAATTTTTAGAAGAACCTTTAGGACACATTTTCTTTATTATGGCCCATAGAATCAGTTCCTGAAAAATGCATTACAAATATGCACAGTATATTACAACACATTTCATAACATTATCAAACTATACCGATATTTTTAAAGGGGGATGGGGAACTCGTCACAGAGTATAACATTTTTCTACTCCCACTGAATACATTGCTAGTAGTGGGTGCGTACTTGGAATTGATTTCTTTAATCAAGTAGACCTAGGATCTATAGTTTCTGGAGACTTGCACAGCTAATTAGTTTATTAGTGGGCTTTGCCGGTTCTGGAACAACTAATTTGTTCATGAAGTCAGAGGCAATTTTCAAAGACGTAGCTGGTGACGTCATGACGTTATATGACGTAATTTTGAAGTCGTAGCTGATGACATATAATTCATGATGTCTCTGCCTACCTCATATAAGTATGTATGTACACACACAAATTCATAGGCTGAGTTTATTTTCAAGGTCAAACCTTCATTAGAAAAAATAGATAGACGAAACAGACATTCTCTTAACCAGCAAGACGTTCTTTTAAGCAGCAAACAATATGGAGAAAAATTTTTTGCCTTGTTTTCTTCGATTCTTGGGTTTATAGAAACTCGTATATAACTACTAATTTTCATTCATTACCCAACTGGGAGTATGTGGATAAAATAATATCATAACGTCTAGCTTTCAAAGCCGTCTTGCAGTTCAACATCAACAAATTCCATTTCAACACGTCTATTTCGAAATGGGTGTGAAAATATCTTTCTTTGACAACCATTTATATCATCCATAGCAGTAAAACGCGTGTTAGTAGCAGCTATCGTGTTTCGTCAATTTATAAGTGGTACCCCCACCAGCGTACTAAGAGGTTGCACAGTAGTAGAATCTCGGTTATCGGAGCCCCGAGTAACCGAGCCTCCGGGTTAACCGAACTAGTCATCAGACTATGAAACATAAACATAAAGCTATTGATAAAAGGAAAATTATAGCGCGGACACATCATATAATCGTTTGACAAGTAATCGGTGTCTCTATTGGCTGTTGGTGCTAGGTAAAGGCGCTGTTGGGACGTCACGAGACTCATTTATGATATTGTACACTACTATAGGAACAATTTTCCCACCCAAATGCATTCACTCATGACACATCACCACCTGACACCATCGGCTTAGTCAACTGCTCTCGCACTAAATGTGGTTGTTTTAGTGTGTTGACTTTCGTCATTTTACGATATAGTATTGGAAATATTGTCGTAATTTATTGTTGTTACTGTTGTAATTGTTTAAAGATAGAGCTTAAAAAACAAACCAAACGCAAGTTGTGGCAACAAAATCGGTCAATAAATAACGGCCACACTCGGCCGGGAAGTAAGCCTATATACAAGTCCGTTTGTCATTATCGGCCGGAAAAAATCGGCAAGAAAACAGATGACAACAAGAATCCCGCAATGCAAGAGTGGCAGAAGACTTCTGGGAAGCCGCGACAAAAGCCGGGGTCCGGTTCCTCTGTGGACCCGACGCAGGACTCAGTGGAGTGCGAAGCCTTGCCGGTGGTTTCGTTACTTCGTCTAGATCTGTGCCAGCCCTTCGGTGAGTCAGGAACCGATGGAATATATGACTGCGGGTGAAGCTCACAGTCGAGTGTTGCTGAGAAACCCGTGACCATGAGCGGCAGAAGACCAGTAACCCTTTTCGGAGTCTGACTCCTTGGTGGATCCGACGGAGGTCTTAGTCGAGCGCTAGGCGTCGCCGGCGGTTTCGCTGATTCTTCTAAATCTGTGCTGGTCCACCGGTGAGTCAGGTGTCGGGTGGTGTTCACCGTGAAGCTCGACACCACACGGTACAGCAAAACGACTAGAGGTTGGAATTCGCGTGCAACCTCGCAGGCTCTTTGGTCTGAAACCTCTGGAGTCTGAGGCACCCCGCTAAATCAACTGTTAGATTTCACAACGTACCTCTTTCAAACATAACTGAAAATGTTAATAACGAGCTGCATTATTTTAAAATTATAGAAAAATATAAATTTACTAACAGTTGAAGCTATGTGTCTACCTACGAGTTCATATTAGTTAGATGATATAAACAAGACTATAGAAAAACACGTGGATGGAGACAATGTTGCAATTTAAAAACGGAAATAAAGTCTCAATTTTATGTAGATTTTAGTCAACCAAACTAATTTGGTGATCTTGTAGGATTTACCAAGAAAAACGGATAATTTGAAGCCAAATGCAACTCACCCAGGCAAGAACATGTGAGTATATCGAAGGTTACACTATAAACGTTGCATGCAATATTGTGCGCGCATCTTACAAAAATGGGGGAAATAGTCGCATATTGCATACATTTTATCTATCGATACCTGCAGGGTTTAAGATATGACTGTAAACCAAATATTATGGTAATATGAAGTATTTATCTTTGACCACAAGTTACGTGTAAGATATCGTGTTGGACAAGATGGAAAGCCCGCTAATCAGTGGTGAAACAATTACAGTAAAGATTCATTTATAAACCATTAGAATGATAAAGGATGGGATTATTTTTCAAATATAAAAAACTGAAGGAGCTTAGTAGCTCATTATCAGCTCACTAGTTAACAAGATCATGACAATCGTCAATTAGCAGCTGACTAGTTAACAAGATCATGACAATCGTCAATTAGCAGCTGACTAGTTAACAAGATCATGACAATCGTCAATTAGCAGCTGCCTAGTTAACAAGATCATGACAATCCTCAATTAGCAGCTGACTAGTTAACAAGTGCATGACAATCGTCAATTAGCAGCTGCCTAGTTAACAAGATCATGACAATCGTCAATTAGCAGCTGACTAGTTAACAAGTGCATGACAATCGTCAATTAGCATCTGCCTAGTTAACAAGTGCATGACAATCGTCAATTAGCATCTGCCTAGTTAACAAGTGCATGACAATCGTCAATTAGCAGCTGCCTAGTTAACAAGATCATGACAATCGTAAATTAGCAGCTGACTAGTTAACAAGTGCATGAAAATCGTCAATTAGCAGCTGCCTAGTTAACAAGTGCATGCCAATCGTCAATTAGCAGCTGCCTAGTTAACAAGAACATGACAATCGTAAATTAGCAGCTGACTAGTTAACAAGTGCATGAAAATCGTCAATTAGCAGCTGCCTAGTTAACAAGTGCATGACAATCGTCAATTAGCAGCTGCCTAGTTAACAAGTGCATTACAATCGTCAATTAGCAGCTGCATACTTGACAAGAACATGACAATTGTCAATTAGCATCTGACTAGTTAACAAATGCATGACAATCGTCAATTAGCAGCTGACTAGTTAACAAGTGCATGACAATCGTCAATTAGCAGCTGACTAGTTAACAAGTGCATGACAATCGTCAATTAGCAGATGACTAGTTAGTAAGTGCATGACAATAGTCAATTAGCAGCTGATTAGTTAGCAATAGTTGACGATCTATTAGACTTAGGTTTTAAAATAAAAGAATATGGATATTCTAGTATATAGAAAAATAGAACGACGTTTGACGAGAACCTATGGGAAAAGAAGTATCAATCCCACAACACTTACGCTTCATCGAAATTAAACAATAATAATGAGATTCACATCCCCATAAAACTGAAAGACATTTACACTTTACCACTAGAGAGTTGTCCCTATATATTGAAATGTCATATCTATTTAATGAAATTAGATATGAGTTATAAGGAGTTTAGAATTGCTACGTCCTTGAACGTATTAGTACCTTTAAAACACCTAATGACAGTTGATTTTTGGAAAATGGGAGATGGGAAACAAAAACCAAAGAAACGATAACATCTCATACAAATTGAAACTTTGACTTTAATTTTCCATTGAAGTTACTTTTAGGTTTTGCAGAAGATTACAAAAAGATTATTAATGTCAAACAAACATTAGTACTTTTACGTGTAGCTGGCGGTACGATTGAAGATAAATTGGAATGGAATTTAACTTTAGAGAAAGCTTTAGCCCACCTGACTGTAGGATGCACACTAAATTACTTTACTAAATAAATTGAAGGTGTATCGCGTATCGAATGAATGCCTGATTCTTACCTAGTGACTACTACCCAGAGACACACATGGGGAAACCTCGATATGTAATATTTTGGATGCAAACTGATAAAAGAAACAAGATTACTGCTAACTCAGGACAATTTGATAGTTGTAAACTAACAAATTGTAAACTATACCTAAATTAACATTTTTTCTGTATAAGAACTTCTATATTTCTTTTGATAAGAACAGGTACAGTGTATGTAAAATGTACATTCAGTTTCAGTACTCGTATCATGGCTAAGTAAAAACTCCACTACTATTACCTTAAAAGTTCAATAATAAGGCACCGATTGTGTTTCCTTAAAAGAAAACGAATCGGTAAAATAGTCTAGTGTTAAAATGAAAACTATAATTTGAAGCCAATGTAGCAACCGAGACAAGTGCATATTGTTTAGTTGTATATGACAAGATTGTGACGCATACTCCGCTACCAGGAGTAGTTAAACTGGTTTTATAGAAGAAAAACCCACCCTCTTTCCCCTCTGGCATACGCAGTGATACAGTCAACATCGTACTTACAGCATGAGTGACTCTTCAGAAATACGCCATTAGGTAATAGCAAAGAAGAAATTCAACATGATGAAAAGGTTGCAGCAACATTTAAGGACAAGGGAAGAAAAATTGAAGAATTAGTCTCCATTACATCGCTAGCCTTTATCTACGTGTATGAGTAAATGTTTAACAATTGGTTCAGTGAAGTCTTTGAATTATTCACCTAATTTTATTTTACATCATGGAGATAACATGAAAATATTCAGAAACTTCTCGGGATTCGTTTGTTAAACAACTACACCTAGTAGACGAGCCGACAATCGCCGGCGTATTGTCCGCATTGGATCAGCTGATCTGGACAACATCAAGCAGATGTGACACGGTTTCCGCCGTTCAGTAAATTGTTTTGTTTCTTTAGTTCCAACAACAATTCAATACAAGTCGGATATGTTAATAGTTTGTAAATACTAAACAATGCTTTTAATAAAAAACGTTGTACAAAAATGTAGGGTAATCAAACCTGCATTATCGAACCAAACAGTTCCAAGACACGCACAGAACTTTTTATTTTAGTTTTATCAAATGTTTGTGCAATCTTTTGATAAACAAACCTTTGCTGTTAAGGTTGACTTCAAAGGGAACAGTGATACGGTGATGAGAAGTATCGATCCTGCAGAAAGACTTACTTTGACTCTGAGGTAAGTTAATTTTATCAGAACATGATGTTAATCTCTCTACAAGATCAGTGAACACCAAAATCAAATTAGTCAATGATAATGAATGGGATATAGGAAAATAAAGCTTGCTGTCGGCGCTGTCGCCTTACTGACGCGGACAAACCACTCGTGCAACGCACTGAGGGGAGGTGGATAGATGGCGCGGGAGAAACGCTTCCTGTCGCCTAACTGACGCGGACAAACCACTCGTTCAACGCTGAGGGTAGGTGTATAGATGACGCGGGAGAAACGCTTGCTGTCGCCTAACTGACGCGGACAAACCACTCGTTCAACGCTGAGGGGAGGTGGATAGATGGCGCGAGAGAAACGCTTGCTGTCGCCTAACTGACGCGGACAAACCACTCATGCAACGCACTGAGGGGAGGTGAATAGAGGGCGTGGGAGAAACGCTTGCTGTCGCTTCACTGACGCTTCTTCACCATGCGGACAAGTAGTGTAGTCCAAGTAATATAAAGTAATGTTTTTAATAAATTGAGCGGACAAATGTCGGCGTCTTGTCAGTTTGTGAAGACCGAACGTAAGGTAAGTGACGAAGACTTATACTCAGGTGAGGGGCCTGTAAAGGCAATGCGTATAAGGTGGGCCAGGTAATCATTTAGTCACGTATGTACGGAATTTGTTTGTTACAATCAAGATTCATGTGTGAAGGTTGATGGGTAGGCAATTAAATTTTTTTTGTGTTTTAAGAGAGTGAGTGAGCACTGAGTAGTCATGATTCGTGTGTGAAGGGGTGGTTGATGGCAGTTCAATGATGTGTTAGGGTTGAGTGGATGGGCATTCAAGAAGTTCAAGTTCATAAATTCTTTATTCAGAAAAATATTGTAAGCTATAACAAATTTTTTTTACAGTTACAAAATCTTACAATTCAAGCAAGGTGACATAATATATCAAAAACCTAATTTGTTAGTATTTTGGTACGGAGCAATCATAAATACTTAATCAGTGGTGTAGTGGTGCAGTGATGCAGTGGTGTATTGATGTAGTGGTGCAGTGATGCAGTGGTGTAGTGGTGCAGTGGTGTAGTGGTGTAGTGATGCAGTGGTGTAGTGGTGTAGTGGTGCAGTGGTGTAGTGGTGCAGTGGTGTAGTGGTGCAGTGGTGCAGTGATGCAGTGGTGTAGTGGTGCAGTGGTGTAGTGGTGTAGTGATGCAGTGGTGTAGTGGTGTAGTGATGCAGTGGTGTAGTGGTGCAGTGATGCAGTGGTGTAGTGGTGCAGTGATGCAGTGGTGTATTGATGTAGTGGTGCAGTGATGCAGTGGTGTAGTGGTGCAGTGGTGTAGTGGTGTAGTGATGCAGTGGTGTAGTGGTGCAGTGATGCAGTGGTGTAGTGGTGCAGTGGTGTAGTGGTGTAGTGATGCAGTGGTGTAGTGGTGTAGTGGTGCAGTGATGCAGTGGTGTAGTGGTGCAGTGGTGTAGTGGTGTAGTGATGCAGTGGTGTAGTAGTGTAGTGGTGCAGTGGTGTAGTGGTGTAGTGGTGCAGTGGTGTAATGGTGCAGTGGTGTAGTGATGCAGTGGTGTAGTGGTGTAGTGGTGCAGTGGTGTAGTGGTGCAGTGGTGTAGTGGTGCAGTGGTGTAGTGGTGCAGTGGTTTAGTGGTGCAGTGGTTTATTGGTGCAGTGGTGTAGTGGTGCAGTGGTGTAGTGGTGCAGTGGTGTAGTGGTGTAGTGATGCAGTGGTGTAGTGGTGTAGTGGTGCAGTGATGCAGTGGTGTAGTGGTGCAGTGGTGTAGTGGTGTAGTGATGCAGTGGTGTAGTAGTGTAGTGGTGTAGTGGTGCAGTGGTGTAGTGGTGCAGTGGTGCAGTGATGCAGTGGTGTAGTGATGCAGTGGTGTAGTGGTGCAGTGGTGTAGTGGTGTAGTGGTGCAGTGGTGTAGTGGTGCAGTGGTGTAGTGGTGCAGTGGTGTAGTGGTGCAGTGGTTTAGTGGTGCAGTGGTTTATTGGTGCAGTGGTGCAGTGGTGTAGTGGTGCAGTGGTGTAGTGGTGCAGTGGTGTAGTGGTGCAGTGGTGTAGTGGTGTAGTGGTGCAGTGGTGTAGTGGTGCAGTGGTGTAGTGGTGCAGTGATGCAGTGGTGTAGTGGTGCAGTGGTGTAGTGGTGCAATGGTGTAGTTATGCAGTGGTGTAGTGGTGCAGTGGTGTAGTGATGCAGTGGTGTAGTGGTGTATTGATGTAGTGGTGCAGTGGTTTAGTGGTGTAATGGTGCAGTGGTGTAGTGATGCAGTGGTGTAGTAGTGTAGTGGTGCAGTGGTGTAGTGGTGCAGTGGTGTAGTGGTGTAATGGTGCAGTGGTGTAGTGATGTAATGGTGTAGTAGTGTAGTGGTGCAGTGGTGCAGTGGTGTAGTGGTGCAGTGGTGTAGTAGTGTAGTGGTGTAGTAGTGTAGTGGTGCAGTGGTGTAGTGATGCAGTGGTGTAGTAGTGTAATGGTGCAGTGGTGTAGTGATGCAGTGGTGTAGTAGTGTAGTGGTGCAGTGGTGTAGTGATGCAGTGGTGTAGTAGTGCAGTGGTGTAGTAGTGTAATGGTGCAGTGGTGTAGTGGTGCAGTAATGCAGTGGTGTAGTAGTGTAGTGGTGCAGTGGTGTAGTGATGCAGTGGTGTAGTAGTGCAGTGGTGTAGTAGTGTAATGGTGCAGTGGTGTAGTGGTGTAGTGGTGTAGTAGTGTAGTGGTGCAGTGGTGTAGTGATGCAGTGGTGTAGTAGTGTAATGGTGCAGTGGTGCAGTGGTGTAGTGGTGCAGTGGTTTAGTGGTGTAGTACTCGGACATGCGAAAGTGCGTGGCCGCCGTTGTTCTTGTACCTGCCTGGTGACCTACATAATAACGTTAAGTTGAAACCACCCCAACTTACATGTCACACTCATAACATGCCTTTATACATTAAATAATTAATTGTAATTTAATCTTTTATTTGCAGAAAAATATAAAGTAAGCCAAATTTCAAACATTTAGTTACTGTACTTATACAGAATAAATCAAATATATTTTCTACGATTAGATTTAATAATCTCGACAGTAGGTATTTGACTTTCATGATTTTATAATCTGAATACGTGTTTTTCAATGGACTTTGTATCTAGAGTTTATTAAAAAAATTTTAGGGTGTCCAGAATATATTTTATAACCTTAAAACATAAAGTGATTTTTATGGGTCAGTATAAATTTAAATAGTAAATGGTTTGAATGTAGATTTTAAATTTAATACAAAACATTCAAATTATATTTAACCTAGTTTAATTCGTATAATAGTAATGAACAAATTATGTTTGTTGAAACTATATGGTGACTTGTAAAAGGATTTCATATTTTTAATACAAATGCAACGAGCGTATTAAAACTATTCCTGACAATTTTCAAATTAACAATTAAATTAGCTGTTGAAACGATACAATGTTCTCAAGGCGTGTTCATGACAAACTCATTTGAATTTATGTTTTAGACTACGTTTATTATTTGTATTTATATTTTATGCTAAGAATACACTACGAAAGTTTGTCAATATATTCCAGAGTCATATTATTTGTCTATATTTTAAATGTAACTTAATTTTCAGCGAATTAATTAATATTTACATATTTTACGAATTAATTATATAAGATTAATTGAAGTATGAGTGAAAGTATGGACAATCCAAGGGTATTAAATTGTTCATCAGTGTGCATCCACTTTGAACGTACATGCGGACCTTGAAGTGCAACGCTTATATAGAAAGTTTTATTTATTTATTGTATGATCACAAAATGAAAGGGGTTTAATAATTTGTATTGAATTGATTGGTTTTACTAGTAACAATAACAGGAGTAATTTATTGGGAGATGTTAGCGAATTTTACTCATGACAAACCTGAAAAAAGAACAGGACACCCTCCACTTTTTGCTTCACTTTTACCACAGATAACTAACTCTACCCAGATGGCTCACAGTATACGGGAAAAGCGTACGCGCTGTTTAAGGAGTATGTAGGCAACACGCATTACACGACCGTGAATTCAGGATGCGACGTTGCCGCATTGAATAAATATTAAAGCTCAATTATTATTATCAGCTGATATTTATTATTGTAATATTAGTTTTTAGTATGGTTAGTTTATTGAGTTCAATCTGGCAACACCACCCAGTTGACAGCCGCTCGACGCGCTTTAAAGCGGACAGTTGACACACTATGAGAAATTTGTCAACACTCTTTACCATGGAGTTGACAGTTATCTGTGCTTTTACTGTTCACTACTTTTGTGCTGTTCAATTTTATTTATGTTTCTCTGATTTCTTTATATGAGATTGTCATCCTAATCTCCTAAAAAGTATGCCTAACAAATTCAAATTTGCCCAGGACATATAAGGCTCATCTTAAAATGTCTTGATATCGAAGGCTTTTTTTTAGTGTGGACGAGTTCCTTGCACATAACTGGAAAACTATCTAATTGGCATAACTCACGCCGGAAGTGGAATGGATACTTATTTAGGGATGAATGAGAGTGTGGCCACAACTTTGTATGTATACTGTAAATGAGAGATTGTACGGAATGAATGGGAAATGTTTAGTTAGGTTAGATATGTTGACATTTGTTATAACATTTTGTATACATTGTGTTATGGGAAATTAAAAAATCTAAAAGTGACAAAAGTAATTTGTCTCAATGACAATCTGCTCCTTTAGAATGGCTTGTCAACGAGACTCCTTCGTGATATCTTCATAGTCCTGGACTTACGTGAATAGCATTATATCTTGTTAACGACCATGTCGTTCTTTGTGGAGTCGAAATCGAGACCGCGATCTTCATTGAAAAAGCCATCATCGTCCTGTTGATACTATAAATCACGTAAAAGTGTAATCAGTATCCTAAGAGTATCAATAATGTATTTTATGGGAAACTCACGCCATAGATTCAACTAATTTTTATACTGGATTTATCAGAAAGTAAAATTAAAACTATCCCATCAGTGAAAGTAAATAACTTTGATTGTCTTTTACATATACCAAATTTACCTAGTTCAGTGGTTCTCAACCTGGGAGGGGGGAGGGGCGCCCCCCTGGGGAGGTGTATGAGAATTTCTGGGGAGGTGTGAGTAGATTTTAAAAATTGAAATATTCATTAATGTTTATGATCTTATATATATCTGCAAACATATTGGTCCTCAAAACATTGTCAAGGACAAACAGCCCTCTCTCATATTTATTACCTCAAACTTCTATGTTCATGATTCTCTGATTACAAAAACAATTATTAAAGCAATGTATGTTATTGATAATTGTTAAAAAAACTGTGTTATGCGTAGTAATAGGAAATTATTTTGCAAAATTAAACTCAAGTTTAACTCAATGAAGTTTATTTTTAACTACTCAATATTAGCTCGGCCTTTCCTTCAGAAACAAGACTAATGGTGTTGATGATTTTTTTAAATGTTGTACTACCATAGACCTTCTATTATACTAAAGGTATGATAGAAGGTCTATGGTATTCTATCTATGGTGGTCTATCTATTACTGTGCTTTATTACCAAATACATACTCCATCGAGACTCAATGCGTTACCACACTAATACTCCATCCCGAGGCTTTCGAGCTCCCAAAGTATGTATGAATGAGATATAATCGATATGCACAAACAGTAGTAGGCGAGAAAGAAAAAAATGATGGCAAAATTTAGAATATTTAGTGGTAGTTGTCGTTTATGTATGCAGTAAAATAATAAATTTTTCTCAGTTCACAACCGATCATAATTCTAAGTATTCAAGTATCGCACGACATAGTATTTTTAAAATAAAATTGTTATAAATGACGAATTAATAAATTCCTTATGCTAGGGTCTTGGAAGTAATTTTTTAAAATGTTACCATAAGTAAAATAATAGATGAAGTTACATGTACCAGTGACGAACTGGGGAAGAAATCAGTAATTTAATTGTTCCTCAAGGCATGAGTCTTACCAAGAAAAAAATCATTTTATTCCTAATATAATTTTTGTTCTAAAATTTTCTTTAATTTATTTTATCTTTAAAAAAAACTTCATTTGCAAGTTCACAGGGGCCTACAGGCCTGTGCGTGATCTATACTGACCTTTAGCTCAGTTGAGGATTCACACCTTGAGCCTTGCCATTCGCAGTTTGAATCTTTAGCCACTGAGCCACCCTGATAATAGCCATTGATAAGCCACGCCGATGATAATAACCATTGTAACATCGGACAGATGTTTTTTTTTTAACAATTCAATATTAAGCATTTTTACTACATATTAAAAGTAATTTAAATGTTGTGATATGAACTCTCAAAATGATTGTGTTCAAATCACGCTATAGGCCTACTTTGTAAATCTCTTTGTTTACCTTTTAGGAGAAATAAAGATTAATAATGACGGACCTTCCATATATCCAGCCAGACACGCACGTTATTAATGATCTTCTCTTCGATCTAAAGCGCACCTACTACAGTGTAATATATTGTCAGTTTTCTTTGGTATGAGTTTTAACCTGTGCCAAATGTATAATTTTAACTTGAATGGAGTAGTCTAAATATCCGTAAAATCAACTCGAATCGAAAATTATGGGGAAAAAGCAAATCAGACTGTACTATAAAATATACCGAACAAGTTAATATAACATTACAATGATCATGATTTATCGTATTTTTTTTTCAAAAGCAATAAATTTAAAAAATCAAATCCTAGCGACCTTTCTATTCAGAACAATCTACACCTGTGCCTTACTTAAAGTTTGTAGATTCTATAGATGTGCAACTCCCAACATTCGCGCCTATCATATTTAAATTATAAAAAGTTACATTATGCAGATTCGGTAAACATTTTGCAAATTTCTCTTTATGAAGGAAAAGAGTATTATATATACTGTACTTAATCTGGAAATGATTTAACTACTGTATTTGATATGGGTTAATTTTGTTGCATTTTAACGGTAATCATAACAGATACCAAAAAAAGAAAAAAATGAAAAAACGTCTGTAGAAAATTTATAATGAACATAAAATATATTTAATATTTGGAAATGTTTTGTTTTGTGGTATGTATAATGCAAGTCAAGAGTTTGTAAAATTTTAAGTCCCCATCATCTAATAAAAATAAATTATGAAAACCCTAAAAATTGGAAACTTTGGAAGTCTGTTTTGTCGATTTTTAATATTATATTTAAGAAATACAGAACATCAAAATGAAGAATTTTACATATTATACTTTTATTACAACTGTAGAATAAGACGTCAGTTTATTCTCAAGATCTAAGTAGTATTGAAGATAAATAAAGATCTGCACGCAATTCAAAATGTATGACTGCTATTATAATTGGTAAATTTTATATCTAGGTAAATAAGCATGTTAATGATTTGCACGACTGGTATTCTAAAGTTCAATCAATTGGGCACATATTTTGGCTATCAATAAAATTTGGACTAAGAGTAAAAAATTATAAATTATCAGCTTTCGGTACGGTATTGTTCTCTCAGTCCCTCGGTGTCAGCTACGAGTGCGCCAAAGTCTAAGCATGTTTGGAAATGGTTTACAACATTTATAAGTGAGCCATTGTGTTAGATATGTGGTTATTTAGATATATATATATGCTCTGTTTATGTATGGATGGTAATTGGACAATAATCTGCAATTTATAATAGCTATTCATGAATAGTCAGTGGAAGATTCCAAACTGTAATAAGAAGTATAGATATGACTCAATGACTTCATACAAAGAATTATGGAACAAATAATGTTCATAAAATAGTCATGAGAGTATTTCCATATTTCGTGTTTTAAAATGTTAACGTAAACTGTATTTGTGCGACCTTCTTAAAGTGATAAAAACATGGTTTATAAAGCAATCTTTTCTTCGTAGCGTATAATTTTCCAAGTTCAATGTGCTTTACTCTAAGCTTGACACAGCTTACAGAATCATGTATTTCAATATTGATTAAGTATGGTTTATATTTACTGTATTTTCAACTACTTGACTCATGCATGGGTTATTGAATTATATTTTTCTTGTTTAATTATCAAACCAGTGATCATCTAGCTAAAGATTTTAAGCTAGATGATCTCATATTAAACTAAACACGTTATCGTAGTCAGTATTTAAGGACATTCTGCTAATTAAAGTATGAAACAACACTAATGATTAAACAGCTATGCTTTAAAATAATCTTAAATATTTGATTTCACAGTATTTTAAAATTCTTTCAGTAAAATAAATAATATTTTGAAGAGTGCTTAAATAATGGAATAAAACGACGTAGATATCTTATATGCTACTCCAAAAATGTCATTTTATGGTTTGTGGCAATGGCCTTTGCTTTAGGGAATGGTTTGATTTTGAACGTTTGGGAATGGAATGGGTGTTCGGTATTCGGTGTTGGTTGTTGTATAGTCTTCGTCTTCGTATTGACTATGTCAAAATTGTTAGTTAGAAATCTAGTTAATAATTACTTATTTGTTTTTTTATTATAATGACAAATTGTGTGTTCAGCTTTAATATTTAATCATGTGAGTCAGTAGTTTTATAGTAATAATAACATTATTAAACTTATTCAATTATGAAGTGAAAAATCAGTAGTTAAGTACTAGCCTAGGTATGATTAATATATAAAACGTATTTTTGAAGCAACTAATAATTTTAAACATTAATCAAGTTATGTATATGTATCACTAGAATGTTGATCAAATATGTACCTTGACAGAATAATATTCTGCTGAAAACCATTTAGCCTACTTAGAAGTTTTCAGTTGCTCTTAGTATTGAAAAGGATCTTTTAAAATCTCAAAATGATATTTGTATGTAACAGGAGTCTTGTCAGTCAGTTTTTTGGCTGACAATTTTCTATCATTGTAGACATATAAGTACTAGACCAGAATATAATCCCCTTTTCTTAATCAGTGGAAAACCCTGTAAAATTTTTTAAATTCTAAAATTGTATAGGTCTAATTGTGGGTACTAAAATTGTGTTGAATGTCGTCCTGATTACTATTAAGGCAAGTTTTTTTCATTCAGACAACATTAAGAGGGTTAACACCGGGAAAGTGACGGTTTGGGTAAGGTTATGTTTCGAATAGGTAGGTTTTTGTAAGGTTGTGTTAGGTTGTAGGTTTTGATAGGTTGTATTTTACTGTATAACAACCATATAATTTATCAAAATTACTTTAGTTTTTAACTTAATAAACTTATCAGCTAGCATAACCTAATATAATATAACCTCACAAACTTAATCTGACTTTTAAAAAACCCTACTGAATGAAACTAGCATAACCTAAAAAAAGTTAACAAAAACTAACCAAACTTGACACATAGCCTAGAATGACTTAGGCTACCTTAACATCTGGACAAATTTTGTGAAATCTATGTATGCGGACGACACCATCTTGCTCCTGACTGGAAATAAAGATAAGCTGGATGTCAAATCATTTACAGCACTGAATATGGAATATCAATACTCCCACTTGAATAACCTGATAGAAAATCCAGAAAAGACGAGCCAATTAGATAGATAGATGGACGTTTATTGATAATTAAAACATAGTACATGCAATAGATCACGTTGATAATATCAGAATAAATAAAAAATCTATGCCATAATAAAGTAAATACATATGCAACAATAAAGATAGCAAATGAGCTACCAAACAACTAAAAATAATGCATATTTAATGCAAAAATGAAACAGGTTATCCTAATAGGCAATTAATACTAATTTAAAACAAGACGCAATTCATAAAAACTAAGAATTATATCAAGATAGTATAAAGTAGGTACATGCAAAAATAAATAAAATAATTAATTAAAACAAAGTTAAAAATCAAACATACTATGATATACTGTTCAAGAATCCAATTCGATTAGTACTAGCCTAAAAATGAACAAGATGACAAAAGACAATTTATACTAATTCAAACAGACACTGTTCCTAAGAATAAATAGATAGATAATAAAGATGGCTAAGTATAACACCTTAAGAGTAATGGTTAAACTGATAGCTCAGCCTAAATACTGAATAATGCCGTCAACCAGTGGTATTGACCCACTCGCCCACCCATACACGTACAGTGGTATTGACTCACCCGCCCACCCATACACGTACAGTGGTATTGACCCACCCGCCCACCCATACACGTACATTGGTATTGACTCACCCGCCCACCCATACACTGTTCCTAAGAATAAATAGATAGATAATAAAGATGGCTAAGGATAACACACAAATTTAAATAACTACTAAATTAAAAATCAAGCATGCTATAATCTGCTGTATACAATTCATTCACATTTTAAAACGGATTTTGCAACAACCACTTAGAGATGATATTTTGAAAATGAGCTAGGGTAGCATTATGGGCACTTAAGGGTAACATATTAAATAATCTAATACCAAGAGCTTCATATCATAAATTAACTTTTGTCAGTCTATAATATATGGCCTATTGATGCGATTACAGTTGCGAGTACTGTAGTTATGAACAGTGGCTTTTTAATGTAAGCTTGTCTAAATTTTGTCGTACATGCACCAAACAAAAAATATACACCCATTAATTACTGTAGGAATTTTTTTTCTTTATAAAAATAGGCTTGCAATGTGCCCTGGAGTCTGCACCACCCAAAATCCTTACAGCCTTTTTTTTGGACGGTCAGTATATCCGTAACAGAACTGGCATTTCCCTAAATCATCAGACCATAAGACATTAGCTTTTGGTAGAAGTCCCAACAATACTGTAGGCCTAGCTAAGGTGGAAATAAGAACCAAGGCCAACATATGGTCAAAATATGTCAGGTTAACCATAGTTCGCGTATATATACCCAGACTCAAATTTTCCTCAAACGCGGTTAACGAATATATCCTAAATGAAATATTTCGGTCTATAGTATAAAGGATAGTTCTAAAAACTTCTGCTAGAGTCAAGAGTGCAGCATCAACTTATAGATCTCTTTAGCTAACTCCCTTAGCCTATCAAAAACGTAAATTGTCTATAGGCCTAATTGTACATCTGCGTTAAAATTGCATTAAAATTTTAAATATTAATCTTTGTTTTTTTAATATTTCTGTATGATACTAAAACTTAAAAAATGAAGTTGATATTAAAACTTCACATTTCATGAACATTAATTTTTTTATATATAATTATCCTAAGCGTTAATAGGGTAAAATAATTTCCATATGTGAAGAGTTAATATTGATTATCATTAAGCTGATGATCTGTCAACCTGACAGTTGGTTTTGGATCAATGGAGCCCATAAACATAGTCTTTTCTCAAATCAAATTTAGGCCTAAATTAGGAATCAATAGAAGAATACCTTTAATTTGATACCCACTTGGGTGTTTCTGCCATGCCTTGGCGTGGTGGCTCAGTGGCTAAGTCTTCATACTGCAGAGGGCAAGATCCAAGGTTTGAATCCCCACTGAGCCAACGGTTGGTACTCGTTGAATGTTGAATAGAGCCACATAGCCTGTGGCCCATGTGAACTGGGGAGTGAAGTTAAAAAAATTAAATAATTAAATTTAAAAAGACCTAATTTAACAAGTCAACCTACTTAGACCATTACCTTCCTGGCGTTAATTGTGTCCGATTTAAAAATCTTTGCCGTATTAATTAATGATCAGGACAAATTGTTGCGTAGTTTGAGTAGCCACAATAATAATATATTTAGAAAACATTATTTTTCTGTTTTTCGTTATTCTTCAGGTATTTCTGCAAAAAAAAGACAAGGACCCTTTTCTATATAATTACCTCACAAAGTTAGACTCTAGGCTTATAATTTAATATTATTACAAAATATGAGTTTTCCATTTTACCCCCCAACTTTAGGCCATATGCATGATGAACTCTTTAGTTGACATCTTTATGACAGCTTAGAATTTTTACCTTTTCTCCTAGATAAGGAATAGAAACTGCTTTTTAGGCATAATGGGGTTTCAAAATAAAAAGTAATTTTTTCGAGTCACCTTATTATCCAGACATTATAAGTCATGCATATACATGAGATATAATTCTATGTGTATATCCTATACATATAGTCATACTTAGTGATAACACCCAGTTCGCTGATACAATTATTGAAATGAAAGCTAGCCCAGCTGATACTACACTTTTTAAATTGTCCATATTGTAGAAGATGTTGAGTGCAGCTCCTGATCCTTGCAATCTTGGATCTTATGAGATGAAAAATTGCAATACCCTGTTTTAAAGCACTGTGGTACCTTATTTCCTTATATTACTTAGACTGTCATAAAGTTGTTAAAGCTGTGAATTTTTTGAGATAAAATGATATATCATTTTGTAGACTTAGTTGTTATTCCCAAGACTTAAGAGAGAGAGCTAATTTGAATAAGCAATTACTGTACAGTATTAGAAGATAGGTAATAGTCAAATATGAAGATTTGATACTGTACAATTTATGCTTCGATTTATTAATTCTTGTTATTTTCTGGTGAACCTATACTACATTGATAACATATGTAACTTGTCCTTTTACGCCCTTGTATTCCTTATCAAAAAAGATTGATCTTGATTGAGTTTTAAGATTTAGAATTCCATCTTTGTGTCTTCTGAGGTTAGTGTTGGAGTTTAGAAGTATCCTATTGCTTTTTCTCTATACACTGTTGTTTATATCCACTGTCTGCAGAAGATTTAGAGCTGCTTTCTGCGTACTGTTAGTGTGAAACTTGATATTAACAACTGTATACCATAGGAACTGTTTGAAACAATCACTTAACCGAAATTTCCTCAACATTTGCAGCTAGTTAGCAACACAATTCAATCAGAATCAGTCAGAATCTTCAATGATTGGAACAACTCTTTTGCTATTCAATATGGCACTACGGTACTGCATTATAAAGATTCTTACCTAAGCTGACTGATAAGTTGATGTTAATTTAATTGGATAAAGTGGCACTTAAAAACATAAACTTGGGCAAAGGTAATTGTGGTTTGAAAACCAACGAAAATGATCATTTATGAAAGTTACAGATTTTTACTGAGTGATAAGAAAATAATTTATTATTGTAGGTACATAAGTCAGAAAATAGTACCTACATCTGGATTTCAAAATCCATAATATGATAGTACATATTATAGATTTAAAAAAAGGGTATTTACGCTACTGCTTTAGCTAGTTCATCGGCTGTATTACCACTTCAGAAATAAGAGGTAACAAAACTATATATAGTACAACCCATATTCTCCGGCCTTACTTTATCCGGCTGTTTGTGTCATCCGGCTTGCCAATCAGACGAAAATAATATTTTTAGATAAAATTACAAGCACGTGTAAGTGTTGTTCATCTTCAAAATGTAAATCTCAAATACGAATGCTTTGAATGTTTAAACCTTGAATATTTAAAACTTTTTAAATACGTTCTTTTGATATGTTGTACATTACTGTTTATTGCTGTGTAAAGCAAGGAAGATCCGAGCTGGGCAATTTGTTTACTTCTGTGACAGAGTGGCTGGAAGAGTCTATTTCTTAAATGGAGATCTGGTAGAGTTGATTATGTACACTCTCGACATTTTCAGCCTTTTGTTTACCATGTTGGTTTTTGAAAACACGTTCTTGTTCAATTAAAGGATATGATTACAGTACGTTCTTTTAAAATCATTAAAATTATTTTGTATAGGAAGTGTTTGCCTAAATACTATGCAGTAACTTAACATATGATGTTAGAATTTTAATGATTAAAAAACAGTTTTCAAAAACATCATGTGTCTTGTGAGACACAAGATTTTGACAGTATATAGTCGGCTGCAATGGAACCGTCAAAATTCTCCATGCTTTCACGATTTGCTTTGCACGCATTTGTAGGTGTTCTTCTCTTGCTTGCCATCTGATATGAACTATAGAATCTGATAATTTTTAGAAAAACCAAGTTTTTGTAACTTAATTTTGTTCGGATTTAAACGTATCCGGCTTGACCTACCACAATATTAAGTAAGATAACCAAGGTCGCACTGAACAAATATTATGTAGCTGTAGCAGACTATACTTCTAAATATTGGGAATGATCTTACATATTTATATTTGACCTGAATTATGGTACTATGACAGTAGACAGTGTTACATTGTACTAAACATTTGTGAAATAGTTACAATCAATGTAATAAACAAACTGGTACACAGTCAGTACATTATTTAATGTTTAAAGAAAATGATTCTACAAACACAAGGTCATACAAAATGGTAATTAAAAGTACTCACTAAGGCTATAATACGATTTTTTTATTTAAAACTTGTTTAACTGATTTACAATATGTACAGTTCCAGACGTTTCGCCCAAGCTACGATGTGGCATCCTCAGTGGTTAGGCTGAGAGTCAACCACTGAGGATGCCACATCGTAGCATGGGCGAAACGTCTGGAACTGTACATATTGTAAATAGTCCTTTGACGTGGTTGACACCAGAAGAACTAGTTTCTAATAATGACTCCAGCCGCTTAAGCTTACAAAATAGGATTGTTTAACTGACGTAATAAGCAAAGTCTTGTTCAGCTCTATAGAAATTGGGGAGATGATTAAAAAATTGTAATTTTTATTTTAAATGGATTAGACTCATATCTTTAAAATTATGTCTTCTAGATGTATTGATACATACAGTGGAACCTTGATAACTTGAACCTGGAAGGATAGAAAATATAAAGTGTTATTCGAGTAGGCTATTGTAAAATTCGAGTTATGAAGTATTTTTAGTTAAAAAGTTTGAGTTATAAAGGATGAAATTCACTACTTCTAGTTACAGAAATCCCATAGCACTGAATTGATTAAATGCTCACATTGTAAGTTACGTAAAAAATTTCAAATTTAAACCAGCCTACTGACAAAATAATAAATAACATATGAGGCTAAAGTGCAATAACAGTCAGTTCTAATACTGAAATCACATACTGTAATATTGCAATTCTTTATTACGTAATCTTAAAGAAATCATCGATTTGTGACTGCTTACCATGAGATGCAGCATAATTCAAACTTGAATCTAGATTAGAAATAAATGTCACAACACTGTCACTCATAACAGGTAGGTAATGTACACAATCGTTAATACTTAAAATAAAGGAAAATGCATGGTTAGAACATAACAGTTAAGGCTGTTTGATCAAAAAATTTTAATATTTTTCGATTTCAATTACTTTATATCAGCTATTAAACGCCTCCCCAAGTAGTTATTTCATTAAAATGACGTTTATAGTTATAAATACATCACTTCAAAAATGCAAATTTGGGCTTTCTTGGTACATACTGAATTAAGAAACTATTTTTCCGATTGTTCCCAAATTTTAAAAACAGATCCTCACAGGACTGGTCTTGTTCATCAGATATTTTAAATTATGTAATTTTACTGCAAATTAGCAAATTTGATTTTAAATAATTAATGTTATGATTGTTTTTATTTTATTACGATGAGAAATACCATGTTGTGTGTGGTATCTTATGCTTTTTATTTGTAATATCACACAATTTACAAAATTGATTAACTTTATATTCTCAACTGGTGAATGTACTTTTATCCGCATGTTATATTACAATCCAACCGTTACGCACACATACAGCGAGACACAGCACCCGCACCCACAGGATCGCGCTCAAACGACTTCCTGCAATTATACCCCACTCATCCCAGGGGAGAGGGAGGGGTCGAATGCCTGTGTATGAGTAGATCGCAGTCAGACATATAGTCAGCGCTGCAAGCGGAATCCAGTTGTCCCTAAAGCCGGCCGATCCACCTTAACAAATGAATTGCACTTAATGATGAGAGTTGGGGCAGATCCATGTCACAACATGGAAGTTTAGCTCGCTTAATAGGTAGCATTGATGCTGAATATCGTTTTATTGAGGTTCCCTATCTTAAACCTTAAGTTATAAAGGGTGAAATGATTGAAAACTTCTACTTGTAAAGGTTTGCATAATTCCTTTTTCGATTTATAGAGATAAAATGTACTCTTCCAAACAATGGAAAATTCGCTATATCAAGGGTTTTATATCAAAATATTCAAGGTGAAGAGGTGAAATTAAAATTGAAGTTCAAGAGGATTTGGAAAAATTGTAATACAGTAATATAAGCATAATAAACCTATATAAACATACTTGTGTCTCTTTTCTACATTTGCTTACCATCCTCATCCTGTAACATTTCAATATTTGTAAATGGTTATATTCTGGAGTTCCTAAAGTGTTTGCTGCTGATGCTAATATTTTTTTCTATCATAGTCGTCACTTTAAATTACTAATTCTAATATTAAGAGAAAGTAAAAATGTAAATGAAGGTAAGTGACATAAGGTGTAATCCTCCAAATTAAGGGAATCTTAATAAAACCCAGATGCTCAGTTAAAAATGTCACTTTGTAATATTACATTTTTTTATTTCAGAAAGAATTTTACCTGTCATGAAATTAATGAACTGGCTATGATGGATAACCATGATAATTTGGATGACCATGGGTCAACTTTCTGGAAAAAAAGCACTAAGCCAGTGCCTGGCAGGTAAAATTTGTTTTATTTAAATAAATACTAAAACTAGAAAAACCTCTTATATTTTATTACTCATTTTATTTCTACTTTTCAGTGTGTCTTATATTTTTACTATGTTCTTTACTTAACACTATGTATTTTATTTCTCAATATTTGTTGCTGTAGTCTGAACTTTTTATCGATTTGAAATTATTACTGCTCTAAATCTCCAAGAGGTAAGGTTATGATGTGGCTTTATATTAGACAGGGACACTCCTGCTAACCCCATCACTCATTTGTGTCACTCACACCAGTCATTCTAAATTTTCTTTTTTCTTCACATTGTACGCTTACATTGTTAATAAATAACGTCTTATATCATAGTCCACTAAACTCTCTCATTGGTTATAGAGAATAGTAACAAAGGCTCTTATTGGCTGGTATCGAGATATTTATTATCCAACTTATTTTAGCTCCTTGAGAGAAAATATCTTGAAATCCTTTTTAGTATGTATCCTTTTTTAATTGGCCTCTGAAGAATATATGTACCAAGATTATGGTTAAAAAAATTATATTTTTTGAAAAACTGTGATCAGTAAGTCAAGGGAGAGTCAGTGGCCGATATGTCAGGTGTAATGACTTTTAACCTGAGTTAGAGGTAGTGCAGGTTTGAATCCTGGCCTTGGTTTTTATCAGTAATATTCATCTTGTGCTGTACTGTTTCTCACAGTTACTCTGTCTGACAAGTTCCCCGCACATATCAATAGTCCATGGAGTGGAGAACGGGTAGAGTAAGGTTAAAGAAAAAAATCTGCCTCTCTTTTTTCTAAAAGAAAAAGTGGCATCAGGCTAATATATTTATAGATTAAAATAACTAGTTTTCCTTTATATATTGAAGTTATTACTATTGTAAGATATTGAATTATCAGAATAAGATATTAAATACTAGATATATGAGTTTTAACCCTTGCAACGTGGGAAATGGATATATCCCAAGCCTCTATTCGGGCCGTAACGCAGTAAACGGATATATCCTCCAAACCTTATTTTGTGACATTTAATAAATTGTAGTTGCAGTGGGATCCGCTAGAGTTCAGGAAAATTTTGAATAGTCTTTCTAAACAACGGTTTGTGTGATCTGAAAGTTATTTGTTGGTCTTGGTGGGAGGGGGAATGGTTTTGTCAGTTAAAGCACGCCTGACTACCAGTCTGCGGTTTCTCATTGCGCGTGAAACAGATATATCCTTAACTCGTTATTTTAGTTTTTGACAGTTTTGCTAGTGTTGTATAGTTGTATTATCGTTCGTGTACGTGACTTTATCAATTTAGTTCCGTTTTATTGTATGCAGTTTTATCTATCGGCATCAGTTTTATTGACCATATTGTATATTTAACTATTTTTATATAATTTTCATATTTTATTTCTATTATTTGCTTTATATTTTTTAATTTTTATCTTAGCTAATTTTTATTTCTATTTGATCTTGTTTATAAACTGAGTTTGAACACACAAAAATTATAAATATATATTTTTAGATTTTTTTTGTAAATTTAAAAAATTTAAAAAAAAATAAATTTTTGTATTATTTTTTAATAGTTTGGTAGTTTTTTACATCCTCTAGCTAAAACAAAAATTCGTGTTCAGAAAATTACGTTTTTACAGATTTAAATAGTTACACTTTTTCAGTAAAATAAGAACAATTTATTCTGCGTTGCAGGGTTAGTATTTGTTTAAATTTCCAATATTTTAAAGAATTATTGTTAACACTTTAGCCATCAAAGGTGACTACCACGATTTGGTGGATAAACTACAAATCATTGTGTGTGAAGAGATTGTCTGGTGTACTACTATTCGTTTACATCTAGTTTGTCTCTTTATATTCTCACCCTGGGATGAGATTCACCACTGGGAATGATTTGAAGTCAATTAGAACTTTGTTTATTGGATTTTTTACCAATTAGAGATCAAAGGATGATATCCAAAAATCAATTCCATTGATTATGGCATTTGAATATATGTCATTTCAAGTTGTTGTTGGATTAATTTATAATCTACCCGAAGAACTCAATAAAAACTCAAACAAATCAGCTTAAAACTAATTAAAAAATATATTCTTCTGTCAAAAAGTGTTCTGGACTCAGTGGATGAATACATTAATCATTGCAGAGACAGTCCATTATTAACAACTATATGTATATAACAATAATGTGTCAAGGTTGTTTAATCAGATGTTTAATCCTACAAATTCCATTGACGCCTGATGCGTCTATTGCATCCCGGCCAAAAATACTGTTGACGCCTCAAGCGTTAAAGTTCAGCAGTTGTATAAATCGCTCACTTCTCGCTTATATACCGGTTGTTAAACTTACTTACCAGTGCAAACAAAAACCAATGCAATTTTCTTTCATACAGTACAGTTTGAAATTATCAAGAATAACATTAAAAACTAACGTAATTTTTATTCTTTTTTTTGTCAGCTGATCACGCTAGACACTAGTGATTATGTATCACTGGTAGTGTTGCAGCTGTATTTATATTTTCTAAAAGTTATACATCTATATATTACATATAATTTCAAAGATTATGAAATTTTGGTTATGAAAATATTAGTGTTGTCATGGGAACATAATTTTAAAATTATATAGAGGAAGAATGTAAACACTACATTTAAAAAACAATTTTTAAACTTTTGTTGTTATGTTTTTGTTGTTGAATTTTTTACAAAAACAAAATTACTTATAAATTGTGATTCTACATGTTTTTCTGAAAAGAATGGTTTATAATAATATTCCAAAAGAGTGTTCTAAATATTTTAGTGATTATTTTCCTAACTGTTTACAAAACAGTCACAAAATGCCTGGTATTATAGGTTAAAATTGCCAGAGTGTGTAGGGTTAACATGAGTGTAAAAGAAAATATATCTCTGAATGAGAATGACAGACATAGAATTTTTAAGTTAACCAATTCTGAGATTGGTTGTGGATACAATATTAGTAAGTTTTATGCAATATAATAAAAAATAACTACATCTGTAAAATCTTAAAATTGTACTAATTAATATTTTTACAGATCATAACAGTTTTTTTTTTAAAGAAAATTACACCTTGAAGAGAGGACCTAATTGTCCTAACTTTGCCTCGATAAATAAAACATTTTTCATTTCATTTCCATTTTTATCTTTGGATACAATATCCGATAAATATGTAAAGGACATCAAAATGTATTTGATACATTTAATGCTCCAAAGAACATAAAATTAAATACAATTAATTTAAATAAATTTGAGCATGGTTTGAAAAGGTAAATAGCCTCTTCATAGTCTGTAAGTCAGCGAGACTGTTATGATTAATGTAAATGTTTATCAAATTATCTTGCTATTTAATTTTAAGGCTACAAAATCTGTTTGCTAACGGTGTCCCTTCATATATATCATCGTCAAGTACTTAAATCAAATTGTAAATAGTGGACTTACCTCTTCACTTTGATATCCACGCCATAGAGGTACTTCTGGGATAGTATTTTAATTTTATTTTCTGAATTTTTGTTCTTAATTTATTAGTTTTAATACTTACTTTTTGAAAAATATGTTTATATATATAATCACTCCAGTTCATTATTGCTTTTAACTTTGGTTTAATAGTTGGAGCATACTGTTCTCATCATAGATTTCAAAATAGATTCCGACTGTGCCCTTAATTTTCTGAATAATCTTTTACTGACAACACAATTTGATAATTTTGCCAGTGCTATTATGTGGGTCTAAAATTTAATTTTAGTGCGGTATGTTTAAAAAACTATGCTGTTAATGAATAGATTATATAATTATTTGAGACATTATGTATTTAGGCCAAGCCCAAGGAAAGAAATACGTAGCAACTCTCAACAAAATTCAAGTTCTACTTCTTTTCAAGATTTTCAAGACAGTGTAAGCGATGCCTGGGACATAGGAGATGATGAGTTCTGTAATATACTAGGTATGTAAAATTTCTTAATTGTAGATATGTGTTTCAAAGGAGTCAGCTGGTTTTGTATATTTGAACATATATTTAATGTTAGTTTACTATTTATTGTTTACAGGCCCAAATGTGCAAATCGGATTTCTATGTTGAAACACACATCTATACTATTTATTGTTTATAGGTTCAAATGTGCAAAATCGGATTTCTATGTTGAAACACACATCTATACTATTTATTGTTTACAGGTTCAAATGTGCAAAATCGGATTTCTATATTGAAACACACATCTATACTATTTATTGTTTATAGGTTCAAATGTGCAAAATCGGATTTCTATGTTGAAACACACATCTACTGTTGGTTTTAAAATGTATTATACTTGAGTAACACTGTGCCTGTATGGGTGGGCGGGTGGGTCAGTAACACTGTGCCTGTATGGGTGGGTGGGTCAATGCCAATGTACGTATTAACCCACCTGCCCACCCATACATGAACGGTGGTGATGAATTATCAATGGCAGGTTTTATACTGCTTTGGTCATAAGATAAGTGTAGCTGAGAATCATCTGCGTAAAAAGGTGCACAGAACAGTGTTGTACACACTGTTCCTGGAATATTACGTCTTGTAAAAAAATGTTCTTGTAATTTGTAATTTTGTAAATCCTTGCAATCTTAGAATTGGCTAATCGCACAACCAACCAATATAGCTTATAAATAGCGGATTAAAAATTAAGATACCAACTTACAGTTTGGGTTACCATGATAATATCCTATGATTAAATTGCTTGATAAAGGAACTGTCATGAATGTGTGCTGAAGCGTAAGTGATGCCTGTGGCCAGCCGGTCACTATATATACGCTCTTACCTCGCCATGTTGGATTTTTCAAAATATGAGTCATACTTGCCCATCTATTTGAAATATGAGTAATTTATCCTTTTTGACTAGGTTGGCATCCATTTCCACTCTACATTTATTTAGCTTATTATTTTGACGTGTAAACAACTATCTAAAACGCCTGCACCTTTCTCTAAGAGAGAGAGAGAGAAGTTGAATGTGATTTTTTTCAAGGTCGAAGGTGAAAGACTGAATGACATAAGATATCTCATTAATAAAAAGTCACAAAATACTTAGGCTTACCTCTGCATACCATGAAGAAATATAGTGCCAATATCTTGAAGGAAAACCAATACAAAGCTTCTCCTAGTCCAAGGAAGAAACAATTAAACTGTCAATAATTAATTTTATTTCGTTGGGTTACGCGGCCGGTGTCATTACTAATAACTAAAGCTCCCGGTAAAGACCGTGTCAAGGTGTTATCTACAATATTTACATCACCAAACGTTTCGCCCATGCTGTGATTTGACATTCTCAGTGGTATCTCTGTCACCTTGATGCGGTCGATACCGGTAGCTTTAGTTATTGTCAATAATTACATTTAAAGTTTCATATAATTGTAAAAGATTTATAAAAATACTCAGTCTTTTATAAAAAACAATTTATGGTCCACTAGAACAATCCATCACCTATAAATTTGCCTTCATATTTAAGAGTTGCACTTGAATTATTCAATAGATAATTCAAGTGTTATGATAGGATCATTACGGATGGAATGGTTGAAATTGTAACCCATAATTTTTGCATTTTTTGTGGAGCAAAACAGTCCCCTGAATACCATTGGGCACAATTTGGCAACGCTGTAATACTCTAGTTTTAACTTACCATGCGAGGTTAGCTTTGGGCATCAATTATGCCTCAGCGCATATTAATGCCTCTCGATTTATTAAGCAATATAAAATTATGGTAACTCTAACTATAGTAAATTCGTAACTTATTTTTCAATTCACTATTTATAAGCCATATTGGAATGTTAACTAACTGTGATATTGCAAGAATTTACAATAATGACAAATTACAAGAACGTTTTCTTTTTTAGAGTAAAAATTCCAGGAATTGGGCATACTATAAAAAACCTATCTCCTTAAAACATTAAAAATATCAATGCTCCAAGCGCAATAGATTTGTTATAAAGCATTTTAAATTGGAACCTTGTTTGAAAAGTACTAAATATTAATGTTTTTTTAACCACAATAAAGAATATTTATGACTAAAATATAAATTTGTAACTTATATGGTTAAAGGTAGAATAAAATGAGCTACACATTGGTATTAGTTTTTAGAATTAATAATAGATTTATACTATAGGTTCAAACTCCAGTACTTTGCATTTTGAAACTGACAGTAGGGTTAAGTTAATAATACAATAAAAAATATTTTTATATTGTTTCAAATTATTTTAACTCTGCCTTTTTATGAATGTGTAATATTATTTAAATTGGAGTGCAAACGTATCAAGATGATCTACTAGACAAAGAAGTATCCACTCCTATTTATTTCTCTATTAAACAAATTTAATTTTATATTTTACGGCTGTATCCAAATCCACACCCCATTAAGAGTACCAGCAGCCACATCTAAATTCACAACCCTGTTAACTGGTTTGATTTCGACCCACAATAATGTCCAAATTCACACCTCTAAGTATTGATTTGGTACTTTAGGCCTGGACTGTCCACCCTCCTTAGAAACAGTTTACCTCACCAGCCAAGTTGCAATTCCCTATGGCTAAATAAATTCTCAAACATACTATTGTGGCTTGGCTCTAACTAAAATGTTGCCGCATTAAAACACATATATGTCTGAACTAAGTCCATAAAATATTACCCAGTTCTATCTGAGCAAACAAGAAACTTAAAACTTAATGAAAAAAGAACAGCAACCAACAGGAAAACTGTAATATATGAAAATATTGGCTAGGCTAATTTTGTTATGCCACTAAGTTGTTACAGTATGTTTTTATGGAATTTGGCTTAGAAAAAAAATCAAAAGTTGGTACAATTCAAAGAGGAACAACGAAAACATTCTTAATATTTTACCTATGATTTATAACATCCAAAAGGAGCGTGTACGAATTCAACTTTTTCTTTTTGTTGGTTTTGTAATTATTAAAATGTTATCACACAGACAGTTATAAGTAAACACAGACTTAGTGCTCAGAGGGAAACTAACAGTTTACTTATAATAATGGTATAATTATAGCAATGGCTCTATAGTTAACTAAAAAAATAATATGTTTGAAAAACATCTGAAGACATAACAATAAATAAAATAAAACCAATAATAATTGAAAATAAGCTATTTTAGTCCTATTCTCAGCTAACCTCAATTATTCTTAGTATTAATATTTCTTAATTAATTAATTTATTTCACATACGGCAATACACCATTTATAACACAATAATTACTAGTTGATGGCAGCAAGTTGAGCATATAACAGTATGAGAAAATTAAGTCTAATATAAACAAACTCCCCAATGTACAACTGTTTTAATGAATGTAAATATTTTAATAAGTCGAATACAGTAATTCAAAAACAGCAATGAGTTACAAAAGCAAAAGCTTGGTCAATTCAAGATCATTCAACAGTCAACAACAACACAAGTAGCCGATAATATCCAACAACAACATGATCAGATCATCTTACACATCAATCAATTACACATCTTCAAAGGTTATTACTGTACTGACTTAAATGTGTTCTTGTGGCATACTATTCACACTGTTTATAATCATGAACAATATATAAATAGGTATTCATTGTTGTGTTCATATGTTCTTGATGTGTATAATTAAGTGTTGCCTGCCACTATTACTATACAAGTACCACATTCTGTCATAAATTCAGATTGCAATAATTAAGTACTCTGCTAGTACTTTCTTCTCTACAACTTGTTAAAAATAATTATAATATATAGGAAACCCTCCTAATTTTCTTTTAGGGTTTTGATGTACTAGAGTCTGCAGAGGCTGTCGGACATGTTGGTTTTAATCCCTTAAGAACACTGTTATTTTTAAACCGGACATACGATCACGCATATCCAAACTAAACAGTTATTTTTAAACAGATTTTTCCAAACAAATTGCATTTGATCAAGAATGAAATTGTACATTAGAATTGCTTGGCAAATTAAATTCCTATTTAGTTTTATAGAAAAAAATATAAAAACTAGTTTGTTTAAAGTTTTAATTTTGTAACGGGAATGGGATATAGCTTGATGCTTGCCAAATTTACCTCGGGATATTTGCAGTTTTTTGTCAAAATTGAATCCATCTAACTTAGTTTGTGACTGGCCACCACAAACTCCTTAACTCAAGAAGTGTCTAACAATTCCTTAAACAAGAAGTGTCTAAATTGCTAACAAAATCTTTCATTAGCAATTTATAACTTAAATTGCTTCTATAGTATTTATTGTTCTTTTGAGTTTACCTATGTCTTTTGTATACTATTTGAGATGTACATTTGGAATGCATCTAACTTAATTGGCCTTTTTTGGATTTTATTTTAAATTTCATAAATAATGTCTAACAATCTATCAAGTATAGATTGAGCAGAAAATTAGCCTCAAACATTATTTTACTGCATGGTAATCAACTGCTCTCATAGATGTTTTGGAACAACTTGGAATAACATATTTGAATGCTCAGAGTAAATATACCACTAAAACATAAAAACTATCACAAAAACACAAATAAATATTGACAGTTCAGCAATTGAAACTAACAGAATGTAAGTAGGTTCAGACACAATAGTAGGAAAGTAAAATAGTTTTAGTTAATGTGATTGGAATGACTAGATCTAAATATGCTGGACCGAGCGAAAGATACAGCCTATCAGACAAAGAGTCATGAAATGTAATTTGATTGATTAGTAAACAGCACTATTCACTACAGCTGTCTGCTACTTTTTGTTGAATAATACATTTCCCGCCTGTTTGAATAATACATTTGTAATAAGTTGAATATTTGTAACTAACAAAATTTCCAATATCTTATATAATGCCTTACCGTACTCTTTTAGCTGTTTGTAAGTTTCCCTGTAAAGACTATGCATTTTATAATGTCATTGAAAAATTAATATTTTTTTTCTGATTTGCAGATGTAAAAATTTCTAAGCAAGTGGTCCATTCGACAGCCCTCAGTGTGATCAACAATCATCGAAGTAGAACGTCTGCAGCTCAGCCTCTCCAAGATGCACAGTCCACAACCAAACACGGTTCGAAAGCTAAACCATTGTTAAGTAGGAAATCTAATACTTATCATGAAAAGCACCTAGGTACTAATATATATATATATATATATATATATATATATATATATATATATATATATATATATATATACTTCTTTTGAAAGCTACAGGTCTTGTTAGTATGTAGAGTAAATAAATGATTAATATGAATAATGAATTTGTTTTCCTCCATCAACAATAAATACAATAGCCTATAAAAAGCTATGAAAATGTTCTAATCATGTATTCGTCATCAGATTTTTAATAATGAAAATAAAAGTGGGAGAAAAAAGTAAAATGAGTGAATCTACTGTCGGATCAAAAAGTATAGATACTCAAGTTTGAACATCAATTGTGTGAAAAGTATAAGGGGGAGGAAAACTAAATCACCATCAAAATTTGTCTCATCTATTTCTGTGATTATGAGTGTTAATTTTATATTTTTACAATGTTGTTTAAATCGTATTTAGAGTCGGAAAATAGACCCATTTTTTACAGTTTCAGATGACTTTAATGTTTGAAAATTTACTATTGTAAAAATAATGACCAGATTAGTTTGCAACTTTATAAGCGTACTTTAATTGAGGCCACATATACGAAGTTTCAGAATTTTTCAGTGGCATGAAAAAAATGTTCTTATAAATTTTCTAAAGTAACTTTTTCTCGACACTGAAAATGGTTTGGACACAAACTTGAGACAAACTATGATTTCAGGTGTCTTATATCAGTAAGTCGAATGTACATTTATTTCTATTGCACTGATTGATTTTATATTGCTTTATTAATCTTTGAGGTGTCATATGCACTGGACTGTGTAATCGCCACATTCCCTGGTCCTCTAGCGGGTGAAACTGAATGCAACGTTGCTGCGTTCTAACAGTTGGTGCGCCTCTTCCAACCAAGTGGTTGTGGGAGTTTCTAAATAACTTTGCATAACAAATGCTTGACTATATGAATTTATCAAAACATGTAAATTTTCGACCTATAAATCTCTTTTATCATATATGATTTTCTTTTACATAATAATAAATGAATAATAATAATTGATTTATTTCCTCTATTAATTACAATAATACAATATACAAGAAACAAAATTTGCCCGGAAATAGTCTAAGCCATCTTTTCCAGTAGTGATGGCCGTGTAAACTTCACTCGCACTTCTTATCAGTTGCACTTTGACCTACTGATAGCGTGGCTCACTGCGGCACTGGGCAAGCCTTTTCACAGAGGTTCATCCTACCACTACACCAATAGACCAAACACTATGCCTTATTTCTACCTAAACTACCTTAATTATATATTTACAATCTTCATATAGAAACAAAATATCTTTACATAATATTTACATAATAGACACATACCAAAAACACATAATATATACAACAGAAACAAACAAAAGAAAAAAAAGTAATAATATTTTAAACGTTAAACTATAATTTCAAAAATATTATGAACAGCCAATATTCTTCTTTATTGAGCAGCCAAATTTTTAATTTAGATGTAAAGTTGTTTACATTTTGAATATTTTTTAAATATACTGACAATAAGTTAAAAAATGTAGGTGCTAGAAATGCAAAACAATTTTTAAAAGATATTTTATTAACCTTTGGCCTTCTAACATTACCTATTGCCAAACTACGTGTTAAATAACCTGAATTTTGTATGTTCTCATTTCTATTCTGACCACTCTTAATATAAATAATTCGCAACAATTTAAAAATGTACAAATGTTGAACTGGAAGAATTTTCAATGATTGATATATAGGAAATGAAGTTTCGTGTTTCTGTTTAAACAGCAATACTTGAATTATATGGTTCTGTGATATTCTTAGTTTCTCTACGTATGATTTGAATGTACCTCCCCAGCAGTGTATTCCATACTGTAACCTTGAATGTACCAAAGCCATGTAAAGTGATCTTATTAAGTCAGTGTCACATAAATGTCTTAAAAAATAGAAACTTCTTATACTCTTTTTACACTTGCTGTGTTTAGTTCCATAATATGCTGTTTCCAGGATAACCTTTGGTCTACGCCAAGGTATTTAAAATGCTCTTGTTGTTCAATAATTTGGCAATTACATGAGTAAATATTTATACATTCTTCATGATATTTAATAGGAAAAACAAAATCACAACTTTTATATCCAAAATTTATATATTTTGTTTTTGTTACATTAACTATCATATTATTAAAATGGACCAATTCTTTAATAATCTCAGATCATTATTAATTTGACTCCAAATTGTCTCCTTGTCCTTATGTACGAAAATGAATGCTACTTCATCAGCAAAAGCTGTAATCTTTCCATTACATTTTTTTTATAATTAGGTCATTTATAAAAATCAGAAATAAATGTGCTAATAGTACCGAGCCTTGAGGAATGCCTTTGTTTATTAATTTTGACTTGCTGACGATGTCATGAATTTTGACTCTCTGTTCCCTTCCAGTTAAATAACTTCTAAACCACTTTAACACTATTCCTCTAATTCCGGCTCGCTCTAATTTTTTAGAAGTATTTCATGATTCACCATATCAAATGCCTTTCTAAAATCAATAAACAATGCCGATACTTTAATATTAGAATTCAAAGCTTCATTCACCCGTTCTGTAAATTCTGTAAGTGCAGCCTCTGTAGAATTAATTTAGTAAATCCAAATTGTTTGGCACTGTAAAAATTATTTTGATTGAGATAATCTATTAATCTACATTTCTTAAGTTTCTCATATACTTTCGATAGAACAGGTAATAAGCTGAGTGGTTGTAGGTTATCAATATTAACTAAATTAGGCTTTTTCTCTAGCGCAACCACTATACTCTTTTTAAAGCTCTTTGGAAATGAAACATCATTGAAACTCAGATTAAATATATGTTGTAAAACACCAGATATGTTTCGTGAAATTTTTTTATGACATATGCTGAAATGTTATCAACACCACATGATTTCTTATTTTCCAAACTACTTATAACATTTTCCTCTTCCTCTTTTACTACTGGCGAGATAAAAAAGATCAACATGAGTTAGTTGGCGTTGGCTCTACTGCATAACAGTCAGTACATTTGGTTCAATATTAACAAAATAATTGTTGGTCTCATTACACATATCCTTCACGTTATCTATAACTCTGCCGTTATCTAGAACTACACTGCTCAGTGTGCTCTTACCTTTGTTGCCAGTTATCTCATTGTTTACTTCCATTGTCCAGCTGTATCACCATCAAGTTTTGTGAATTTTTTTCGAAAGTAATTTTTCATTGTGATATCTATTTCTCCGGTCAGATTTTTGCTAAAACTATTGTAATAATCTCTAAATTATAAGTTGTATGGTTTTCTAACTAATGTTTTATTCAGTTTATTTCTTATATTTAGCTTTCTTAAAATGTGTACCATCATCCATAGGCTTTATTTCTTGCTTTTTCTAATTTATTTTCAATTTCTCTTGTCATTGATTGTTTTTTATGTACTTATTTAAAGTATCGTATAACATATCAAGACGTTTATCAACATATTTACATTTCAATAAATAGTCCCAGCGTGTTTGTTGCAAATCATCAGATAGCTTTTCAAAATCAATACAGATGTTACTGTTTACATTTACTTTGTTCTCTTCACATGCATTACCACAGTCGAGTTCAGTTCTATTACAAAATGATCAGAAACATCTATATAGAAAATTGCTGCTGAAACAGATTGTAAATTTTTATGATGAACGAAAACATGGTCTATGCAAGACTGTGAGTTGTACCCTTTTCACGTTGTTTGTTTAATTACTGGAATAAAACTCTGGTTGCTCATTAAACTAAGATAATTTTCGCACTCCACTCAATTACAATTTATGTTCAAATCAATGTCACCGATAAAAAAGCATAATGTTTTATATTATTTAGTAGTTCATTCAATCAAAATCAAAATCAAATCGTTTATTGTTCATTGACATTTAACAATGTTTGGAACATAGTCAATCAGTGTTTTTGTAAGGTCTAAAATGATTTAAAATACAATGATATATATAAGAACATCATTAAATATAACAGTCATACCTATCAGTGAAAATCATTGATTGCTTAAGAACTCGTCTATTGAATAATAAGCCTTGTCTAAAAGATATTGTTTTAACCTGTTTTTGAAAACCCTCTCACTATCACTTTTTCTAATATCATCTGGGATGCTGCCAAATATGACCGGGCCCAGATATGCAGATGATTTCTGAAATATGGCTTTATGATGAAGAGGTATGATAAAATTATTTTTATTTCTTGTATTGTAGGGATGACTATGGGTAGGGAAAAGATATTGATTTTTAAAAACAAACAGAGCATAAGTGTAAATGAATAAGGATGGAAGGGTTAAAATAGACTGATCACGGAACACCTGCCTACAGCTGTCTCTGAATCTCAGACTGAAAACAATCCTAACTGCCCGTTTTTGAAGCTTGAAAACTCTATTAAATGATGTTACTGGGGCCGTCCCCCAGAACATGATTCCATATGACAAAACAGGAACAACGTATCCAAAATATATGATCTTTAAAAAAGATGTGTTGAGGAAGCCAGAGAGATATCTAAGTGAAAACAAACAAGAGCTCATCCTAGAGCATACATTTGAAATCTGAGTGTCCCATTTTAAGTTTGAATCGACATAAATACCCAAAAATCGAACAGAACCTCCATGAATGTCGTCAATATAGTCTCCATGTAAGGAAAATTTTAGAATTTGTGTTTTTTCTTTATTCATTGACATATAGTTTTGTGAAAACCACTCACTGAGAGAGTTCAATGTAGTGGTTATTTGGATATCCAGAAGTGGCAGGTGATTTGCTTGCAATTCCACACTAGTGTCGTCGGCATATTGCACTACATGACCCACAATATTTCTACTTAAGTCATTGACGTAGAGCAAAAACAGGATGGGCCCAAGTATTGAGCCTTGTGGGACACCTGAATCGACTGGCAAGGAAGCTGAGAGAACTCGATCATAGCTATTTGTGATTTGGACACGCTGACTGCGATCTGAAAGGTAGGATCTGAACCACTTCAGGGACGTTCCTCTAACACCATACGCCTCCAACTTGTAGAGAAGTCTCTCATGATTTACAGTGTCGAAAGCTCGACTAAGATCACAGAAAATTCCTGCAGTAGACTGGTTATTGTCGATGGCTGTAATAACTTTCTGAAGAAATTCATTGATGGCGTCAGAAGTAGACTTTCCTTTAATAAATCCAAATTGAGTAGGACTCAGAAGATTATATTTACTTAAAAATTCAGTTAACCTGGTACAGATGAGGCGTTCAAAAACCTTACTTACAGTTGGGAGAATGGAGACAGGTCTATAGTCACTGAGAGATGATCTAGAGCCTTTCTTAAATATTGGAATAATTTTGGCCAGTTTCATATATGAGGGGAATATACCTTGTGAAATGGAGTTATTAAAAAGAATAGTCAATGGAGTGGTAAGAGGAACAGCCACCGCTCTAAGAATTTTGGGAGATATGTCATGAATGTCTGTAGATGTACTGGGTTTCAAAGACAATATAGCATTATGAACCTCAGAACAGGAAGCTGGAGAGATGAAGAAGCTGTAATGGGTCTGCACTGAAATATTATTGGAGGAAGAAACAGCAGGCGCAGACCAGTTTGGATGTTGGTTAGTAGAACTGAAGTGATTGTTAAACAATTCTGCAATTTTATCAGGATTCTGCACAGCATTACCGTTGTGATTTACTTCCCGTATTATGCAATTTGCTTTGCCGCCTCTACCGGAGTAGTCAGCTACAATTTTCCAGGTAGCTCTTCCGATATTATTACAACTTTGAATGTATGATTCTGCGTATGAGCATTTTTCATTGGCTATTAAATCGTGATACTCTTTTAGTTTCTTTTTGTATGTAACTCGATTGAGTTCAGTAGGAAAGTCCCGCTGAATCATATATAGATCTTTAACATTCTCTTTAACTTTTAGTAAATCACGTGTAAACCATTTGGGCTTAGACTTCATTTTGCATCTGGTTTTCACAAGTGGAAATGATAAGTTAAAATTTGACACTATGATATCCATGAATATAGAAAACTGTCTATCAACATTGTCACTGTAAAAAACGGCGTCCCACTGGTGCTCTTCAAGAAGAGAGTATAATTTATCGACATTGGTTTGAGAAAAGTATCTACTGTAGTTCATAATTATGGGTGGTCTTGGTTTATCATCGTGGTTGACAATGGTGGCAATCTGTGCGTAATGATCTGATATACAGGACATGACTACATTTGTCGATATATCATCTGGGTCAATATCAGTGATTATATTATCAATGAATGATCCACCCGATGCATTTGGTCTGGTCACATCTTTGATTTTTATATCCAATGAAAAACTATTCAAGATGTCTTGGAGATGGAGAAAACTTGGCTCAAAGAAATCCCAAAAATGTATATTAAAATCACCACAGACTACCACTCTCATTTTCTTTTTAGCAAGAATGTTTAATGTTTCCTCAAGATTTTCCAAAAAAACGTTAACATCCCCAGCAGGAGATCTGTACACAGCCAGAACAATTAAATTTAGGGCAGCAACAGAGACTGCAGCAGACTCAAAGTGCAACTCGTTGTTAAGGTGGGAGATAGATTGAAGATCAGTGACCAAGTAGGGGAAATCATTCCTGACTAAAATACAAACACCTCCCCTTGACGATTGAGTCCTGCAGAATATACTATTTACACTGTAACCTTCAACCTGAAAAGCAGTCCGGTTGTCAGTTGTGAGCCAGTGCTCGGTAATACAAGCTATATTCACATTGTGAGAGTGCAGAAGAGCTTCTAAAGGACATATTTTAGTTGCAACAGATTGAATATTTTGATGAAAGACGGTGATCTCAGAGGTATTACAATTAGGATCAGGTATGTCGGATTCTATAAAAAAGTCTTTGGATCTACACCAGGGCCCAGTCCATTCGGCAACACACAAAACAACCACCCACTCAACTTAGAACACACCAATTGTTTACCTTTTACATTCAAGTGCTGACCACTTCTCAAGTAGTGGCCGGTCTGAAGACAATGGTTTACAAGGATAAATGGTGTCTCTGTCTGCATTGCCAAATTAAACAGCATGGTGTTACCTTGGTTAATCTCATATTCTTTAATATTACCACAGCCAACAAGAAGAGGAATCTCTGTGAGAATAATTTTACATGGTAATAGTTTTATTAAATCAAGTAGTTTAGCGTTCACTCGAAAAAAGTGGTCAACACTCGTATTGTTAGTCCCCCCCATTAAGATAACAAAGTCATTCTTATGTAATTGACCTTTGCATAAATGTAAATGATTGATTACACATTCCATAGAGGCTCCAGGATAACAATGACCAACTACCCTATATTTAGGCAAGTGAGATTGTAGCATTGCTGCCATATCCCTTACATGGCTGTCACCAAAAATAAATATTTTACTTTTATCCTCAGTCTGATTAATGTTCTGAACATTAGTTTTATTAACAAACTTATCACTTTCAATAATAGAGTTAGGTAAAATGCTGCTCCTAGCTACAGACTCAGGTAAATCAAAACTAAAATAATCTGCTTGGGATTTGGCATTCTTGATTACCTCCATTCCACAGCTGTAGCTGTCTGTCTGTCTATTGCACTGTTTTTGTCTAAATACTAGCCTACCAAGTTTAAGAACTTTGTTTATTTTTTTTGAAAACTCCAAAGCAGGTTGATAGTTAAGTCCTGGTAGAGAGTCCAAATGCCAATACTTCCGACCAACAACATCAACAGCAACCAGACTCCAATGTGTACCCTCTGTGTTCAGCTGTGTCTCAATGTCCAGCCCAGCATTACTTATAGGAGCAAGAATGACTTTAGTTGTGGCAGTTTTCCCAATATTTAAATTGGCAACGTCCGATGACTCGGGAGAGAATCTGATGTTGAGACACTCGGCAGGAGTCAACACCTGAACCTTATCAGTTCTCAGACAGCTCATCCCATTCCAAACTTCCTCGTCAGTCAACAGTCTTCCACCAGCAACAGAAACGAATATAGAATCAGACTGACTATCATTAACAACGCTAACGTCAGGAGATACGTTAGTGACTGAAGAGCCATCAGTGGCAGAGTAAGTATTGTCTTTAAGGGTCAGGGCCAACCTGCAATCAGTGAGTTCTCTTTTTGTGTGTTCCAGTTCACAAGTCAATTCTTGAATCTTATCAACAAGTGCGGATAGGGTATTTTTTTGCTCATTAATTTTGCTGATTAGATCATCCTTGGAACACAGTGACAGAGGATCAGTTTCAGTCCAGGCATCCCTTGTATCCTTGAAGTTGATAGTCTGGGAGACCAATGGAGAGAGGGGTAGACACACTGGTGAGCCCGGCGAGGCGGACGCAGAGGGTGACGCTGTCAATGAGATGGTGCGGTTTGTGACTGGATGAGGTCCGGTGTGTTGGTTTTCAGTGCTTATGACTTCGGTTTTCGCTAGATTGGTCTTCACAGCCGCCCCACAGGATTTTGCCAAACACCTCCAGGTCACTTCTCCACTCCTTGACACGTATGCCTCTCGATATTTGTATTTGTCAATTAGAAGACATGGTTTACCTCTGTTGGTCTGTTCAATTTTTAATGTCATTTTAAGTATTTATAGAATAATATATATTTAAATTTACAATGATAGTGTGAGCAAAAATCTAACTAATAAATATTGACAAGGTTTACAAGATTGACAAAATTTGCCCAGGTTTTGAGTCACATTCAAATGTTTGATTGCCTAAAATGTCTACAATAAATTAAGAATTATATCTAACTGCTTAACATGAATCAGGCTCAGTCAATTAAAAGGAACTAGTATGAAATATACAGCATGGTCACTGTAGAAAATAGAGACAATGTGATAGACGAGGGCTTGTAATATTTACATACATAATATAACTAGGTTACCCTAACATAAAACATTCTTGAAGAGTAAACATAATTTAAAAAACGAAACTAAGATTAAAATAAGTATATACAATTGTATTAAAAATACTAATAATATTAATTATTCTTGAAGCAAAAAGTATAAATGGTTGAAGTCAGTCTCGAACCACAGTTATCGTGATAAAAGAGTTGGCGCCCCAATCAGTTGAGCCACTGAAGACTATCTAGGTAGATAAGAGAGCTGTTGATCAGTCAACAATGTGAGCGATGACAGCCAGTGCGGGCCAGCACAGGTGGACAATATGAGTTCATTTCTTGTTAGTGACAATGTTAGGTTAGACCACACAATTACTCACAAGCTTCCACAGCAAATGACGTTAACATATTTCACTGCGGGAATTAAAACACGCACTTGTACAAGTTACTAAAATGTTGCCCTATGTGGCAGATTATAATGAAAACCATTAAAAAACAATAAATCAGCAGCGGAACGTGGGACCCAGTGTCAACAGTGTAGGACCAGGCCTACCAACCCTTTTCTGTGTCTCAGTTCTGTTAAATTCTGTTCTGTTAATTCTCAATTCTGTTAACAGAATTCTCAATTCTGTTAAAAATTTGATGTGTTAAATTTCTGAAGTCTATACATAGCTACAAGTGTAAAAAGTAAGTCTAAGTATCTAACTTTTAAAACTAAACAATCTGCTGTTTGCATAGCAAGTTCTAATTGCCTCGCCTGAAATTTACAGTCTGTATAAACAATAACTCCTCCAGACGTATAACTATCATTACATCTGCTATATACATTGTAACCTGACATTTTGTAAAACTTTAATTCATCTGAATTTATCCAAACCTCACTTAAAACTATAAATCAATTTTCCTATGTACTGAATTTATTAGTGTTTAAAAAAGATTAAATTTATTTCTTATCTTCGTATATTCAAGTGTAAAAAATGTATACTACTTTGAGTGTTATCTAGAAGATAATTTTGGCCAAGTCATCTTGACCATCAATCTTAACACACTTCTCCTTATCTATCTTTCACGCAAACACTTTGCCCTCCCTACACCAAACATACCTCTTGTCTAGTTTTACATCTGTCCTTGGTGTGCGAAAGCAGCATCTTCGTCTCCAGTGTCAGATGTTCCCCAACGAAAACTCTGCCCCTTGGAAAGTTCATGTTGACAAGGTCGGCAGCCAGGTCCTGCCGCTCCGTGGCCTTGGCGATCCACTCATCCTTCATTGACTTTGAGGTGAATTGGACGATTAATGGTGAACTCTCCTCACTTTGGAAGGGCGGAACTCTATGTATCGCCACCACTTCCGCTGGTCGCAGGGTCATTCCGATAGCCTTTCCAACGTCTCCAACTACGCTGATGACATCTTCCTTAGCGGTGTGTGGAACTCCTGCTATTTAACGTTGTTCCTCCTGGAGTATCGCTCCATATTCCTTCGTGTTTGCAACTCTTTCATTTCTTTCGATAATCTCTCATTCTCAAGTTGTAGAGCGTTATTTGCATTCTTCATGTCATTGTACTGCTTATTAATTTCTTGTCGGTTTGCAACTCTTTCATTTCCTTCGATATTCTTTCATTCTCAAGTATTAGAGCGTTATTTTCATTCTTCATGTCATTGTACTGTTTATTAATTTCTTGGAGTTGTTTGGTCGTTTCATCCATTTTGTCAGAGAAATATGTAAATGAACTCTTTATTATGTAATTTAAGTTCATTAAACATTTCTGTCTTGAAAGCTTCCATCATACTCATGAGAAATTCCTTGGTTAGTGTTGTGTCCAGAGTTGACTGTTTACTCCCAATGGATAACGACGCCTTGTTTTTATCCTTCTTGCAGATGTCACACAAGAAATCTTTCTTCGCTCCCCGTGTCTTTACATCCACAGAAGTACACGATAGATGAAAAAATTTGCCGCACACTCCCGCACATTTGACAGCTTCTGAACTCACTGTACACGGATTGCCACAAATGCCACAGTTACCAGCCATAATTAATTTATCTAATAATTTCAATAAATTAAATTAAGTTTTGCTAGGCAGGTTTTGGAATGAACGGAATCCAACGTGTAGACGCAAACTTGAAACGCATGCAGAGCACACGCTACACCCGTCCGACCAGTTCAAGCGACTGATAACAACTGACATTCAACCTAATCTCTGTTTACTCCTCATGAGAATAATGTAATATGGTTTAACGCATTTTGAGAACTGTTGGATACTGTACAAATATCCGTGCAAACATACCTGTTAGTTTGGCGTGTTATCCTAATTTTCCAAGTAACATTTAACCCTTAAAACGCTGAGCAATTTTCTGTAATTTTTCAATTAACGCTTAATTTTCTTGAATATATATAATTTTAGTTTTTGTAAAGTTATATTTTGTTTAAATCTAAACTAGGATAGTACAATGTAAAAAAAATAATAATAACGATATACAATATATATAACTCAATATACAATATACTCAATAACAAGATATACAATATAACTCAATAAGACAGCAGATTATGTACACAAAATAAACACTATTTACAACAAAAATAAAACTAGACTTCACAATGAAAAATATAGAGTAAATTCGAAATAATAAACTTTGTTTACATACCGGAGGTTAGTAAAATGCACGAGACAGACAACAAATAACTGCAGACTGACTTGAGCGCCAGCCGGTCGCCGCATCATGTGACTAGCAGATGCGTATATATTCGCTGCGAGCGCTAGCGGTTACCTCGACAGAGGCAATAATGAATGAAAACTTCATATTATTTACATTCGTTGCCTAGTAACCAGTCCAAAGGTCTCGAAAATGAATAATAACCTGAAAATAGTCTTGACCTTGAATCTTGGAACTCGCTACGTTGTATTAGGCCTGTTCTAGGATTATTGTTATCAGCTCGCGAAATATTACGTATAACGCGTTACGGGCAATTGTAAACATGCGTATGTATACGGATGCCGCGTTTTAAGGGTTAAAAGTCTAAAACCGCTAGAAAAAATTTTATAATCAGAGTAAAAAAGTGACCAATAAATCGTGTATCATTACAAAAGTGCAGAAAACTTTAAGGCTTGCATATGAAAACTAAACTTAAAATAATGTAACAGAGTTATTTGTCCAGTCAGTAGTGTAATGATTTTCTGTGGATTGCAAATTACACTTAAACATAACAACAACACACTAGTACTTGTAGTAAATCTCGGTTTCATTCTGAAAGCAATCCAAAATTAACATATTTAACATTAAAACTTACATTTATTTTCTTAATTTTAAGCAAATATTGTTTAACATATTTCTAAAAAAACAGCCCAAGTTTGATAAGAATCTGAGAACTGAAACTAATTTAATAAAGGTAAAGAAACTTTACATTAGAGAAAATTAATAGGATTTCTTGTGATTGCTTTTTGAATAGGAGTCCAGTGCCTGGAGAAATCGGTTGGTCAATAGAATAACTAAGTTTTCATTTGTTTCAGAACCAGCCAGAACAAATACTCTTAGTGATATTTCAGTAGTTCATAATTCTCGGCCTAACAACCCTCACCGCCCTCACACCAAGCTTCACAATGCTGTTGGTACGTCCTATATTAAGTAACATACGATTGTACTGAATGCATACAAAATTGTTTTGTGTACCTCTTGGAGAAAACACAAGTTGTCAAGAATCTTATTTGTCCTTTATAATATTTTTATTGTATCATCTCACAGTCACTATTTTTACAGTTATTTCTCTGTTGTGTCAATGATCATTCTTTGGTTGGATTCCCAAAGTATGATTAGCTTGAGGTGTCCGTGGGCTAAGCGTATAATATTTGTATAAGCGCAGATAAATGCAAGGAAATCATAATTCATTTAACAACATTCTGTTTAAACTTACATTTAAAAATACTTTTATGATTATCAACACTTTAAAGTCTAATATCAAACTCAAAATTTCATGAATTCAACTATAGCCAGTTGGATTTTAGGCCCATACATTTTAAACTTGTTATATAGAAAGAAAAGACAATTAAGTTTCTTGAATATTTTAAAAATATTTAACCCCAGAAAGAACAACTTTGTATGAAATAATCTATATAGAACAATACTATTGTGTCACCATTTTGTTACAGTTATACAATTCTGAAACAAATCAATTTTTATAAGATAACAAAAATAAAAAAAAACTAATTTTTTACTATTAAAAGTAACAAAAAATGCCTCATTCACAGTTTTCAATGAAAAGAAACAATTGAACATTATTTTACAATATCATCGTAGCAAAGTATTTGTATTTCTATATTGTAATTTTAGTATATTTCTTGTACTTGGTATTAGTTACATAAATTATTTATTTGTTTAATCAGTTCTATGTATGTATTTACTTGTGTAATGATATTTAGTTTATAAGCTATAGATTATGCTGTGCATACCGCAATATGTAGCTTGAAGTCGTTTTTATATTAAATTAATCAGACTAGAAGTAAGATTTATATGCAATTTAACCAGTACCTGCCATAGCAACTGGATTAGATTGTCTGGTTTTTGTAATAATCAAACTATATATAATATAAATTTAAATAATATTATTTTTCACATTTTAAATCAGTATATTGGAGAGATAGGACATCAGCAAACTTACCTCAAAAGACAAGCTCACTAACACTAGAGTAGTAGTAACAAACACAAAACTCTCTCTCTCTCTACTCACCTTAAGAAAATGCCAGTGGTATTGAAAATTTGTGAGATTGTGTTTATTTTGTGTTTGTTACTACTACTCTGGTGTTAGTGAACTTGTCTTTTAAGGTAAGTTTGCTGATTGTCCTATCTCTCCAATATACTAATTCCTGGCCTAGTGCCCTATAACCTAAACTCACATTTTAAATCAGAAATACAAAATACTACAGATCAAGGTACTCAAGAAAATTAGAATTATTCCATTGCATTGCTGGGTATGTGCAGGTGTTGATAGTGAGTCTATGGTGAGCAAGCTGGCCAAATTTCGAGCATTACTTGAGACCATGCTGTTAAGCCTTGATGACCTGCGTCACCTTAGCTGGTCTGGTATCCCAGTAGAAGTGCGGCCCATCGCTTGGAGACTGCTCGCAGTAAGTATTATCCTACTGCATCATTATACATTTTCACATTATAGTTTCTTGATTAGTGCATTACATGTTGGTAGAAATAAACACAAATGAATGCCACTAAACACAAACTATTACAAAGTGTACATATTGGTTAAGTTTGGGGCACTAGTCCTACGATTTTAGTAGTAATGAAACGAAAGGAAAGCAGCATACCTGATAAACTTGGTAGACTGGTACACTGTAGATAGACAAAATCACATAACAAAGTATTGAATAGTGAAATATTTTGGGGCCACTGGCCTCTTCTTCAGTCACTAAACTGTTTAGTGACTAACAGTGTCCTCGAAATATTTCACTATTCAATTCTTTGTTATGTGATTGTGTGTCTATCTACAGTGTACCAGTCTACCAAGTTTATTAGGTATGCTGCTTTCCTTTCCTTACTACTGAAAGTGTACGTATTATGATGATAAATTTCGGTAAACCACGCTTACCATCCTCAAACCAGTGGGACTCAACATAGGTGCAGGATGATGATTATGAACCACTCAACTCAACTACAACCAACTGTAAGTGTAGGATGAGCAAGCTGTTAGTACAAGATTTTAGGGAAAGTGAATGGGTTGTGTGTTACGGAGGGTGAGCTATATGTGTAGTTTTAAAGACAGTGGCCATAACTGAAATGAAATGAAAAAATGGCTTTTTTGACAAAGTGTATAATTGGGTAGGTTAGGACTATTAAATCCCCTTTTACACATAACCTACAATAACAACTGCAAAAATCATGTCAAAACATATTAAAATGAATCAACTAAATGGACTTAGTACATTTGCTAGTCAAATAAAATAAATATATTTTTTAATTTACTATCAAATAAACCAATACAACAAAACCATTTTAATGAATATATAACAAAATAAAACAAAATTAAAAACAGAGGAAAAATTAAAATGAATCGAGTAATAACAGTCACTCATCAACATTCATACATTGGCATATACATATTCCCTGGGTCGTGAAACACTCAATCCTGCAAGGCCCGCAGCAGGCCTCTAACAAACGCCTGGAACCAAGCACGCTCAAAAACGCCACTGATGTGATCAGTCAGATTATTCCTAAGTGTAGTGTGGTAGGGAAGTTGAGTGGGTTAAAAGTGTAGTTTGTTAGAGAAGTTGAGTAGGCCACAAGTGTAGTTTGTTGTAGAATGGGAGTGGACCCCTAATGTAGTTTGTTAGAGAATATGAATCGTCCATGTTGTGGAATGTAAATGGACCCCTAAAAGAGTTTGTTAGGGAATATGAATGGTCCATAAGTGTAGTTTGTTAAGGAATTTGAATGGGTCGTAAGTGTAGTTTGTTGTAGAATGTAAATGGTCCCCTAATGTAGTTTGTTAGGGAATATGAATGGTCCATAAGAGTAGTTTGTTGTTGAATGTAAATAGACCTCTAATGTAGTCTGTTAGGGAATGTGAGTGGGCTATAAGGGAAGTTTGTTAGGGAATGTGAAAAGGCCATAATTTTGTATGTTTGTGAAAGTCCAGTAAAATTGTAAGAGTTCACTATAGATAAGATAAAAATCACAAAGAATATATAACACAACAAAAATTTAAAATTCCAATGCCACTGGCACTTTTACTCAGAAACTTGAGGTGAAATGTGAGTTTGTTGTGTTATATATTTCATTAGTCTTGCGTTTAGAGGTTGCATTGATTCCCGTGGCATTGCTTTTAACAATCAAATAAACTGAACCGCTGCCTCCTAGGCAACCCACTGACCAATTATAAGCCGCATTATCCTACCTCACAGTCAACGGTCAGATAAGTGGTGAGGATCCATTTTCTCGTGTGTGGTGCCCGTTTGAGTTGGACGTACCATCTACTGTCTCAGGTCTTGAATAACTGCCCTTCTGGCTGGTTAGGAGGGAAAGGGTACCAAGAATGGGGATGGTTACTTAATTGGTAGTAATAAGTGTTGTATGGCAGTGAGCAGATTGCAGCAGTGGAACCTTTTCATTATAGGAATTATATACTGTATAATTACAGTTGTAAAGAAAGGAAAGGAAAGCAGCGTTCCTAATAAACTTAGTAGACTGGTACACTGTAGATAGAGACACAATCACATCTCAAAGAATTTAATAGTGAAATATTTCGGGGCCATTGGCCCCTTCTTAGTCACTAAACTGTTTAGTGACTAAAATCCTAGGCCTAGTGCCCCAAATTTAACCTGTTTATTGTATAACATTTCACTGGGGCATCCATAACTTAATTCTGGCCATATCTAAATTAATTATAACTTGTTCAACAAAGCTGGTTAGATAACTCAGCATCTAATTTGTGGGGGACCTGTTCGGTAATAAGCAGAGTGTTGGTTCGGTTTCCTATAGTCGGTCTTTACCCTCAGGATTAATTTTGTGGACAGTCGAAGCATCGCAATAGGTAGCAGAGCGTGGTTTCAATCTAGGAACCTCTAGGTTATGGGCCCAGCATGCTTCTCCTATGGTGGTAATTACACGGAATATGAGTAGAAAGAGCTACAGAGGGTTCCCTTGTAGTGATAACCTAGCTATATATGTTAAGGTACCTTCAAAGAATTGTGCAAATTGTGAGGCAATCGCTTGTCTTATAAACTTCCCGGTTGATGGGAAGTAATAACCTAAAAGATGAATTTAACTAGTTGTAATTAATTATACGAGGAATGTTTTTAAAGTAAGTACTGTTTTTTAATCCTGCCGTTGTATAAATCCGGTCGGCGTTCAAGCACATGAACGCTGTATACTGCTATCTGTTGGCAAGCCACAGCCGCCATTTCAGATCCATTTGACAATGTTTAAAATGCCTCCTTTTTTTACAGCCAACTGTTAAGTTTGAGCTGTAATAGGTTTTCTTAACTCTAAAAAGCAGCTGACATCCATTGTGAGGTCTGTGAAGTTTATGGAAAAAACACAATGAGTGATGGGGTGGTACGGGAATGGTTGATAGCTTTTAAAGATGGTAAATCAAAAACCGTAATAAAAAACATGAACGAGAGTTAAAATACTTGAGAATAATATAAGCGCTTCTTCCATTGTAGAACAATAAAGTAAACATAACCTAAACGTTGACCGAACTGATCTCAGCTAAAACGTAGGAAACGATGCTGTGTGAACACAGAAGAAAAAGGACATTTTGACGTACCATTAATATGAATGATAAGACGTACAATAAGATGTTGCGTGTAAACCCCCTTAAAATTTATCAATCTGGTGTGATGCTTTTGCTTGAATTTTGGAAATGGCAGTACCTTTACAAAGTAAATGAAATTCGCTTCATATTCAATTTCAGTTTGGTGCAACACAGATAACAAAATATTTTGTAACATGCTGGAACTTGTGCTGGCGAAAAAAATCATTTGTTCCAATGAAAATTACTAAAGGGTGTACATGTTATTCAGTAGTGGTCTATCAGTTTTAAGCTTGTACAATTTTTTGTACAATAAAGTAATTTTTCATTTCATTTCAGCTTTAAGCTTGACCCTTCTAGTCCCTTGTCGTAAGCTGGAGAAGGCACATAATTCCGAAAAGTGTATTAGGGAATTGTGAACTCTGTGCAAATCTGACTTACGAATTATTAGAAATTTGTATTTCAAAGTTTGATTTCATTTACTCAAGTAATTTAGGTAGAGGCTTAGTTGAAAAATGTGGGAATAAACTCACTAATAGTTGCCTGTACAAATTTTAAAATCTGGGTTAAAATTATGGCTGTGGGAATAATACATTGCTATTTTAGTGTAACAGGCAGACGTACATGTGGCAGGAGGGGGTTCCATCTTACCCTCTTAGGCTGGGGTAAGACGAGATATGCTATTGTTTGATAATGTAAACAAACAGTGATTGCTTCGCAGTGCAGAATCAAGTTTTATGTAATTAAACTGGGGTTTTACCAACTAAATCGCGTGACGTCTTAACAATGTACAAACATCCACAGATGCAACATTCATATTTAGCCATAACGCGGCAAACGGCTGTAGAAGATTTTGGTTATTTCGTTGCCTAACAACAAATATACTTTTCAATTTAATTTATATTCTCCATTTAAGATAAAATGTTAATTAGGTTTGGGTTGATATATGAGAGTGGTTATAATGTTCTTAAATAATTATATCCCTGGCAGAAGCAAAACAAAGTTACAGCTGTGATATAATTTATCTTTGTACTATGTGTCAGACGGCTGTAGGGGCAATTGCTAGTAGCTGACTACCTTACCGCATGGTTAATTTTAATTGCTAGGTTTTTATTTTTTTGCCGTTTTATGTATTTATGTGATATGTTTTTAGTTTTTATATATGTGATATTATTTTACAGAAAATGTAAAGTTAGTAGAAATATTAGGTTTTTTAGTAGTTTGCATTTTGTTTTTTTGTTTGTCAAAACACACAGATGATAATGACTTCCAAACACTTTCTTCCGACTTTGGGTAGTGACATAAAAAAATTGTTTAATTTTTCTTGTTCCTTATTTAAAGGCTTACCAAAAGACATTTCCTTAAGTAGTTTCATTTGGTCGTGGAATTTTGATGGTTTAACATTTCCTTGTATGTTTTACGAGTATTTATATTTACAACACAAAAAATGTATTTGTTTCTTAGTGATACAGTTGTCAAATGTTGCAATATTCACTTGAAACGTAATTTGGCTAAAAAAAAGATAAATTGTCAAGTAGTATATAAATGAATATTTTTAACTTTCAATTTATCATGAGAAACTAAAATCAGTTTTCATTAAAAAAATGTTTAATTTTATTTTGTAATTACACTACGGTATACAAGATTTAGCTCTAGTGCAATTTAGCATGGAAAGGGCTAAACATGTTCATAAGAAAGAGAATAACAACTTCTTATTTGTTTAAAAGAAGGGTTTATATGTTTTTTTTTTCAGTTACAATGGGCAATTAATGTAAAATTCAATGCTATATTTAATCAGATGAGTACAATAGCCTTACAATTACAGTGGATTGACCCCCCTCTCCCCTTTTTTTCACATACAGATTGAGTAATCATTATGTTAATGCCATTGTGCATATGTATAACCTTTACTAGAATGGCAGTGATGTGTCGGAAGACTGGATTCAAGGTCACTTCTATGTAGTTAAGATCCAATATATTTAAACTTCGAGACCGATAGATTTCCTCATTTTGACAAATAAAAATGTATTATATGTTTTGGTAAATAAATAAATTGTTACAGTAATGCTACATTAAAGTTTCTTAGGAATCAAATTTAATTTTTAGAAGTACTTACCAAGCCAGCTCCTTTCTGAAATATTTTACTTCAAAATTATTTTATAAAGTATAGGTGGTAAACAATTGTTTATGAATGAAAATAATTAAAATACTTATTTAATAAAGAACCTGAACAAGAAAAACAATGTTTTTGTTCATGAATTCAAACAAAAATTATACTTCGTATTAAAAAAAAATGTTATAGGGAATTAGTTGAAAAAAAAACTCAAGCAAAAGATTGAATCATCTTAGAGGAGCATTCTTGAAAACAGTGTATTGAAAATATTACAATTGATCTGCAGTAAATTTGAAACGGGATTAATCTGTTTTAACTGCCTGTATGCACCGTTTATCTTTCCTTCTAGGCTGTCAGTAAATCAGTGGAGTGAGCACCGACTCCAGTACTTGCTGATGATAAGAAAATGGTGGGAAACTTGAAGTTTATGTGTGATAAACAACTAAACAAACGTTGACATGCTGTAAGTGTTGTTGGTACTGTCCAGGGCTACCTGCCAGCGAGTCTGGAGAGGAGGCAAGCTGTTATGGAGAGGAAAAGGCTGGATTACTGGAATCTTGTCAAGCAGTATTTTGATACGGAAAGAGATGAGGCTTACCAAGATACTTATAGACAGGTACACACCATATTGTTTCCATTTTTATTTCAAATTATGCTCTCCATGGTCGGGATAAAAAACATTTCTTTTTTGTTATGCATCTGAATATAAATTAATATTTTTTCCTGCATATTTATATTGCATTTGGGTATAACTTAGTTTTAAAAACATTCTGTTATATTAAATATTCTTTTCTAGAAATAATAATTGTTAATGAATAGCTCACATTTTTGTTTTGATTTAATTTGCTCTAGCGTTATTAAGTTCATCTACATAGTAAGACGATTCTCCTACTATTAATTTTAATGTTTTAGATCCACATTGACATCCCCCGCATGAGCCCACTCATAGCACTCTTCCAACAAAAGACTGTCCAGGAAATGTTTGAGCGGATCCTATTCATCTGGGCAATAAGGCACCCAGCTTCAGGCTATGTTCAGGGCATTAATGACCTAGTTACACCTTTCTACGTTGTCTTTCTGCAAGAATTTCTTCCAACAGGTAGGTCAGAATTGTATAATATGAGACAACTACAAACAATGTAAAATTTTGATTTCTTCAAAAAATATTAAAAATAATAGGTAAAATAAAATGTATGATATTTTTATATTTCCTACGTTAACACATATAGAGCAGGTGGCACGATGGCACCCACACACTCCACTAGCATGATGCCATAAAAGCGGACCACAGACCAATACAGAATTTGTTTAGATACTGTCATGCAACATACGGTATAGACAGCTGATTTATTGCAATTTACTTCTTTGACTTTCAGTTTTTCACTCTCTATTTCGAGTTTTTTGCTTGGAGCGGGGACGCTTAGGGATATGCCTGCATACTCTAATCTAATAGCAGATACTCTCTGTCAAAATCTCTTCCAGTATGATATATTGTAAAAAGCTGTGTTCTATGACCTTTTCCCTGCCTACATTTTATAAAAATGACATTTATTCATCCATTGAAATTATTTTTGCTGCTGTCTAAAAGTGTGAAGTGGTTCGCTGTCCTGGAATATTTGTATTTATATAACGCTTGATTTTTTGTTCTTTTTTAATATTTATTATGTATATTTATCCATAGAGTAGTAATGGTGTACATCCTAGTCTGTGTAGTTATCAGTAAAAAGCTTGAGGTTAGTAATATTCTGGCATAGTGATGAGTGGCTCTCCAGCATATACCAAACTTGGTCATATAACTTTTACCAACGTGAAGGGACCTGGCTATTGATTTTTGGATCTGACCGTAAAACCCCAAAATGTGGTAAACCTTAGAATTAACTGGCTAATCCTAACATTTCCCAATAAAAAGGTAAGCGTTAGGTGTATTTTCCGGAATGTAATTTCCGGAATTCTTTATCATATCAGACTTTTACTGGTAAGAATTAGCATTATCTCAGAGGCTAGTTAAAAGCTTTCATTATTTTAATTGCAAAGCGTGTTTCAGACTCTTACCGCCTCATTGTGATAAATTTTAAGATTTCCCAGCAAGAGCTGGTAAAGTTTCAGTAAAAGGAACAGTAAACGAATAACGAACAAACTAGGTTTATGAACCTTTAGTAAATGGATTTAATAGAAAGTCAAATTAACAATGTAGTAAATCAATAAGAAATCAGAATTATAATAATGGAATATTATTAAATAAAATAACTTACTTGTTGTAACAGGGTTGGGAATTGTGGCACAACAATGAGTTGCACTTCATGTTTGCTGCCTTTCATATACACTTCTTCGTGGAACACTTTCTCAAACAGTTAGATTTTCTGAAACCCTGTTCGCCAGCTACTGATTGTCGACGAACCAAGTTGCGAAGGCTTATCTCTTCCTTAGGACATCTTCGGGTGTTATCAAATCTGCGCAAAATGTAAATTTATTGTGAGGATACAACATATTCAACTCTTTCCTGATGAAGTTCCAAGGTGGTAGAAACCATGTTCTTTCTTCGATACAACAGCAATCATATTTTTCAGGTCGATTTCAGAACGGTTAACAACTGAAATGTTGATCCTGACGTTCTGCCCAACTTTAGGTTTGGGAAGTTTGTCATTGGACGTTTTGTTTTTATTTTCATCATCTGTGATTCTAGAAGTCCTCTGATAATGTCGAACTTTTTCATTTGGTGGTATATGCCACATAACTGCTGTCATGCTTATGAAGTGGGTCATTGACGTCGTCATGAGGTCTTATTTAAGGAGATTTTAGGGTTGTTAAAGTCACCAAATTTAGTGAACAAGTTGCACCAGGTTGGGACACGTTAACATTTATGCCATCGAGGATCTCTTTCAGCTGTTCCTCTGAAGATAGTTTCACGATTATTTCACAAGGGAGTTTTGAGGTAGCTAAACCCATTTTCATTGATACTCCAAACATGATTTCATAAGGGGTACATTTTATTCCCTCATGGTAGGCAATATTTTTCATGGCCTGGATAAATCAAATCCCTTCAGATCACTATGATGTATTGTTCATTTTCATCCACGTAGTTAACATATTTTCAATGTCAGTATTTTGAAGTCATGTCATTTATTCGCTCTCTCAACTACCTTGTACCTTGGTTTTCATACACAACCTTAATATCATGCAACATGTCACACAAACTATTGATTGCTTTATTACAAAATTCACGTCCATTGTTTGAGTGTAAAATACAAGGAGCATGAATAGTGGTGAAAATGTCAAGGAGGTGGTAGGTGACTTTTCGGCTCTTTTGGTGCGTAAAGCACGTAAAATTACAAACAGTAAGTTGGTCTTGATAAACTAATAAAAACTTAAAACTATCATCAGGATTGGATTGCATGTCAATTGTAACATTTGAGCTTGAGAGTTCATTTCACTGTGTACAATTGGTGTCACTATCAACCTTTTCTTCAGAATTTTCTGTGTTTTCTGGCATTGCTCACAAAGTCGTAGATAAATAACAACTGCCTCAGTAGTTACATTTTTGTACTTACGGTTACTTTCTTTTAATGTCCGAGTCCTCCCTCTGAAGCCAGTATTGATTAGAGCCTCATGAATGATTTAAAATAGTTCTTCCTAATGAACATAATGAATGACGTAATCTTTTTCTGATGAGATCGGGAAAATCAAATTTTCCTCACTGCTGATTGTCATGATGTTGTATCTTTTCAAGCGTCTGTAGTGTATATTGTAGTCTTTTTGCACCATCACCTTAGCTTCTTTCACATAATTTAACAATGCACGATACTTTTTGTTCGTAATATAAAAATGATTATCGTGCTTACTATTCACAGCATCATTCAAATGCTCATAGAAACGTTCATGCATTTCATCCATTGTGGCATGCACTGATCACACCAAGAGTAGATTGTCAGCTGAGGTCAAAGCGAATAAACGGGGGTGGGGAGGTAGACTAGGACCTGTCTGATCATAAAACATCTAATTTACCAATGATCATTGGGAAATCCAATAGGAAAAATTCTGAACTTCGAAGAAGATGAAGAACAGTTCAAACAGGAGTAGTGTAACGAACTCAAGTAAAGGCGGCGGCAAAACCATTGCAAGATACCATTGCTTAAACTATTTACTTGGGCGGGCTTTCAGCAAAATTGCATAAAAAAGTGATAAGAACCAATCGAGCTGGAAGCAAACGCTACATTGTCACCAAAACCTGTGAATAGCAGAAAATGTGTTTATCCAACTCGCTAAGAAAATAACCAAGAAAACCAAACGCTAAGAAAACCCTTTAGTTATAAAATAACCAGTATTTGTTTCAACTACTGGCTATTTCAACTACTGGCTATTTCAACTACTGGCTATTTCATAACTAAAGGGAAAATTTACTTAGCCTTACATCAAGTTTTAACTACAAGTAATATATTTTATAATATATAAATATATAATATATAAAATTCCTAAAGTAAATAAAAATATTTTCAGAAAGTCTTTTGAATATTTAGCGCCTAAATTTTTTAATCACTTACCTATCTTCATTAGAAACATTACAGCTTTCAATTTATTTTGTAGAAAACTTAAAGAATGGCTTTTAAGTCTTAGTGACATTAGTTTCATGAGTGATATCCTTTCTTAATTAATTCTCAGATTATGTTTTTGTTCTTTTATTTATTGTTATTTATTATAATACAGCTGACTCTTTGTACCTCTAAGTTAAAATATGTATATATATATATATATATATATATATATATATATATATATATAGATAAGAATAGAGCTTACATTTTTTCATCTTTATATATTGTAATTTTTATACATAAGTCTAATGTAATATGCATATATTGTACATGCAGACACTGCAGATGGCGGCTATTAAATTGTAAATAACTGCTAGACTGAAATCAAATTAAATTGTTTTATTATCTATCTAACTTAATCTTTTTTAACTGATCACTCAACTTGTTATGTGATCAGTAAATTTCCAAGTTTGTTTATTGTTTTTTATTTTTGTAAAAATATGTGGAAATAAATATCATTTATCATTTGGCACCCAATAATCGTATTTATACTTCACTCAATGGCTTTAGCTCAATCGTATTTGAACTATTTGTGCAGGTGGTTAAACTTTAGTAAGTTATTGCAATTTTGATGTTTTAATTTTATGAAATAGGTGGAGATCTAGACACATTGGAAGTCAGTTCTCTTCCAAAAGAACATCAAGACATCATTGAAGCTGATTCTTTCTGGTGCTTGTCAAAGTTCCTCGATGGAATTCAAGATAACTACATATTTGCACAACTTGGAATTCAGCATAAAGTGAAGCAGTTGAAAGAACTGATACAGAGGATAGATGGTGAGTTTGTAAAATTATCCAAGCATTATTAACGTATATCCCTAGAATTCCATTACTTGACGTTATTTTTCTTTCTCAGATGTACCTAGGAATATAAAACATTGAACCATTCAATTTCAGAGTCAAAAAAGTGTCTTATGTGTTCATTACACAAATCTTAATCCTTACCACGCCGTAAGCGCATATACATGTAATAATTACAAAAAATATTATTTTCGTAGTAATGTTTCTAATTTAATCCAGTAGTGCGTTTGGGTTATGGTCGGTGACTCATGAGAGACACATTATGCGACTCGTTACCTTTTTTTGGCCTGTCAATCACTACGAGACTGGTTTTTGTCTGGCAGTGTACATTTCAGCTGCGCCGCCCAACACCACAAGCGCATATACACGCAGCCACTGTCAAGCCGAGCGGTTGTCATTGTCCGCCGCCTTACAGCTTTGAAACTGTGTATTTAGTTGTTTTATCATTACTCCGACCGATTTTGATTTTGTGGAAGGTACTAAATACATTGTAATCAAGTGCTATATGTATTTACTTATTTTTTATTATGTGTGTTATGTGCAGGCCTTGTCTTTATCAGTTTATGTACAAGTAAATGTACTCAATTATACATATTTTATTGATAGTAATAATATTTTGTATTGTTTCATACTGTAAAAGTGATCTATGCCTGAGGCTTACTTTCAAGTAAAAGTTTGCTTATTTACATATTCATTTATAAGAAAAAAGGTAAATTAAGCTAATAAAAATTTCAAAATGATATCTTATCTTTTATTTTCCTGAACAGAACAATAAAAAAGAATGAGCAACTAAAAAATTTTATTTTGATTTTTTTTACAATAGTGCTAAATGGAAAATAGGAATTTTATAAATGGTCTAAGCTAATAAAACGTGCTATATGACCTTCTTTTGAAGAATATGCTGTTTTGGTATTTTAAAAGTTAAGGCTGGGTACTTTCTGTAAGTTGACACATGATTGGTTTTAGCATAATGTTTGGGAAATAGTATTTTATTTATATTGACTGGAGTTCAAGTATTTTAGCTCCGAAACCTACTACATGTAATAATGCAGTCTTTTTCAGAACAGTTTTTCTCCTTTTGAAATAGGATATGATAATTGGTTTATGTCTTTTAGATCTCTAGATTTTGTAATCCATCGATGGGCAATTTTCATTCTTCTGAGTTTAGACAAACCTAATCTCAATATAAGATAAATCCAGCTCCTCTTCCCCCACTCAAGCAGCAAAATAAAAATAATACATATTATTATATAATAAAAGCAGAAGTGACATGACATTTCAGTAATCAAGTGCTGTACTGTACAGTTGGCAACACATCATCTGCCTACTTCAAATGTGACTGTGTATCCAAATTGTTTTGGTGCAAGTAAAAAAAGAAAAAAACTACTTTTGGCGCAGAAATTATGTGCACCTAAGTTTGAAGGTTGTTTTCTAAGAAACTAAGAGTCCTACAAAAATTCCAATCATACCATTGTTTTCCTCCTTTAATTGTACGTTATAACATATTAAGTTTTAAATTTTACTATAAGTATTAATAATTTTTATCCTTGTTTTCACTGAACATAAAATTATACCGTTATTACTCAAGACCCGTTAATGTATCACATTTATGCTTTAATATGTGGTTGAAAGGAATGCTTCCTATAAGTTCTGGTAATTTAGAATGTTATCTTTCCAAGAAAAAAAGTTATTATCAATTACCTGAAACATTTTTCCTTGGCTTCTAGGGCTTGTAAAATTAATTACTTGAATTTGATGTAGTGATTTTAAATCAATTTAAATAACATTAATTTGATAAAATTCAATTAATTTAAATCAATATAAAATCACTACATTTACTTACACGTATGAAAATAATGTAATATGTAATTAAAGGAAAAACTAAACATGTAATAAGGATTACAATAAGACCAAATAATTAATTTGACCACCTCTACAAGCCAAGAAAACAACGTTTCAGGTAATTGATAAGAACTTTTTTTCTTAAAAAGATAAAATTCTAAAATTTATAAAACTTATAGGAAACAATCCTATCAACTACATTACATTAAAATATAAATGTGTTATATGAACAGGTATTTGAGTAATAATGGTGTAAAGTTGATGCACAGTGAATACTAGTTAAATTTCCACTACTTTTTTGTTCTAACCAGGATAACAATTATTAAAACTTTAAAAAAATGTAAAATTTGTGTCAAATGCACAATTAAACAAGGAAAACAATGATATGATTGGATTTTTCACAGACTTTCTTAGTAAACAACCTCCAAACTCGGGTGCACATAATTACTGCGCTGACAGTAGTTGTAAATGTAGACTAATGTAGTAAGTATTATCAGAAGATGACAGACAGGAGTTTTTATATCTGTGAAAACATTGCGTTTGTTTCGTTAGAATTCTTCAAGCATTGGAAATATCCAATTATGAACAATCCAATACCAACAAATAACTATCAAACAACAGATAATTACTCCATTAGATATCGAGGCCTCAATACCAACAAATGACTGTCAAACAACAGATGATTACTCTACTAGATATCGAGGCCTCAATACCAACAAATAACTGTCAAACAACAGATGATTACTCTACTAGATATCGAGGCCTCAATACCAACAAATAATTGTCAAACAACAGATGATTACTCTACTAGATATCGAGGCCTCAATACCAACAAATAATTGTCAAACAACAGATGATTACTCTACTAGATATCGAGGCCTCAATACCAACAAATAACTATCAAACAACAGATAATTACTCCATTAGATATCGAGGCCTCAATACCAACAAATTCCTGTCAAACAACAGATGATTACTCTACTAGATATCGAGGCCTCAATACCAACAAATAACTATCAAACAACAGATAATTACTCCATTAGATATCGAGGCCTCAATACCAACAAATAACTGTCAAACAACAGATGATTACTCTACTAGATATCTAGGCCTCAATACCAACAAATAACTGTAAAACAACAGATGATTACTCCATTAGATATCGAGGCCTCAATACCAACAAATAACTGTCAAACAACAGATGATTACTCCACTAGATATCGAGGCCTCAATACCAACAAATAACTATCAAACAACAGATAATTACTCCATTAGATATCGAAGCCTCAATACCAACAAATAACTGTCAAACAACAGATGATTACTCTACTAGATATCGAGGCCTCAAAACCAACAAATAACTGTCAAACAACAGATGATTATTCCACTAGATATCGAGGCCTCAAAACCAACAAATAACTATCAAACAACAGATAATTATTCCATTAGATATCGAGGCCTCAATACCAACAAATAACTGTCAAACAACAGATGATTACTCTACTAGATATCAAGGCCTCAATACCAACAAATAACTGTTAAACAACAGATGATTACTCCACTAGATATCGAGGCCTCAATACCAACAAATAATTGTCAAACAACAGATGATTACTCTACTAGATATCGAGGCTTCAATACCAACAAATAACTGTCAAACAACAGATGATTACTCCACTAGATATCGAGGCCTCAATACCAACAAATAACTATCAAACAACAGATAATTACTCCATTAGATATCGAAGCCTCAATACCAACAAATGACTGTCAAACAACAGATGATTACTCTACTAGATATCGAGGCCTCAATACCAACAAATAACTGTCAAACAACAGATGATTACTCTACTAGATATCGAGGCCTCAATACCAACAAATAATTGTCAAACAACAGATGATTACTCTACTAGATATCGAGACCTCAATACCAACAAATAATTGTCAAACAACAGATGATTACTCTACTAGATATCGAGGCCTCAATACCAACAAATAACTATCAAACAACAGATAATTACTCCATTAGATATCGAGGCCTCAATACCAACAAATTCCTGTCAAACAACAGATGATTACTCTACTAGATATCGAGGCCTCAATACCAACAAATAACTGTCAAACAACAGATGATTACTCTACTAGATATCGAGGCCTCAATACCAACAAATAACTATCAAACAACAGATGATTACTCTACTAGATATCAAGGCCTCAATACCAACAAATAACTGTCAAACAACAGATGATTACACTTCTAGATATCGAGGCCTCAATACCAACAAATAACGGTCAAACAACAGATGATTACTCCACTAGATATCGAGGCCTCAATACCAACAAATAACTATCAAACAACAGATAATTACTCCATTAGATATCGAGGCCTCAATACCAACAAATAACTGTCAAACAACAGATGATTACTCCATTAGATATCGAGGCCTCAATACCAACAAATAACTGTCAAACAACAGATGATTACTCCACTAGATATCGAGGCCTCAATACCAACAAATAACTATCAAACAACAGATAATTACTCCATTAGATATCGAAGCCTCAATACCAACAAATAACTGTCAAACAACAGATGATTACTCTACTAGATATCGAGGCCTCAATACTAACAAATAACTGTCAAACAACAGATGATTATTCCACTAGATATCGAGGCCTCAAAACCAACAAATAACTATCAAACAACAGATAATTACTCCATTAGATATCGAGGCCTCAATACCAACAAATAACTGTCAAACAACAGATGATTACTCTACTAGATATCGAGGCCTCAATACCAACAAATAATTGTCAAACAACAGATGATTACTCTACTAGATATCAAGGCCTCAATACCACAAATAACTGTTAAACAAAGATGATTACTCCACTAGATATCGAGAACCTAATTGAGGTACTTATGTATCATAATACTTGTAAAGATTTAACTAGACCCCATCACAATAATTACAGTTTTCATATATGGGTAATATAAAAATAACTGCACAGAGTCTCTTGATACAGGCTAATACATCAATAAGTTCTGTGCCCCTAGTAACGAGATAGCTATTATTGTAAGATTAAAAGCAAATCTTTTATATGAATTAATTAATGCAATCTGTAAATATTCAATTCTGCTTAAATAGCTAATAAGCTTTTAAATTGAAGAAAGCTTTGTGTAAGTAGATAATTCGTTCTTTTAAATTTCATATTATTTTTACCTGTGCTATTTGCAATAAATATTTATCATGTATTAGGCCTACCTTATCTTTACCATCTGTGTTTTAATGTGTAAATGTATAATTGTTTTCGTCATTACAGCTTATTTGTGGGGCGAAAATATTCATAAACAGAAATCAACTATAATGATTGTCACTGATAAAATTGAATCAAAACCGGTTAATAATTTTAGAAATATTGAAAAAAGTAAATGGTTCATAGAGGATTTAAATGTAGTTTATTTGAGAAAGTTAATGTTTTTTAACCCTACCAGTCCGATTGACGTCTGAGACGTCGGCCGCTCCGTACCGAGAATCCCGGCCAACGTCTCAGACGTCGATAAACATAGGTTTAGTTTATTGGCCACCATTCCTATATAAGACGTTCCAAAGGTCATCCAAGCCCAATATATTTTCTATCTTTGTACTCTTTGTAACTGATTTGATTGGTTGTGATTTTTTTTTGAGCATTCTAACCAGCTGTTCGGTTCAGTGTAGTGGGTACTGCGCAGTTGTTTTGGTTCTCGCGCTATTGTTTACAGTCTGTGTTTGTTTACGTTTTTGAAAGTGGTTATTTCTTATTGTTACAGTTATTAGTGAATTATTTATTGTTATTAGTTATAGTGAATTATTTGTACAATGGATGGCAATTGTAGGTCTAGTGAAATTAGGGACATATTACTGAAAAGTGATGAATTATCTGATGATGAAGTCATAGACGGGTTAGATGAGGATATTGACTCAGATATTTCTCTTTCTAATATATTAGACTATTCGTTAGGTAGTGATGAACTATATTCTCCACACAATTCAGAATTAGACTCTAGTGATGATTCTTCTGCAACTCCACCTATACCTAGTACTGTTACTCCTCCTACACCTAGGCCTATTACTCCTCCTACATATAAGCCTGTAGGTCCTACAAGTGCTACTACAAGTTGGGTTAGGGTATATGCCCCAGAAAATAAAATTGACTTGGCACAGAATTTTAGAGTAAGAACTGCAGGCATAAAAAACTGCCCGCCAAGAAATTCACCAATGATTCAGTATTTTTATTAATTTTTTACACAAGCAGTGTGGGTAATGCTCGTAAACGCCACTAATGATTATGCCAGAAAAATTATTCTTGAAAAACAAACTCAGGGGATTTACCTCCTAGATCGTTGTATAGGAAATGGGTGGACATTACAGTCTCTGACCTAAAGAAGTACGTAGGAGTGCAGCTAAATATGGGAATAATCCGTATGAAAAATATCAAAGATTACTGGAGCACTCATGAATCAAAAAAACTAAATTGGTTCCATAATACAATGTCAAGAGATTGATTTTTTCAAATCAAAACTATGCTGCATATTACATCTGATCCATATATTGCCAGAGGACAACCGGGGTATTATGCCTGGCAGAAAGTTCGTAAATTATTAGACGCTGTCAATCATGCTTTCAAGAAGTATTTTACACCATCCCAAAATATTTGCATCGATGAAAGCAAGATTGGCATGAAAAACAGAACCAGTTTCATGCAATACATGCCCAATAAGCGGCATGCCAGATTTGGCATGAAAAAGTTTGAACTGTTTGACTCAGTAACAGGATATATAATGCATATTGACCTATATAACGGCAAAGACTTTACCAAACCCGAATAGTCCGTTCACACAACAAGTTGTAATGAATCTCCTTAGGAAAACAAATTTACTCAATAAAGGTTATCATTTATTCACTGATAATTTTTATACAAAGTTACCATTGGCAGAGGAACTAATTTCACAACATACATACATAACTGGAACGCTAAACAAGAATACTAAGGATCTGTGAATAAGTGTTCTCAAGACTAAACTAAATGAGCAAGAAAGTGTCTATTTTATGAAAAATTCTATCTTATTAGTTGGTTTCAAGCAGAGAAAAAGGAACAAGCCAGTTTATTTATTATCTACAGGAGTTCATGCAGAAGACAAAATCATCAGAAGTAGGAGAGGTTTAGAGGCTAAAAAACCGTTGTTGATAAACGAGTACAACCTGTACATGGGTGGGGTTGATGTCAAAGATAAATCATTACACCACTTGTCATGTTCAAGAGCCACTCAAAAATACTGGAAGAAGATTTTTTACAATCTCTTAGACTCATGTATGTTCAATTCATATGTTCTTTACTCACAAAACACAGAAAAACCATGTTCTAGAACCAATTATATTACTGACATATTAGAAGAGTTAGCCAGAGGAGACCCAATACAACAAAATTTACCAACTGTTCCTGGAAACCAACATGCACTAACTCATTTACCTGGCAAAAAACAAATGAAAGTCTGTCCTGTATGTGGAAAACGAGCTGTATGGTGGTGTCCTGGATGTAACTGCGGGGTACATCCGCAGTGCTATTCTATGTTGGAGCATTTTTGGAGGCCTCTACATAGTAAAAAGAGGCGAATTGAGATTGAAGAAAATGAAGAGGATGATTAGAGTAGTTTAGTACTCTTGTATATAGTGTAAAATAGTTTCAAGTGTGTGTTTACTTAGTTAATTTTAAATTTTTTTATCTACCAAAAACTTTTCAAAACATTCAAAGTGCCATGAAAAATTGTTGAATCAGCATTCAGTGAGTACAATTTATGTCCAAAGTATGCAACCTAATATATTAAGATAGACTTATATTGTAATAATACATTTTTACCTTTTTGGTAAGAGAATTTTTTTATACATGCATATGCATGAAATGAGAAATTCCACAAAACGCATCCTTTTATTGTTATTGAAGTTTTAGGTTTTATTGTTATATAAATATGATATATTTATATCATTTTGAAGGTAATAAAATTATGAACATAAAACATACATTATTACTATGGAAACACAACATTTATTGTAGTGCATTGGGCAGAACTTAATTTTTTTTATAAAAACATTTTTTACTCTGCAGTATATAAAAAAAAAAAAAAAAAAAGATACAGACTAATAAATAGTATATTATGATTGGCAATGTTATTCCAAAAATAATGATATATAACATGACCTATAAACCCTTCTGAATGTAGGCTTAGTGATATTTTTCCAAAACACATGCAAACTGCTTATAAGTAGTGACGGATTCAGGTAAAAAGTGGCAGTACTCCTAGGGTTAACTAAATAAAGTTAAATAAATTTAACCCTGAAATATAAACTAAAAAAGTACATATATTTTTGTACATAAAAAGTTACGATAACATATATTTTGAAATACAGTTTTCCTAAAAAAAATAAGAAATAAAATTTAGGCTACTGTGGCTGATTTTCATTGTTTCTAATGTAGCAAAGCTGTTGTTATGGAAATTTCAATAATGGTGTCTTACAGCAACAATTTATTATCTTGAAAAACTATATTTATATAAAAAAACACTATTTACAACACAAAATACTTTCAGGAACATTTGATTCAATTTCGTCAGCATCACTCTCGTCGTCATATTCAGAATTATGGATATGCGAACTCATACACCGGGGAATTATTACATCGTCTTCACTATCAGAGTTTTCACTACCACTTGAACCAAACTCGTAATCACTATCCAAATATAAATCTAATTCTGAATCACGCAATCTTTTCCGATTCATATCACAACCGCAATTATTACATTCACAACGCACATACCCAAAACAACTTCGCGAGGAGACGAAAACAATAAGTAGAAAAATTTAACTGAAATTGAAAGATAAAAGTTAGTTTTTGTTTTATATATACAGACAAATATATTAATACTTAACCACCATGATCTTTTATTAAATAATATCTAATAGCCTTATTTTAAATATATATATATATAATTCAAAGAATATATATATATATATATATATATATATATATATATATATATATATATATATATATATATATATATATATATATATAATTCAAAGAGTTACTCAGTACCATTGAAGTTTTAATTAGACTGTAGGAATGAATGTCTATAATAATAATTATTGCATAACTATCTGTAATCTGACAAATTAAATCTAAAATTGATCCTGATATTGTTAACAAACCTGACTTAAATATTTGTAATTAAAGTTGTAAATGTTTAACTATACTTAAAAATCATAAACTATTTTATAGGAAATTCATGATAACCAGTAATTCTTATTATTTTGCATGTACAATAAAGAAAGACAAAATTATATATTATTGTGAAATCTTGATGCCAGCTGTTTTTTTATCAAGCAGAAGTTGATAAGGAATGGTCACTGATAAGAAAGATGGAATAGTATTAGGATAAAAATAAAAACGTGAAAAGAATATACTCCATTTATCTTAGGTGGAGGCAAATCAGTTCATATTATTTTCGATGATGCATTTAGATTTATTTGATATCTAAAAATTTGCCGTTCTGTGTGTGTGTTCAAACCATTTTAATTATTGAAACAAGTTAAGTGAAAATTATTACAACTATCTAAGTCATTAATGAACACCAAACTAATTACTGCCAATAATATCTATTTAAAAATTTATATAGTATCATAATATTCTTTTCTCTTCAACGGTGCCGATAAGAACAATTGAAAACATAACTAGGCTTAGTAATTGTTAGGGCCTACTTGTAATCCTGCAGTCTCGGAGGTAGTTTACTCTGTTGCCTGGTACCATGCAATGGTTTAATTTTATCAGCTAACTTAAAAGTAAAGGAAACATTTGGGAAAATTCAGGCTTGATTCACTATTTTAAATATGTTTATCCCAATAACTTTTGAACTATTTAATTAAGGAAGATAAACAAGCATACTACGTTTATTTTAATCAAGAGAAATAACTACACACAAATACTATCCCTAAACATAAACAAATCAGGTAAAATGGTTGCCTCATGACAGGGGACAGGTCAACAATGGTTTACCCACTAATCTATCTTATTGATGTATAGGACATTAAGATGTGATTAAAGAGGAGGGGGTTGACCTTGCATGCCGGCAACAACTGGGGGATGACGAAAACAACCAGTCTTTTACCTGAAGTTTTGGACACTTTCTCCCCAGTCCACATTCCATGGACCAGATAGCATCTTTTAATTTAAATTGAAAAGCTAACTTTAGTTACTTTAATCATTAACCAGATTTTTAACTAGTTAAAGTCAAAAAGTTTAATAACCATTGAATAAGTTAAAAAGTTGATCAAATATTAACTGTAATTATTATTTTTTGTATTGTTAATCCCAAGTATGCTTACCCTCTCACTTCACCCGAATTCCACCAGCGTTCCCTGTCCCTTGTTTATGTATCAATTATGCATTGATCTCATCTCTATTTTTGAATTAGTCAAAGTGGTTGGAATATTTATTTTACCTTGCATTCGATTATCTACTCTCATCATCCTCATTCAAAATCCATATTCACCCATATCTTTTGATGATTGGTGTCTTGATAATAAATAAAAATAAATAAATAAACCTTGCATTAGCATTTTATTTGAAAATTTTCAGGGGTTTTATTGAGACTGCTTAGTTTTATACATAATTCATGTTTGATCTTTTCCGTATTTTAGGTTTGTTTATTCATTTAATGTAAACTATTGAGCAGAGTGCAAGACATAGTGAACAACTTACGCTAATGGGGGAAATTGTAGCAAAAATATCACAAAAGTGCAAATGAAAATATTTAGCAAGTCAGCAATTACTTCCATGAACGTCTGTAAAATTAGCTTTAACACATTCGTTGCAGCGGCACATGGAGTCGCGTAACGCACAGTGTGGCACTACCTTGCCTGGCTCGCACTATGGCTGCATGCTTACATATTTCTACATAGTGACAAGTAAAATTGATGTATGTGCAATTCATACAATATTTATAGTTAATGTGTTAGGTATTTACAATATTTAATCCCCTTCAGCCCACTGGTTCATTCTATTCCAGTCTATTTATTCATCATCTGAATATCCCATTGTAATAAACAAATCTGAATCTACCGTTACATCTTCAAACTGTAAACTCACTGTCTTCTGACTCACTGCAATTTGCATTTTGGTCAATAACAGCTAGTCTAAATGGTCCAGCCATATTAAAAACAATAATAATAACAAATATACACACTAAACACTAATTTATATAAAGTACTCCACAAACACTAAACTGACACATCAAAATTATTTGCAATGTTTGAACCACCTACAAACAAACGATAGTCACCCGTGCAATGCTAGACTCACGCTGACACAGAACAGTTTAGATTGCCTAATGAATACGCAAGGCATCATCAGCGTTTGCGCGCCGACTGCCTTGACGATGTAAGGTGTCACCGGCAGTGAATGTGTTAAGAGACTTAGTTTACAATAGACATAATATTAACATTTTCCCATCCAGACAAAACATTATTTCATAGATGAGCTAGGTACAGGATTTTCGTAAGAAGTGAAAGGTAAGTAGCATATATCTTGTAAACCGGAGACAAAATACCATCAAATAAAAATCTGTGTGTGTGTTTTAGTCTCCGGTTTACCACAAGTATACTGCTTTTACTTTTTAATCACTTCATCCAGATGAAATAAATTATTGGGTGTGTTGTTGGGCCAATCTATCCAAATTGAGAGTTCATTTCAGGACAGGGAGAATAGTTCTGAAGTGTGATATAGAAGTAAAATATGATTTTTATTAACATAATTTGCACACTACATGTTAAGGATTATCATATATCTTAGAGGGTAAAGTAAGGCAGTTATTTTAATCCCAGAGATTTTGGGAAAAGTTGGCAAATCCCCAAACTTGTAAGGGGGGTGCTTTCATGCATGTAGACTCCTAAGCATGAGTTTATTCAACTAGATGAGCTCTACCAAAAATGTTGTCTCTCCTCATCCTCATTGAAAACACACTTATATTTATACTATTTTATTTTTTATCAATAACTCCAAATGTGATTTGAATTAATAGTTTATTTATTCTTAAGACGCCGATCGTCATGATATGGGCGAATATGGATTTCGAAAGAGTGTTCTTGTATTGTTTGTTGTGTTCACATTTTATGTGAATTGAATAAAATGAAAACAAAATGTGCAGGTACGCTACACAAACATTTACAAAGACATGGGATAGATTACCTACAGTTTTCATTTCGGTGGATGAATAATCTGCTAACTAGAGAAATTCCTCTGCGTTGTTCCATCCGACTGTGGGACACCTACCTTGCGGAATCAGATAGCTTTGCATCCTTTCAGCTCTATGTGTGTGCTGCCTTTCTTCTGCACTGGCGGCAAGAGTTGCTTCTTGAACGGGATTTTCAGGTATAATACAAGTTTTAATCTGTAATTATCCATAAGTTAAATCTGTAATTATTCCTTAATGATTATCAATTTATTGTTTAAAGTTGATTTGAAAAAAATTGTTCCTTGTAAAATTAGAGCCATATTTCACTGCACTTTTAGTGATTTCACTCCTTTGTTTCTCTGTTATACATGACTAACCAATTTAATTGGGTTCCAACAGTGCCATACTTTTCTAATTTAAGTTACAAGATATCATGGCTGACTCAATCAAATACTTTGAACTGGTCACAGCACAGTGAAGCTGCAGTTTCTGACCAAGGCCAGTACAGTACACTCTTAGAAATCCGGATCGGCCTAGTCCGGACTCCGGGTAGTCCGGATCACAGATCGTGCAGATTTTTTTTTTTTTTTACTTAAAATGAAGAAAAACTCCATGTTTTACCGCCTTAGTCAGCTGCGTGACACGTTCGAGGCAGTGGAAGATTTTGTGCGGGGCCAGAGCAATGACCTCTGCGTCACACCTGTTAGTGGCCCCGCCCACCCACGCTCAGTTGACTGCAAGCGCTTGGTCAGTGCGGAAGTCAGTTTGACCTGTGTAGTTTGTGTGTGTAGTCTTTTTGTTGTTGTGTTGTTAGTATTTTTGCCTCGTATTTAAAGCGAAATGAGTCAAAAAGAAAGAAAGAAAGAAAGAAAGAAATTAATTTATTTCCCAAATATATACATATACATACACTTACTACAATATTTCGTTGGTAAAGTGAGAAATATTCAATTCCTCCAAGGCTTTGCCTGTTTGGAGGCTTTTTTAAAATTCGACAATTGAAATATTTTTCAAACGGCATCTACAAGTACTATATAATATAATATAACTATTCTTATATTTATTGAGTATAATCAATATATATATATATATATATATATATATATATATATATATATATATATATATATATATATATATACACATACATACATCAGTATTGAATATTAATCTTCCAAACTACTAAAATTATAATAAATTGTACATTACAATAAAATTTCAAAAAACAAATTAACATTTTTTTTGAGAGCATTTATCATACAAAATAAAACAAGTGAGATTTATAATACGAGGGTCGTCCAGAAAGTAAAGAACGATTGCGCATCACGGACGGCGCAGTTCCCCCACCACCGCGGGAGTGGGCTTATTCTTTAGTCCAAACCTTCCGCTTCAGTTTGAGCTGTGTAGCGGTGCCGTGAGGCCACGTTTGCGTCTCTTGTGGAAGTTCAAAATGGCGGCGCCAATTGAAAATCCCGCCAAGTGTGAAGTCCGTAGTGTGATTCGGTTTCTGAATGCGCAGCATGTTCGACCCATAGAAATTTATAGGCAAATTAAGGCAGTGTACGGTGACAATGCGATGAACGAGTCATCGGTGAGAAAATGGTGCATTCAATTTAATGAAGGCAGAACTAGTGTGCACGACGAGGAACGAAGTGGAAGGCCGTCACTCGTTACTGACGAGTTGACAGCGAAAGTTGACGAAAAAATTCAAGAAAACCGGCGTTTCACTTTGAGCGGTCTACTGGCAGTGGAAAAAATGCCAGTAGACCGCTCAAAGTGAAACGCCGGTTTTCTTGAATTTTTTCGTCAACTTTCGCTGTCAACTCGTCAGTAACGAGTGACGGCCTTCCACTTCGTTCCTCGTCGTGCACACTAGTTCTGCCTTCATTAAATTGAATGCACCATTTTCTCACCGATGACTCGTTCATCGCATTGTCACCGTACACTGCCTTAATTTGCCTATAAATTTCTATGGGTCGAACATGCTGCGCATTCAGAAACCGAATCACACTACGGACTTCACACTTGGCGGGATTTTCAATTGGCGCCGCCATTTTGAACTTCCACAAGAGACGCAAACGTGACCTCACAGCACCGCTACATGGCTCAAACTGAAGCGAAAGGTTTGGACTAAAGAATAAGCCCACTCCCGCGGTGCTGGGGGAACTGCGCCGTCCGTGATGCGCAATCGTTCTTTACTTTCTGGACGACCCTCGTAATATTGAGTAACAAGGCAAAACTGAATACAATTAAATACATATATAAAACAAAAATTCTTCAATATTCTGAATGGTGAGTAGCCATAGCTTTAATTCTTTTAGAAAAACATGTATATTAATTATATCTTTCATGTTGTTTGGTAATTTATTAAATAATGTAGGTGCTAAGAAATTAAATCATTTTGTAAAATATGAATTGGTTGGCTTCGGTACGGACACATTTCTATTACTACGCAGCTTGGTTGTATACTCATTATTTTCCCTACAATTTCTACTTCTTAAGAAAAATATTTTTAGCACCTTATATACATAAATATATCGTACTGGAAGAATTTTCAACGAACAAAAAACTTTCAAAAAAATTTTTGAATAATTTCAAACTTTCAAAAATTTTCAAAAACAAAAAACGAAAAACGTAAAAAGGTTTTCGTGGCGGTGGAAGAGAAACTCCGGGCCATAAAACGTATTGATTCTGGTGAATCGGCTAAAAAAATTGCTTTAGAATTAGGAGTGGGAACAAGTACTGTTTCGGACTGGAGAAAAAATCGTGATCAAATCGAAAAGTGGTGTTCCTCTCGAGACAGTGGAAGTGACATAAAAGTTAGAAAAACCATGCACAAAGGTAAACATGTAGAAGTTGAAGAGGCATTATTTTTGTGGCATCAGCACTTAAGGGGTAAAGGTGTTCCGGTCAATGGTCCTATGCTTCAAGAAAAGGCGTTACATTTTAAGCGTGCAATTGAAGGAGAAGATGGTGAATTCACAGCTTGTGACGGATGGCTCGACCGATGGAAAAAGCGTTATGGTGTTCGGCAGCTTTCAGTAAGTGGGGAGGCTTTATCAGCAAACAAAGAAGCTGTTCCTGAATTCAAAACCTTCCTTTTCAAACTCTTAGATGAAGAAGGAATTTCCGGCGACCAGCTGTACAACTGCGACGAAACTGGTTTGAACTATAAAATGTTCCCCACGAAAACTCTCGCTTCAAAAAAGGAAGCATCAGCCCCGGGTTGTAAGAAAAGCAAAGAAAGAGGAACTGTGCTAGCTTGTAGCAATGTGACTGGCAGCCACAAACTCAGGCTTACATTGATTGGGAAATCTAAAAAGCCTAGAGCTTTTAAAAATTTAAAGAAAACCGATGTGTTGCCACTTTGGTATACAAACCAACAAAAAGCGTGGATGAATTCTTCCATTTTTAAAACTTGGTTCTTTGATGAATTTGTTAAGACGGTAGAGAAACATCTGGCTAAAAACAACTTGCCACGAAAAGCCATTCTTTTGCTAGATAACGCAACAACACACCCAGTGGCTGATGAGTTGAAAGACGGAGATATAAAAGCTGTGTTTTTGCCTCCGAACGTGACAGCTCTTTGCCAACCAATGGACCAGGGAATCCTTCAGGCACTGAAGTTGAAGTACCGCCGACGGCTTCTTTGTTATTTAATATCGGCAATAGACAATGAAGAGGATTATGTTAGTGCATTAAAGAAGGTTGACATGTTGGACGTAATTAGGTGGGTAGCTGAAGGGTGGGACGAAATATCCGCAATCGCAATCGTTTCTTCGTGGAAAGTGCTGCTGGACCATGAGGGAAACAAGTTCGATGACGTCGATGGAGGGGAGCTCAAAAATGAAAATAAAGCGGACGAAGAAAATGTTGTTTCACTCTTAGACAAAATCCCCGGCTGTGAAGCAGCGAATGAAAATGACGTCGCTGAGTGGATGAACAATGACGACGAAGATGAAATTACAGACGACGACATTGTTAAAATGGTAGTTAACGAAGAAACGTTGGAAGAAGAAGAAGAAGAACTCTCCGGAATCCATGTGAATAATATCCCTCATTCAGAAGGATTCAAAATGCTAGATGGGGCGCTAGAGTACATCATGCAACTAGACGGCATAGCTGCAGCCGACGTTATGTGTTTGAGGAAACTGAGGGACATTGCGGCCAGACAACGGGCTAAAACGGTTAAGCAGACGACAATTAAGGACTTTTTCAAGAGATAAGTTTTATGTGAAGTTGATTGTAAGTTGCATTATTTACCATTTCTTGTAATTTATTAGTCATTCTTTGTAATTTTGATTTACTTGGGACTGTATTTCTTATGTTCATTTAAAGTAAATTTTCTTACCTTAATGTATAAAGTAGTGTACGATATGCTTAAATAAAATTGTTCAAACTGTCCTGTGTTGTTAAACTTGATTTTTTCAGTCCTGTTTTACTGTTTGCTCAAATCTGGTTTACTTAATTACAGCAAACTACTGTATTATGAACTTAAGGGCTAACTAAATTATTAGACATTGTTTGTCCCATTTTTGTTTGAAGCTAACTCCTCTGCTCCCGTCTTTAGCCTACTGCCTTATCTTTACGTGCCGACCACACTTATGTTATATTTGCCCTTGAATGAACCCGTATTGTAATAATTGACCGTTAAAAGCCGAAATTGACGATGCATTCAACAAACTCCGGGAAATCCGGATTTTTTAAAATCCGGACCGGACGACCGCCACATTAGTCCGGATTTCTGAGAGTCTACTGTATATTTCTTTTGAAAGGGAAGCGACAGTTGAACAGCATTTCCTAAATCCATTCTGGCTCTGATAACATTTTGATCATCTGTAAGTAATTTTACTACTTTTTTAGCGCAAAAAAAATTCTACTTTCAAGACTTTTGAAAATGTTGGAAGTAAGAATTAGGAGGGTAATTTAACACTTAATTCTTTTCTCCCTTCGTAAATATCATGTTCATAACTGAATATTTTTAATTCATCTGGAAATATATATTTAAATATGTATTCAGCACAATCTATTATGATTAAAGCAGATATTTCATCCCAACCTGCTGAATGCTTAGTTTTCATTCATTTATGATTTTCTAAATATTATTATGTGTGATAGTACATACTAAGTGTAAAACTATAGTTTGAATAGTCATTGTAGTTGTCGTTATTATACCTATGATGACTTTATATAGTCTAGTCCTTTTGTTACATCTCTTAAATAACAGTTAAAACTTTTTGCAATTTTGTTCAGATTATTTACAGTTTCACTAAAACCATTAAGCTCTTCAATGTCATCCTCCAGGATCATAATTCAAAAGCTTCAAGACTCCAGAATTATATTTTAATTGTTTAAAACATAAAAATAAACTAAAAGATGAAATGAAGGACACTACTAAAATAAAATTAGAAAAGCAGATACAGTTGAGAGTAATGCTTATTTTTAAAGAAAACAACAGTTAAAGAACAACACATAAAATAGAAAAAAAGAACATGTAAGAAACGGAAAAACTTTTAGGAATAAACTGTTAATCTTACAGTCTCAAAGAAGCTACAGTTGTTCTTTTGAATGTTCAAGACTTAACTCTATCAAAACTTCTTTCAATTGGAAAACTGGCTTTTTGCTAATAAAGTTTTGATTTATAACTTTCATTCTAACTGAAGTACAAAATTTAGAATGAATTAATTTAATTAATTGTACGAACAAAACTAAAATTCATATGCTTTTATGTAGAAAAAAAAAAAAAAAAATAATGGTATCACTTAATATATTGTAAGATTACTGATTATGTATTTACAGACTTCCAAATTTGAGTACATATAATTTACAGTCAGACAACAGTTTGATTTTCCCCCATTAATTAATAGACCAACATTTTTATTTCATTAATGAGAGAATATCGGAATTTCTTTAATATTTTCTTTGTTTTCTGATTGTGTTACAAAATCCACCTGTAAATGCTAGACTAGTATCTATTCTAATTTTGATGCCTAGATAAGTATTTTATAACCAGCGTTTTTCTAGTGTTTCACTCCATATTTAATATTAAAACAGTTGGTAAAGTAATGTTCTATTCCCATTTTCTACAAAGAGTCTTGAAGACATTATTTTGCTAAGTTTAACTTTGCTGCTCTTTTATAGTTCCTGAAAACACTTATACCAAAAATAGATTTGTTTATCTAAAAACAAATGAAATTGCTTCCAAATGCTAAAGAGAATAAAATGATTAATGAAAAATGCACTTTATTCGTTGAATAATTAACATTGACAAATTATGACAAGCCAGAAAAAATGTAATGTTCATTATCCATTTATAGTTGAACTCAGAATATTATAGTATTACACTTAGGGCTGTTCATGTTTATCTATGAATATGTTAATTATTATAATCTTAATATTAAAAAGACAGTTATTTAAAATTAACTAATTAAATTTATTGTTATTCAGGGGTTGATGTTGATGCTGCAGAATCTTCCAACTCAGAACTGGACAGACTCAGACATTGGTGTTCTAGTGGCAGAAGCTTACAGACTAAAATTTACATTTGCTGATGCCCCAAACCACCTTCAAAGTAGTGGAAACAGATGACCAAAATTATAAAATGTGTTTTCCATTTGAGTAAATTGAAAATTTAACCCTTTTAGTGACATAGTCACGCATACCTACAAATTATATGTAAAAGTGCCAAGGAGTAAATCTAGGAAACAAAATTGAAGTTGATCATTCACATTACTTGTGTTTTTTGTACACTATCTCATTATAAATGCAAACTTAAGTTAAATTGTGTTTTATATATATTAAAATTATGTGTATATAATATATTCAAGCCCATTTTATTGAATTGGTAGGGAAACGGCATGAGATTCCTCGTCATAATTAATTGGAGAAATCGTACTGTAATCAAACAGTTCTTTGGATAGGAAAGCGGCATGAGATTACAAATAAGACTTATATGCCAAAACAATTGCTGACAAATACACAGTATAAAAAAGAACCCACGTCCCTGATGTTACAACTGAATTACCAATTAAAAAAAAATAAATGTTACCCCTTAACTATATTTTAATCACTAGAACGGTTTGAGTCGCCATAATCTTTGTCGATTTACTAGAAACTAGAATTTTTGATAAAGTAAATTATTAAAGATTTGTAGTGATGGTACGATTTGAGTACTACTAAATGGTTATATAGGGCATCTTATTACACCTTAAATCGCAAATTGTATACCTTGGATTTTGGAATAACCCCTAAAAACGTTCGCAGATCCCCCAAGGGGTACGCGCATCTCAGTTTGAGAACCACTGGTATAGACTACAATTGTTTAATGTCAGTTTTTACTTTTTCATCATTTTTAATATTCTCTTACTTGTGCACATATAGTGAAAAGGCGGAATGAGAGTTAGAAAAAATTTTAAATTTCAAAGTCACTACAAACCATAGTAGTTGAATCCACGAAACAGAAAAGGATTTAATTGCTATAGAAAAATTTACTATTCACAACAAAAATGTTATATGGCTGTGACTATATTCTCTTTTAACCTATTTAACATCAAGCATTTGATCCCATTGTTTCCTGTCAAGACACATCTGATGGGTCAGGTGGGTCCATCAAGACCTATATGGGTTGGTGGGACAAATTTTCTCTTGTACATAAACAAAATATTAATTATACCTATGAATTCTTCCCAAACGTTTAATTTACAAAGTCATTTGCTTGGTGAATTATCTTGATTCTATTAGGTCATTTTATAGTTTTAAAATGTCAAGCGTAGAAGTAAGTACAAATCGGACATATCTTTTGCATTTAAAGCGTAGAAGTAAAAATACAAAATTATGTATTTTTGCAAAAGCAAAAAAATATTGTGACATTGAAACGTGACATTTATTGTCTATCAAGAACTAAAGAGAGCAATAAAAGAGAGTAACAAGAGGGATTGATTTGTGTAGCTATGAGTTCAATATTTTCTGCAATCATTAGCTGTCAATGTCTGATAGCTTTATCAGAGTTTTATTAGCCTCTGAATAACACAAAAATAAATAGATATGCATAATTTAGGTATATGACATTTAGAAATACTATTTCTAAACTCAGTGTATAGGCAGGAGGTTTTGGGGGTTATTAAACAGAAGAAGTTGTTGAAACACTTCTTTGTTGAGTGTAAATATCTATTATTTTGTAGTTGTTCCATTATATTTGTTTTTATCTAACAGCTGATGGTGTCAAATGAACAAACAACAAAGTAACTTCATAAACATTATTGAACCTTTAAAGGCCACTGGGGTGTAGCCCTTGAGTTGAAAGTGAATGAAACCATGCCAGAAACCTTCCTGGGAGTGAATGAACTCTACAACTTCCCAAAGTTTCATGGCGATCCGATGAGTGGTTTAGTAATGCATAAAGGACAAACAAATACATTCGTTTAATATATATATAGATTACTCATTTGAACATTTCTCAATGTTTGCAATAAGATTTTACATATATGACCAGAAACTAACGATTAATAAATAACAAATTGAAACTGTTATGTGTACTTAATGCAGTAAGGTTAAATAGTATATTGGCCACTTTGATACTTCTAGTTCTATGCTCCATTTTTTGATTGTATTGTTCTTTATAAATATTCTTAATACAAGCTGTAGTAAAAAAAGAAATATAATAAATTTGATCATCAAAGTGAAGTATATCTAAGATTATTTTTAAGAAATAATTTAAATCAAAATTTACAAAACCTTTTTAAGCTCAGATAAAAACTAATAGCACAGTACATACCTGACATTTCGCTTGTTTTGTGCAATAGAACTTCACCTAAGGCAAAGGCAGAAGTATCAATCCATTTTAGCAGCTTTGATGAAACCTGAATAGTATGTAAGTTAATACAATAAAAATAATGACTGATTATCTTTACATATTCTAATACCCAGTTGTTCCATGTATGCAAATTTCTCTAATTTCTCATTATCTAAATAAAAACATTAGAAAATGACATTAAAAGGGTTAAGTGTTCCAACTGTTGGCACAATGTAAAATTATAGGCCCATTTTTACCTATACTTTCCAGTGTACAATCAAAATATTTGAATGTGTTTAATAATTAATGATATTTGTAAATAATTATACAGTATATCTAAAAATATTAAGTGAAACTTGATATATTAAGTAACATAAGATATATATTTAGTGATTTGTGATCATAAAAATTATACCATTATGCCTATTTTACAAGTAATGTTTTTTCATTACCTTTCAACAATCAATGAATCAAATATATTATCATGTAAAATTAAACAATTTTTGAGTAAAATAATATTCCTAATTTTCATAAAAATTATATATATATATATCATTACAATTTTATATATTAAAAAAATCTCCCTAAGAATAAATTCAAATAAATTTTAACTTGATATTTATCAAATTAAAGTGACATTGTACACATCAGTGATACCACTAAAGGTACCACATCACAGCATTGGTAAAACCTCTGGGTTATCTTCTAAATAATGTAGATAGTGGCTTATATCGTCGCCTAAATATAGCCACAAACTATATGTGTCACCGGCAAATATAGATTCTAGTTACTACACCGGCCTAGTTAGTACAACTTTTAAAACATTGTACACTATTTGTTTTCAGATCCCCTAAAGTAATCTTCTCTAACTTTTATGAGCAGTTTTTATTAAGAATCTGAGTCAAGAAAAGATGAAAAAAGATTATGTATAGGGGTGTGTGATGCATTTAAAATCAATGCAATTTGATGCATTTAAGGGGCTATCCTAAAATACGTAACGCTGAAATCGGCCTTTTTAGACCCCCCCCCCCCCGTGTAAGGGCTTGGTAACGGTAATACTAAACGCCCTCTCAAAAATTACGTAACGCTGTCAACAACCCCTCCCCTCTAATTTTTGTCATTCAATTTCATTCATATTTTTATTTATGATGAAGTCATTGTATAGACTTTCTTCTGTTTGTTTTCTGATGGGAGTGAGAGAATATATTTCTAACTTAAATATTTTTTCAAAAATCTTGTATTTCAGTCAAAAACAATAAATTGTTGTGAATGAATTTAAACGAATCGCTGAGGTTAAATAGTTACTTAGCACTGCGTAAAACTCCCCCCACCCTCCCCGTAACGGTGTATAAAGCTGCCAAAAACTGCATCTCCCCTCAGGCGTTATGTAATTTAAGGAGCATCAATTCGAGGCAGAACTAGGCAAAATGTCAATGCATCAAAATTGCCACGATGCATCAGCAAAATATCGATGTCTCCGAATTATTCCGATACACCAAAATCCCAAATAAGTACGAAAAAATGCCCATAACCCCTTTACATGTTATTGACGTCTTAATTGTACTCTGTTAACAATAACTTAAACAGAGTATTTGTTCTTCAAGATGTATTTTAAAACTTAACCTGCTGAATCATGTGTAGTTCATTTTAAGGTCCATCAGATATCTTGTAAAGGTCCATCAGCATTCCCACACCAGAAATAAAAATTTCAATCCTTCCGTTTCCATAAATTAAATCTTTTTGAAATCAAACCCAAGCTGTTTTATTGGCCCCAAGCTGTTGCGGGCAAGTGGGTCAATACCACTGTTCGTGTATTTACAAAACCTGATTCCTCCCAGACTATTTATTACTTGTGTCATTGTCTTCCTCAAAAGTTGTTATAGAGGACTGCATAACCTGTTCTCTCATTAGCCATTCATATATTTCCAAAAGTTGCTTGGGAATCTAAGCTACAAGATTATTGAAAGCTTTAGGCTTAGGTGGTGCTATGAAGAGGAATTTGTTTGGGAGGGTAGTTTTGTTTTTATTGATATGCAGCCTCAATGATCATAGCTTTCCTTCAAATACTGTTAACTTCCAGTGAGATTTTTCGTCCATTGACTGTATTATTGAACTTTGAACATATTGTAGTATCAATACTTTTTTTATCAGGTTCACTGCTGAAAATGTGCTAAAAGGTTGTCTCACATGTTGAATGATTTTATTATTTTTTGTGTGTTTATTTACTTTTACTCCTAAAAATAATGAAAAAATTACCTTATCATGGAATATAAATGAGACACCCTTTCTCCATCTAATACTTAAGTTAAATTCATTTACAATAAAGGATAAATTTATAGATTTTATAAATTTGTATATTCAAATGATATGTGAAATAAAGTGCTTATAGTTTATACCAGACCAACTTTACGAGCACAATACCAGACGTAGTGACCGGCTCGCCGGTAGTACCCATGGCGTGTGTGCCTTGCCCACCTGACCGGCGGGCTGGTCGGCCACAGTGAACGTGTTAAACCCAATCTTTCTTCATCCCCATTGACAAGCCTAAGAATTTGCAAAAATGGACTGTTCACCTTCTCCATATTGTGTTTATTGTCTTCATCCTGATCTACCGTGATCCCGAATTCAGCTGATCCATTCCTAGAGCCTTTCTAGTGTAATGTTAATAAATCCTTTAAAGTAATGTAAATAAATCCCTGGTTAATAGAGAACACAGCTTTCGTATCCACAAGTGACTTTTTAATCCTAGGTTTGGCACAAAAGCGTTTTTATTCAAGCAAAATATTTTTTGTAATTTACGAGCCTCTTTTATAAAATTAAAATAAAATACTTAATATGTATGATTTTATGTATTGTAGTATTTAGTTGTTCTTCTCAAGAAATTTTGTTGGCAATAGCTGCAAACGCGTAGTTGGCTGAGACATGTTTACTCACCAATGTCGAGACACTCCTTTAGCGACATGCACTCTAAACTACTCAACCCACCAATCCTTCTTAATCATATTCTAATTTATGTTTTGTGGTATCTGCCATATCTGGGAAATCACAAAAACGTGACAGTCCAGCCAGAAGATTTGTTGCTTGTTCAGATTTGGCTACCTAAGATGATCACGGGGGCTATTTAAATTGATCATGGGGTCTGCTCAATATGATCGGGGGGGAGGGGGGGGGGGTTGCCTATCTTGATTCAGGCACAACTAGTTTTGTCATAAAAAATATTGAAGTATCAATTTTAACTTTGTAAAGAGAATGAAAAAACATCATTATAAATTCTTATTTTTGAATGTTTCTTTGGGGTAATAACAGATATTGTTAACAATTCCAAGGCCAATTTTGAACAATAGTTTGGCTTATGAACAAACAATAAGCCACATTTTATGTGAGATCATGGTGTTTGTATTACAATAAGTTTATAGCTGTATTTTTGTCATTTTTGTTAACAGCAATGTGAATCTGGTAAAAATTGCTATAATTATGTTTAAATTTTTCTTTATTACATATACAAGAGTGCAGAAAAGTCTAGAGATGGTTTAATATTTTATTATGAATTGGGCTAGGGAATTAAAACTCACCTGACTTGGGCTTCTGCTCATGTGAACGATCCATGGTGGAAGGACTAATAGGTGTGCTCATGCGCAGCCTGTAAGGTGGATTGCAGCACGGTGCCTGCATCAGTGATGTCACTCTTGAGACACGTTTGCTCGCCGATGTTGAGACACTCCTATAGCGACATGCACTCTAAACTACTCAACCCACTCCTATCACCCCACCAATCCTTCTCAGTTATATTCTATCAGTGTACAGGACTGTTTGTGTTATTTTACTAAATTTATCTTACTGAATATTTTATGAATATTGTCGTATATACTGTAGTTAATTATACAAACTGATGGAAGATTTGTTTTGCCACTGTGTATGAATTTATTGTCTGTGTCGCACTGGAAGAATGATGTAACAAGTTGACTTTCATATGCTTCAAAACAGTTGAATGCTACTATCTGATCTGTACACTTTTCAGAAGATTGTTTTATAACTACGCTAAAACATACATTCTTGTAGTATAATTCTTTTTCGTCTATAAACCTGAAAAACTATGCAATCCCGACTAAATGTCTGCCAGTGAAAATAGAAACACAAACCATTATAAACAGAGAAGTTAGGGCAATGATACAGAAAAGAAAAGGTTTGGTAAAAGAATTACTTGACACTAGCCCTGATTACAGCAACGGAAAAGAAATTTAAACAGAGGATGAAAATAAAAAGCTTAAAGAGTTCATAAAATTAATGTCTGAAAAAAAAAAAACGAAAATATTGTTTTGGAAAAAGCTTTGTTATATGAACATTTTAAACTTATGGGTAGGGGAGAACTTATTAAGAATGAAGTTAAAAACATTTTGTATCAAATTTTTTTACCAGGTCAAATTGAATCTCTTCTTAATCCAAAAAAATACATACGTTGGCAGAGTGAAGACATTGCTAGTGCTATTTCTCTTAGATCTGTTAGTGCAAATCCAAAAACTAAAGAGTATTGAATAAAAAGTACCAAATATCTTACATTATAACAACCAAATTAACTAGAAAACTTTCCGTAAATCAAAAGTATGGGCCTAACTTGCGACCATCCTGATGCTTTACAGTTCACTACAGACTACGGTGGTACATTATAGGAAGTACTGTTCCTCTTAGAAGTAACCAAATTGAGTGATGAAACCTGCACGAATTAGTATTATTAATAATATGTAGTGGACAGTATATACCCGCCCGCCCACCCATACACGTACAGAGGTATAAGCCCACCCGCCCGCCCATACAGTACAGTGGTATTGACCCACCCGCCCACCCATACACGTACAGTGGTATTGACCCACCCGCCCACCCATACACGTACAGTGGTATTGAAGATAATCAGACATCTAATGATTTAATTAAATTAAATTACAGGATATGTAGCTTCTAAGTTAGAAAGTAAATTTCCTAGTTTGTCTGTTGCCAGTAGCAAGTTAGTGAAAGAATGTCTTGACAATAGATGCATATGGATCAAGACTCAGTCAAAAGGTGGACTGTATATTCCTTTAAATGAGTTTGTAGAAGTAGCAAAAATTGTTGAGAAGGCTTTTATTAATGTGCACGGGGAAAACGATGTCTCTCGTGGAAAGGATGCCTTAAAAAAGGTCTTCTCTTTAGTTCATACAGACCTGAATATTCTGGAAGAAACAATCAAACAATTAATTTTGGTAAGAACCTACATCCAATTAAGGCATTAAATAATAGTTTACAGATAAGGTCAGACGAAGGTAGCAGAAAATTGAAGAAAAACTAAACAAATTGATTGAATAAATCTAATGTAGGCATATGATATACAAAATTACCTATGTTAGGCCAATTACATGATCGATATTAGACAATCCTGTGTATTAAAGATGTAAATATTGATCTACACCACTTTGCCTGCCTGCTTCATAATTGGGGTGGTAGGGAGACACCTTTATATGGGGGACGAAATATTAAAAAATAAACACATAAAATGGGTTAGTTAACTCATTTTACGAAGAAAATAGTATTAATAACTTTTCAATAAAATGCACTCCTGCTGAGCTATAGAGCATTCAATATTGAAATGTTCACCCCGAAATTTCATGTTTTTCATAAGTTTTTCTTGAAATAGTGGAAAAATTGTCTCACTTATGCACAAATGTGTAAGGACTCAATTTAAAGCTAATAAATTTACCTTTCAGAATCATTTCTTTTTGTTTTTTCATGCTTGGTCAAAGGCTAGATATAGCATTTTAAAGATGGCGCTTTTATCAATAAATAAAAATAATGGGTTGTTTCAACGTGAATATCTCAGATGGTCATTCATACAAAACAATATTTGAGACGAAATTTGAGAAATGTAAAATTATAAACAAAAATTAAACTAATAAGGTTCCCATCACACAAAATAAAAAAGTCAACCAAATATTTGTTGGCTATTTAGCCACTTTATTGACACTTTGTGGCTAAAAATGTGTTACCAATTGGAATGTGGTTTTAGAAAAGATAAATAAAATAGTCTAAATATGTCTAAACACATGCTCAAAAATTTTTGCCCGATTTGGATTCATATGAAAACATGGCAGCACATTGAAAATTGGGAAAATTTGTGCTTTTCAAAAACGAATTTCCTATTTTAACTGATAGTGAAAAATTAGTTGATTTTTGAAGAAATTTTATAAAAACTTTATTTTTAGGGATTGGCTTACGCAACAATTTACTTTTCAAAAAAAATTATTTTGATATACATATACAAAGATATGAGTGTTAGAATTTAATTCAGATTTTTATTCACCAAAAAACAAATATTGTCATAGCTAATAGTCAACAAAACATAGTTTATACAACAAGTCTTAGTCTAAGTAATACAATGCATACAAGGAACAAATCAAGTCATTTACATAAAAAGTCTCGGATGAAATAATAGTATTCACCCTATATCAAGAATGCTTTTAAGGTTTTTTTGAATTTGTTCAAATCGGCAATTGACTTTAAATACGATTGTACTTTACATTGTTCATATTTTGTACATTAAAATGCTATGATTTAACTTCAAATATATCAAATAGTTTTAATTTAATTGAAAAATTGGTAATAACTTTGTTTGTTGAATATTAAGTTTACCATTCTAATGCGACCTTTCACAGTAAGATATCTTCAACAGAAAAAGTTATTGTTGAAATACGATTATTAAACACTGTGAAAAATAATTATATCCTTCAAAGGCAATAATTTTTAAAAAGCAAATTTTCAAATTACCTGTAGTAAATTTAATGATTTACAAGCCTTTTTATATCATATTTTGACAGTTTACAGCTGTTAACAAGTTTTAAATCTTCCATAATAAACAATAGACTAACAAAATTCATACTTTTATGAATTGTATGCAAATAAATTAAAATTCTGCAAGAAATTCCCTATTTTACTACTTGACAGCTGTCAAATGTATAACATTTTTAAATATGAAGAGACTTTTTAACTTAAAATAAAATTAGAGATATTTTTACTATTATTTATTAACAATAAGAATATTATTACATTTTATGCCTTTGAGTTATTAGAAAATACATTTCCATCAAAGCAATCATCAATATCACTACTTATTTTCACTTTCGATGATTTCCGCTGGTTTAACTGGAGTTGTTTCATTAATAATTTCATTGTTTTCATCAGGTATGGGTGTAAAATTCGTGCAGTTTACACCAAAACTATTTGTACATGAAGTAAAACATTCTACGCCACTTCTTCTACAACCGAACGCTTTGCCCAACCCATTAAAACTATAATTTTTAACATTTTTTAAGGACCAGCCATTATGTTCATTTTTTAGGCTGCAAAATGTTGCCAATTAATATTGAATCAAAATAAAATTTTAAATCAAAGAAAACATTTATATAATTAAAAACTGTCATTTCAACATTTACCAGCCATAAAATCTTCAGTAAAACTTGAAGAAACAAATATTTTCCATTCACTTCTTTCTCGTATATTTGTTTGTCACATTTATAGTAACTGTTTGTGTTAAATTTATGAAAATTGTGGAAAATTACAATTTTTCAACCAACGCTTTGATGCATAATTATTTTATTGCTGAAATCGCAATAAGCGACCTATGAAACTCCTAGTTAATTATTTTGAATATAAATTTCTTTTGTTATAAATTTTATATATTCTTCATCTACTATCTTGATTTTTCCGGATTTTCCAGCAATCCATTAGTGATTAGCAGCTTTTATAAATTTGTAAATATGATTCAAAAACACAAATATGTATTTGTACATATTTTTTATCTTTATTCGTAAAAATCGTGATAATAGCAGGAAAGATTCATTTTTTATCTGTCATTTTGTTTTACATTATTTTTTATGTTAAAATAATAATAAGCGACTTAAAAACCACCTAGTTACTAATTTTCATTAAAATGTGTAGTGTATTTTTCGATTTATTCTAATTATTTACTGTTTTTGTTTACTATGTATTGATCCATTTTCGGATTTTAAAATTGTTGTATTTCTTATGTAGAGACCTTCCTTAACAAGTTGCAAAAAGTTTCAAATTGATTTGTATACTTTCTATTTAATCTGAACTTTCCTACAGTTTTTTGCCTGGTTTCTGTACTCCTATCAGTGAGTAGTGTGAATATAAATAAAAGTTGATAATTTTATATTGAATAAACTGTCAGTGAAATTCATGCTAAAAAGTGAACCTTAACTTACACCCAACTACTATACATCATTTTGGGAAAATTCATCATTACAAAGGATTGTGAATTATTAAAAAGAAATATAATTCACAGAGGAATTTGAAGGAAGCACGGACATTACTATGTAAGTAAGTTAAGTTTTACATATTAACATTTTAATATCCAAGTAAATCAATTTTATTAAACAATAATTAGTAATAATATGGTACACCACATTTAAATGAGTGATAATCTAATATTTTCAGATCCAGTAATTTCGTAATAATTAGTATTACAGTTGTTTTTAGTCACTTGCATTAGGCTAAGCCTAAATCGAACTAATCTATTTCTGTTAACTACTGATTCTGCATTTGTAATTTACATTACGACCTTAAAGTCACTTCATCGTTACCAGTTGCTTAATTATAATGTGAATCGTTGAGAAGTACAAAAGTTCCCGGCCTATCGGATTGAGCCAAGTGGCCAGGCTGTCTTGTAACTGACGTCATGCTTAGAGTGGACCAGTTTTCATCCGGGTCATGAGCACACCTATTAGTCCTTCCACCATGATGAACGACCATTAAGACCAAAGCCAATTAGGAGGAAAGTTCTTGATTCATTGCCCAAGAAGTTGAAAATATAATCTTTACCCTTAGCAGTAGAAAAGCGTGATCACTTTTATGAAAACTCTCTACTGGTAAATCTCCAAATCAAAGAGGCAGTGCTCTGTCAAAGGCCTCTAATACAGCTGAAAGGATAATCAGCTTATCAAAGTCAACCCGCCATCCTTCTGACAAATATGCACTTTACAAGTTGAATGTAATAAAAATGAGTCAACTGGCACCTCTGAAAGGCAATTTCCACTATACCAGTAGGAAAAGAAGCTCGTCTTTACGGTATTTTTCCAAAATATCTGTTGCACATTGGTAGCAAGGCGAAACAATAACTTAAGATATTAACAGTCTACAATAAGATATTAGCCACAGGTAATTTACCAAAAGCATTCAAGTTATTAAAAGTATATGGAAAAATGGTAGAACAACAAATTTAGGTTAGGTTAAAGGGCACTAGGCCAGGAATTAGTATATTAGAGAGATAGGACATCAGCAAACTTACCTTAAAAGACAATTTCACTAACATCAGAGTAGTAGTCACAAACACATAATACAAAAAATCACACAAATTTTCAATACCACAGGCATTTTCTTCAGGTGAGTAGAGAGAGAGAGAGAGAGACACTGAAATGACTTCCACTATTGTTGGGTAGGTGGCTGTGGTGGGGGTTGTACATCCATAGAGCAACACTCAGGTGTAGATGCAGTATTTCAGTTAGTATATATAAAAATGTATATGAAGTTTGCTGATGGGGAAGGGGTTGAAGGGAAGTGGTCTATCTTATGTTCAGATTAGAACAACAAATTGTATACCTCTATTGATTAAATATTCTCCCGGTGTAGCATAAATTTTCCCCATGTAAAATATGACGGTTGAGTGATTGTGACAAACCATTTAATGATTGTTATGTTAGTTTTGACTAGTAATAAAAATATAAATGTAGAATCAGTTGAAAATGCATACAAAGTAGATTTTGAAAATGAGGTGTGTTTCTTAGACACTAATTCGTAACGCATTCTAGGCACAAATCTAATTAAAAGGTTGCGTTTCCACATCTTTATCAGAAAAAAATAGTAACAAAAAGTAAAATAGCACTTCATAAACCGTGGAGTCACATTAGACCATTGGTCTCAGGTGCAGAGTATGAGAGGACATTCCTCCCTTCACCTGCGTAAACTTATTTACTTAATCTCTAACATCAAAAAAATGTCATGACAGTTTATATAAAAAAAATTGAAAATGGTAACCATGGTGTGCATGATAAGGGTAACCATGAAGTAAATTAAGTTTAAGAAATTATTGGAAGGTGAAAATCATTTAACTGAAGCATGATAAATTATGTATTTAAACTTAACTATACTATAACATTGAACATCATACAAATAACACCACAGTCTTTGTTTACATTACATATCTATTACTAGCTAGGACCATGGATCGACCAAACGAATTAAACATATAAACTACACAGTATTCCTTGAGCCATCAAGGCCATTAAACATGACAATATTTTTACATTGTATAATTGAAATATCAAAAGTAAATCTCATGAGAATTGACAAATTATCAAGATATAGTAGATCCTTGGATGGAGGTACATGTGCATGAGGAAGAGGGGTGTATATCTAGAATAGGTTTGGTAGGCAATCCAAAGCATCTCATTCATACTGATAGTCGTGCAATTCGTAGTAAAACTAAAAATGTAACTAACTATATAACTAACGTCACCAGACTCGCTAAATAAAACACACACTGCAACACTTTCTCCACCTTTAAGGTTAAGGAAAAAGTGGGATGGGCAAGCTTGGTCAACACTTCAATAAACAAATAATAATGATGCTCTGTTTTTAAAAACAATAGTAGACTATAGCTTATATCATTAACTCTTTCTGATCTAATCCATCATCTCTAAGGCTACGTTATGCATTATTTCTTCCTTTATTGTGTAATATTTAACGTATCATCATCATTTCCTCTCCAATAACTTTACTTGACTAGCTCACAAGGTTTGTAATGAACCAATTTTAACCAGCTATTCTTTTTACAAATGGTGTCAACTTGTAGATATTAGGAGTGTCATTTAAGTTGTTTTACATGGATTATTCTACTGAGCATATTATTTTTTTTACTGTTAAACAAATCATAATAATCAAGTAGGTGTTAATTCCTTATTGACACTGTCATCTGTTCTGTGGATTTGTTTTATGGTGAGTGTTTATATGACCATTAAGAATACTTTGAAGAGTTATTATTTTAAAGTAAACAGGATACTGCTCATCTAAGATGATTATGCTTCGTAAACTGGAATTTCTAGGAGTCACAGGGGTTACTTTAAGCTGGTTTAAAACATACTTAGGAAGCAGACAGCAGATAGTTTCTTTAGATGGTGTTCAAAGTGAATTGAAACATATCACTTATGGAGTCATCCAGGCAGTACATTAGGTCTTCTACTATTCCTCGTATATCAAAATAATATTTCTAAAATTCAATTAAGTAGTGGTCACATGTTTCTGTATGTGGATGACACCGCTTTAGTCTTTGACGGATCGACGTGGATTGTGGCCTACCAGTTTGCTGCTCAAGGGTTGGTCACAGTTAAACGATGGTTTGACCATAATCGGCTTACCGTAAATGTGGCTAAGACTAAATGTTTGGCGGTTTCTCTACATACTTCTGGTGATCTGGTAAATCATGACTTGCGCCTTCATGTATGTGACAGTGTGCCGGACTGTCAGTATGATGTCATTCAGCGTGTTGACAACTACAAATACCTAGGTGTTATATTTGATAATAGACTAAGCTGGATGCCGCATGTTCAATACATTAACAATAATTTACGCAAATGCATATATATTTTTTCTGTTTTGTCTCGAGTGTTACACCTGAATAAATTAAAAGTAATTTATTATACTTATGTTCAATCTATCTTGCAATATTGTATCTTAGTTTGGGGAGGTACTCCAAAGTTAATTATACATCCATTAGAAATAACACAAAAAAGTAGTACGAAATCAGCTCTGGAAAAATCAGTTTACTTTCCCACTAACATGCTGTTTGAATTATTCACCGTCTTAGATGTCCGCCAGTTGTTCATAAAAGTTTTACTTCTATATAGCTTTAAAAGGCAGTTTTATATGCTACAAAAATCTAATTATACATACTCAACTAGACATCGTACCAATGTTAGCACAACTACTCAACGTGTAACAAAAACTGTCAATAAAATGAATTCAAATTTTCTTATTCATATTTTGTATGAAAAAATTTAGTCCTTTGAGCTGTAAGTATGTTTATGTTATTCCACTATAACACGTTGTTTTGTATAAGTTATATACTTATTTTGTAATAAGTACACTTATACAAAAGTGGATGTATAATTATTTTGTAATATGTTCACTATAAATTATTGTATTTTTTCTTCAATGTTAGTTTCTTAAAATTTTTTACATACAGTGTTTAAGTTATCCAAAAGCCTCTGTGAGACTGTAGAACTCAGTTTCCACGCACAGGTTTATTACCCATGTGGTGACCTTTTCCATGTTTAAAATGTATAAGTGTAATTGTATTTTTGGTAATAAATAAACAATTATTATTATTAAGGTGCATGGAAAAGCTGCTCCAAAATGATGTTCTAATCTTATAATGTCACTAGTAACACGATAGAAAAGCGTATCATTTCACAAATAAGCAAATTTAAACAGAGATTATGGCATTCTTCATAAGTCGTTCCGTTTTCAAGTATGTTGCATATTTATCATGTACTTGTTGAGCTCATGTTGTATACCTGTTGTTTCTGCGGTGTCTGTACAAATGTGTGTAGTCAGTGCAGCCATTGAAACAAAATTCTCTAAACAAAAGATCACTTCCTCCATCCTTATCCCTAACTAAATTGACAAATTCAGACTTAATATAATTACTATAGAATTCGGTTCATTTGGTTTCTATGACTTTTCCCAAAATGTGCCACCATTTTGCATAAAGAATTTCAAAAGCGCACTCTACAGACCTGTGAGCCCTGGACAAACGATAGAGGTATAATTTGTTTTTTTCTGGGGTTAAGTCTTTGTTAGCATAAGGCCTCAGAAGGTAAGTCTTTACAGGTTAAACTTCATCAGCTATTATGACGTTTGGAAGTGACTTACACAGAAATAAAGCGCCAAACGTAATGCCATCATTTTGAACCTAAAACAATTGTTAAGAAATTATAATCTTGGTCAGCAACAGCTTGCAAGATGAAGGGAAACTCTTTGTAATTAAAATGTGTCGACCCAGAAAGTGGAGGAGAATCCTGCAATGCTTTCTGTCAATCGCCCCTACACAGTTAGGAAAATTTCACACATCCCAATATCCTGCTCTTGACTTTTCACCGCAGTAAAATGCGGTCTCCTTTAGACCATTCTGCAAACTGGATACTTACTCCATTGGTTGAAATTTCAATTCACATCGCTCTTTGTATGTGCATGTCGTGTCTAGCATCTTTGCGTCACTGTCTATGTGTTTTTACCCTAACTTTCATAGGATAGTTTTCTTTTATTTGTATTATTAAAATTAACCTAACAGGTAATGTGTTGAAAATAGCACTAATTTAGTGTTGGGATTCTGGTGTTACAAAAACTAGATTTTAAGTGCTCATAATACCTAAAAGACTAGGTAATTTTACAATATTAATTTTTTGAATAATTATAATTTCTGTTTTAGTGTGCAAGATTTCATAATTGTTATTGCACTATTTAGTTAATAATAGTACAATGATAATAGAGTATATTTATTTTATCTTACAATACTAATATGAATTACTTTTAGAGTATATGTAAATATCGATCAAAAAATAAATAGCTGTTCTCAAAGTGTCAACCAGAATAAGTACAGAACTTCACACAGATATCAAGTGCATTTATGGAAATATTTCATTAATGCTGGATAATGATATAATCTATTATACTAAAGCATCCTATTATTTAATTATTAAATGACCAAACAACATTTACATTAATAAACTATTCACTAAAAACCACATCAGACTATAAAGTGTGTAAACCAATGTTGCCCATCTAGGACACTAATGAAACATAGTCCTTCAAACAAGGATGTACTGTATCCTGGTTGCACTAATGATAAAAGTACTTCACACATCTGAACAACATTAAAAATTATATTTATGTTTGGAAGCTCTTGTATGGTGCTTCAACACACTACAATAATACTTATTTACTGTTAACCCCTTAAGTGCTGTAAACGCATATCTATGTCTATGGCCAAGAATAGTATAAGCGTTGACATTATATACACTCCTTGTGTTTCTGTGCTGAATCTAAAGAGGCATTATCTTTTTAACTGCCTCAGTCACATCCATACAAATCAGTCTACTGTCTTGCTTCATTAATATATTTTCAGCTGTATTACTTTATAAAAATAACATTTTATACAATAATGGCCCAAATATATTTATTTTTTACTAAATTATTTTTGGTACTAGTTTCATTGTATCTCAATCCCTAATCCAATCGCCAGCATTCCAAAATGTTCTAGGGGTAACATATTTTCATACCCTCCATAGAACATAATTCTCCTCTCCTCAATTCCAAATTCTAACAAAACTTCAAAAATTCTATTTTCATATTTTTAGGATCAAAGATATTAAAATTAAATATTTCTATCTCTGGTTTATGATTATTTAAGATATTTTTCATTTTCTAGTACATTGAGATAAAATACATGAAAACCCAACCAGATCAGAGCTTAAATCTGAGTTAACACAGCACATAAAGGGTTAAGAACATTGAGTTTCAAATCCTCTGACTGCAGAATATGTACAATACATAGTAAAAAAATTACTTTATAGTGGTCAGTCTTAATTATAAATAGGTTTTACCCCAATTTGTAAAACAATGAACAGTTATTGTTTAGTTCAAATAACATTATATACAATTTAATAAAACAAAATACTAATTCAATGTTACCTAAATAGATTGAAGACAATATAAAAGTAATTAACCCTTCTTACGCAGCAAGCAGATGTATACCCAGCCTCTACTTTGCCCCCAACGCGGTTAACGAACATATCTGAAATCAAATATTTCTGTCGATAGTGTAAATAATAGTTCCTAAAACTTCTGCTAGAGTGCAGCATCAACTTAGACATGTCTTTGGCCAACTCCCTCAGCTTATCAAAAACATAAATCATCTATGAACGAAAAGAGGCAGAGCAGCCAATCAGAGCATGCATGCTCCATTTCCTGTCTTTGAACTCAAGCACATTGTTTTCAACACTTATTGTTTTTTTTTTTCTGTTTTCTAGTCTTCAATTATTTTGTTGTAGTTATTATTGTATCATAAATGAAAGATACTGTTAAAATTTTAACTAAAACGTTGACAATTTTTTATATTTGTACTTTTCATTATAATTGTAGGCCTACATCTACAATAAAATAGCGTACATCTAAAACTTAAAAAAGAAATTAACTGCACATTTAATTAAAATTATTTGTTTTACATATTTACGTGTTACTTTAAAATAGGGTAAAATAATTTCTGCGTGCAAAGGGTTAAAACATTTTGAAAGGGGAAAGCAGAGATAAGAAATACAACTGACACATTGATAAACACTGATATGGTCAACTTACCGAACTAACATTTTTATAGGTTTTAACCCAATTTGTAAAACATTGAACAGTTTTTGTTTAGCTCAGATAACATTATATACAATTTAGTGAAAGAAAATGCTAATACAATGTTAGCTAAATAGATTGAAGACAATATAAAGTAATTAAAACATTTGGAAAGGGAAAAGCAGTGATAATACAAGTGACACATTGATAAACACTCATATGGATCAACTTACCAAACTAACATTTTGATATTCTATTGAACAATCTATCATGGAGTAAATATTTGCTATTAAAAAATTGGAAATTACAAGATGCTACAGGAGTTATTCATAATAATTACATAGCAATTTGGATTCACATATATTTAGAAATTACAATAAAATTTTTAACCCATTGACCTATGAGTTTATTTATTTGTACTGCACAGTCAGTTATTTATCCTATTAAAATCAAGGAAAATGTAAGCATTTGGCAAAACAATCTTTTAAATTAGAGCAACATTTTTATATTTTTACAACAAAACAGACTTCAAATATATATAGTTTATGTGTACCTAAAAAATAATTATAACAAAATGATATAAAAGATAAAGATTTTTTGTTTTTATTTTTACAAATTTTGATATCAAGTGTATATATTTTTTAGTAAACAATTAAAAATCATTATTGAGTGTCTATAGTTTTGTTGACAGTTTAAATCTCTACAAAAGAGTATTATATTTTATAAATAATATTTTTAAATCATCACAAAATTTTTTTTAATCGATGTAAAATTTTGACTTTAGCCAAAAATACAAAACAATGTATACATAGAACTACATGGAGATAAAACTTGAGTGGGAGTTCAATATATAATATATTTATATTAATAAAAATATAGAATTTAAGTATTTGAATATTATAAGACAAACTTTATATCATACACACTAATGGTAATCCTTTAGTCATGGTCCCGCCATGACTAATAACAAAACATTCTCACTTGTCCGCTTATGTTTACAATCACAAACTGAAAGATAAATTTGATTGTTACAAAGCTGACAAGGAACAGAAAGAAATATTGAAGCACATAGAGTAACAATAAGTTGGTTATTATTGTCATACACATTGTTGTTTAGCTCGCAAATATCGTAGTTTGCATGCGACATTGCAATGTATTTTTAGGTTATAAAACGATCAAGTGGTAGCTCATATATTTTTTTTAAGTATTTCGGTCTTCAATGATTGTTTTTATTAATATTTTGAACCATTTGATGCAATAGTTTTAAAAAAATATTCAAAAGGCATTGTTACCATCATGGAACAGTTTAATGATAGCAATTTTGAGCCTAGATTGGCTGTCACGGAACGGTTCCGTGAAAATAGGCCAATGGGTTAAATAAGTTCAAGCTAATTTGTAAATAATTCCTTTTGTTGGATTAGTAAAATTAAGTTTCTTCAAAACAAGGTAAGTGACATGGTTTAAGGTTCTTTTAATAATACACTTTTGATAAGTAGTTTGAAAGTATACATGGTAAACGCAAATGGAGATATCTCAAATTTGATGGTATCATCTTCAGTATATCACAGCAAAAGAGGAATGGAGCTGCGAGTTGCAGTTGTTATTAAACCATTCTAGACCAGAAGCCTTAAAATATCTCCACTTTTCATTTGAGATATCCACAATTAAAATTTAGTTTAGTAATAAGGTCTTATTGGTCCCTTTAACTATGTTAAAGATCAAATTGTTTTTAAGTAGCGTATTTAATTGGTCAATTGAGCATACATTTAAGATTTTTATACATTCCTATTTGTGAAATTTCAACTTGATGCATATCTCTTATAATGAGTCATAATTTACTGTGTAAATAAAATGAATGAAATGAAAAATGTCTTTATTGTATTTGTTTTTTATACAAATGGTCAGGTTAGGACTACATAGTTCTCTCTTACACCTAACCGTTATTATTAAACATTTTATATAATTTTAACTTTACAAAAAAATTATAGAAACTATTTAAATTGGTTGATAAAAATAAGTAAATGAATAATTTAATAAATGATATAAAAGAAAGAGTAGGAAAATAACAATAGTAAATTATAAAATGAAAATAAAATAGCAATAATATTACACCTATAAATATAATTATATTTGAAGAGGAGCAGATTACATATAAACTATAAAAAACATTATTAAATTAAGTTCAAACATACATCATCTTGCATACTGCACCCTTCAGTCTGCCAGGCCAACAGCGAGCCCATTACTCAGTCTATAGTGTATACTTGTTATATTGCATTAATCTGCTATTTATTTCTTCAATGAAAACTTTAAATAATATTCTTATTTTATATAACAACAGCACATATATTTCACCTATCCATTTTAATGACAGGTTATATATTATATAAAAAATGACCACTTATCACATTTCTATATTAATTTATACACTGTATGTTCTGAAATGTTGATGCTTAATTATTTTTAAATGCATTTAATTATTTATTAATTTTCTAATAAACATACATTTAATTACTTGAGAGAGATATGAGTATAATTACATGTTCATGTGTTCTCTAAATGATAGTTTAGAGTCGACAAATCACAGTATGATTACTCGTATGGTTTTAGATCACAATTAGATAAAATTATTAATATCTAAAAATTAGAATCAATAGTATAAAGTTTTATTTTGTAGTTAAATTTAAGTGTCATGTATACTAGGCCAAATATTTATATACAGAATTGATAACTCTAGGAGTTGTGATAATGAACCACGCATGTTCATAGAGTGATAGTTGGGTCACAACGCTAAGAGTTGCAGACCATAGTATGCAGACAACTATTTGGCACATTTTAATGACACTAACGTTTTTGACAGACTATTAGTTTTCAATGCAACCTATTGAAATAAAAATATGATTTTAAATATTTGTAATAAATTTAAAATAATTTAACAAACTTGAGGCTACAAGTTGTACTCATTCAACACTTTGCCTGCAATCACCAAACGTTGGATTTCTGATGTTCCTTCATAGATCTCAGTTATTCGAGCATCCCGATAGTGCCTCTCTGCAGGCATGTCTGATACATATCCCATTCCACCAAGAATCTGAAAGCATAAAATGGACAATCATTGCTCTACCACAAAAACTTTGTTTTACACATAAAGTACAGCTGTACAAACACTTGCTAAAGTTCATAGCCTGAATCAGCAAAATTAGCAGATATGATAATATCTAGTGACAATCCCTCCACATCTCACCTTCCACATAGACACAACAACATGGTGGTACTTGTTCCTCGGGTAAAAATAGACAAGATCTAACCTACATACAAGGTGTGTTTTTAAAGTAAGTACCGTTTTGGAATCCTGCTGTTGTAGCGCTGCGGTCGAGTTCAGCGTATGCACGCTGAGTACTACTATCTGTTGGCAAGCCACAGCCACTGCTATGGATCAATTTGACTGTATTTAAGGTAGCTTAAGATGATTTTAAATTCCTCCAATTAAAAATGCCACCAACTATAAAGTACTTGTTGTGATGAATTTTCTTTACGATAAAGGCATGAAAGCAGCTGACATTCATCGAGAGATCTGTGAAGTTTATTGAGAAAACAGAATCAGTGATGGGATGGTATGGAAATGGGTGAGAGCTTTTAAGGTACGAATGTGCATGATAAGGAACGAAGTGGGAAACCTTGAATCATGATTGGTGCAAAACATTAATGACAACAAGTCAGCGAAAACAGACGCTTAACAACTGCATCATTATGTAGTGTGTCTTCAAATGTCAAGAAGTGCGATTTATGAAATTGTAACAGAACGTTTGAAGTAACGAGAGTTTTGCTTACGTTAGTTTCCCAAAATGCTGACGGAGAATCACAAAAACAAATGTTTGGCGAGAATTACAAAAACAATTGTTTGTAGAGAATTACAACCCTCACATTCATAAATCATTAGAAATGTGATGGTTATGATTTTAAAAACAAAATTGTCATGGTGACAGTCTCACGATGAAAATGTCAGCTGCTTTCGAGCCCTTTAGCATTATGAAAACTTACACAGCGCATAATTCATAGTCGGCAGTATTTTTATTCGGAGTAGGAATTTTAAACAGTCATAAGCGACCTTAAATACAGTCGAATAAATCCGTAACGCCGGCTGTGGCTTGCCAACGTAGTACCCAGTGTGCATGCGCTGAACTCTGACCAAAGCGCTACTACAACGGCGGGATCCCAAAACGGTACCTACTTTAAAAACATGCCTCGTACAATTATGAATAATAATGACAGCATTCCTTTTCACTTTACACAAGGACACTAATACTGACAGCACATTCATCTACCGTACCCACAATTATGAATAAAGGCATTGCTCTTTCCTTCCTCACAAAAGAACATTACAAAGGACCTGACACAATGACCTTTTTGACTTTTCGAATCTTTCATCTACCCTACTTACAATTATGTATAATGGCAGCATTCCTTTCCATCTCACAAAGAAATATTACTACTAACATCACATTAATCTACCCTACTCAAAATTAAGAATAATGACAGCATTCCTCCCAACCTTTACACAAGGAGACTACTATTGACAGCACATTGGGTTAGGTGAATAAAAATTAGTATTCTCTAATTAGAATATTCTACTTAGTTTTAGCAGATTCTCAAATTCGATTGAATAAACTAGAGCCAGTTAGAATTTTCTAACTGACGTCCAGATTTTTAAAGAATACTCTAAGTGTCCGGTTTTAGTTTCATATTTTCTACATTAAGAATTTTCTAGTAAACAAGCAGAGCCATCAAACTGCAACAATAATCCTCTCACTGGGGTTCTTTTCCATATTCTTGAGTTGTGAACACTGCTTGGCCACGCTGCACTAATGCTTGTAAATTTTTCCGCAGCATCACATGTTTATCATAATAGATTTGCACTATTATAAACATTCTCTCGCTGTCGAAGGAAAATGAATCCAGTTGTTAGCCTTTTCTATAATTTTATCTATAACGTAATTAACATTTTTGCATACCGTAGTTCGATGTACTCCAACATCTTCTCCAACTCCACTCTGGAACTCCAGATCCCCAACGAATCGTAAAAACAGCTTCATTTGTGAACGAATGGAAAGCGCTCCTCTTCTTTTAGTTTCAGGTAGAGATTCAGTCGCCAAAATGTTCACAGTTTCGAGTTTGCCAGATTCCATAAAGTAAACCTGTTATGGGTACCTGTCTTGATTGTTTTCCACATGTTCTACAGTCACATCCACATGTTGCGGGGAGTCTATCCAAACAATGGATCACATAGTTCTAGAGTGCCCCTTGTGTGAGGCAGGTCTTAAATGGCTTGATTGATTGGATTTAGCATTGTGACAGAAGATCATTTGCTATTTATTTATCTATTATAATGTAATGACTTCTGGAATTTTTTCCAAGTATAAAACTCAGATTTTACACAATTTTAAACTCACAAAAAAAAAAAAAAAAAAAAAAAAATGGTAGCTGACAAAAACCATACACACACACACACACACACACACACACACACACACACATATATATATACAGGTCAGGGAGTTAGTTGTGTATTAGATACAAAATTCTTATATGTCTATTTATTAATTTATAGTGTTATTGTTAATACTACATACTGAGTGGTTGTAATATAAATATATTGTTCAGTTTTAATATAGTTAATTAAAGGTATTACTGGTACTCTTACTGAGCGAGTTGATATTTCCCACGCTTCTGTAGTGGTTGAAACATAACATATTATTTTCCGTTACATAAGCTTACAGCAAGGGACTGGAGTGGATTGAATGTATTTGACCTTAACCAACTCTGAAATGGCTGTAATGTTCTGTTTGGTTAGTATTTTTTCATATCCAACCCACAGATCAAGAATCATTTTTAAATGGAAATACAAACCTGTATTGCCTGATGGGAAATGTACGTTGCAGCTTCTGAAGCAGCTAGCTTAGCCATAGCAGCTTCCTGCAAAAATAACAAACAGAATATAGCAATACTTTTATTACCAAAATCTAATCAAGTATAATTTGCAATAAAACTTCAAATTGGGCACATTAAATCAATTTTTTTCAACAGAGATTTCGTGTTGTGATATGAATTACCTAATTTTTCAAACCTGTTGTTTAGTATAATTGATTGAAAACTATTCCAAAGTACATAAGTACCTCCTCTTCAAGCATTTACTATTAGTCTAAGATACGATGGTAAAAATAATAAGAAACCTTTGAATTATTTGTAAACACATCTATTTGCATGAAAATTTAGCAACACACCAACATACCCTCCACTTAAAAATCTACCATATGCCAATATATGCTTATTATTTTTTTCAGTATGAAAACTACTTCTTATTGTAAAGACTTATAAAACTTTAAAGTAAAGCTTTAAACAGATCACAATAATTTTATTATTTGACTTAACATTTACAACCGATTGTGAAAGGAGCATTAACCTAAAGGTGCTCTCACAAGTTAAGTTCATATGAATAATGACATAAAAGATACAGAAGTGTAGGAAAATATTGAAGCGCAAGATGGAAAAGTTTTGATGTCATTGTACATATAGTAGTCTGGCAAACCTGAGCCTCAAAAACCCTAACGTCTGGATAAGCCAAACAGCCTGGCATCGACTGAGGCATGCAGTGCACTGAACGTGCAAACAAGTTTATAAAGTTTTTTTTTTTGTTCAGTTGTATCTGTCTTTATAAACTATTGTGTTCTTATGCAACAGATACAAAAATTGTACTAGTTACTGTAATAATGTAAAACAATTATATTTTTCTTCTTTATATTCTTTTTGCGACAACTCGAACACCATTTAGTCCACATTAGTTTAGGTTTGTGGAACTCTATTGTAAAGGGAAGGGAAGATGATAATAATACCATAAATGAAATAGTACATATTGATGGTGTAAATATAGATATAGTTTAGAGAAATCACAAAAGTATATGGCAAAATGGGCCAAGAGAAAGAATTCTGACTAAGCCTAAGAAACTACATTACAATATACTTAATATTGTAACTGACAGCCTCTTTAAAAAAGTTTATAACATCTATCCTATGAAATTTTCTATAAAATTTTGTAGTTATTAATTATTTATAAAATATATTATTTTACGAATAGTATGAAAATATATTAATCCAATAAATGATTCGCAAAATTGATTGGAATCTCTACAATTGTAATATTTTGTTTTAACTATGAGTGTAAAACATAAATCTGACTTAAAAAAACATATTTTTCTGATCTAAATGGCTTGATAAATAATATACCTTCGTATATGGTTTTTTGGAATCTTTAAGGAATGCTGCTCTCCAAGTTAGAAGTCGAGCTGCCTCCAACTGCATAGCCATGTTAGCTATCTTGTGCTGAAAAAAATTTAAAAATATTTGAAAATATTAAAAATACTACAATAATTTTTACTGATGTGTGGGCATTCATAAAAGATGAAAATCAGTAAATAAACAATACGAGCTAAGCATCTTAAATAATATGTTAAAGCCTGGGTATCTGCTAAGATAAATTTGGGTATCTGCTAAGAACATTTACACATATTAGAACTTAATAATGAAAAATATAACAATAAATAACTAGTAAATAACACTATACAATAAATAATACTATATACAAATAAATAAATATACAAAACAATAAATAACAATAAATAAAACATACAAAAAGCAAAAAACTAAGTGAAAATACCAAAACACCTTGTGACATCACATTGCTTACGGTAAATAACTAATGTCTTGCTGCAAGGTAAGCCAAATAATTGTTTGTTTATAAAACATTCTTCAATTCAGACTATCTCTTATGTTGAAAGGGATTTGATTAAAAATTCGGGCCCAAATATTGAAAGAATTACGAAAAATGGTTTTATTCACTTTGGGTAACTTAAAATTGTTTCCACTTACATATCTGTAATGTACATTCCCACTTCTAACAAAGAACAATCTTAAAACTTTGAAAACAAAGAGATGCTGAATAGATATTTAATTGTTTGTAAAGGGGGAAAAATTCTCGATTTAGTTTTTTTTAAACATTACACTTAAACAGTAATTCTGCATGGTTCTTCTTAATTTTTCTATCAAATACTTATACTTTGTCCCAAAATATCAAACTACATTGAAATCTAGAGCAAAAATCTATATTTCAAAGCAAAATAAAGTGAACAAAACAGTTGAAAATTGCAAAAATTCCTTAAAAATGAAATTTTCTAATGGACGATTTCAATTTTTTATGTAAACTTCTTGATTAAGCTGTTCAAAACTCCTCTGTAGTTGGTGAAATTAAAAGGATTGTTGGGAAGAATGAATCAGAAGCAAGTTGGCAGTTAAGACTGTATTAGTCCGGTGAGACTGATATAAGGTAGTTCTTTTTCTCTTCTGCTTAACACAAGGATCCATTACAATAGTTTCATCTGCCAACTCAATACTTTTGTCTAAGACCAGTCAAATTATCAATTATTTTCCTCTGTTATGATATGTCTTTGTTACAATCTAATAATAATTTGGAAAATTATTGGTTTTTTTTTACAAAGCCAATTTTCTGTTTTAAATCATTCCAAAATTTGGTATAGTAATTTTTAAAAGTTGTGCAGTACAATCTTTGTTTACAGATTTTGTAAAGTTTTTTATGATTTCTAATGTCATTGAAAGTATGAAGAATTGTTGTTGAATTGAGTTGTTAAAATATATCCATGGGCTCAATCACTTAGATGTATTTTAACAACTAAGTCTGTGTAATTTTAAATTCACTATTTAACACAATTTACCTCATTTATGAACGTATTACCGTATTATGTTAACAAGTTTTGCTATGATAAGAAATTGATTATAGTGTTGGTTTATATCCTACATTACGGGAATGTGTTGGAGTGCAAAAGATCAATTCTCTGTTTTTTGTAGGCCTCCAAATCAACCAGAAGCAAGCTTTTAATTGTGAACCTTACTATCAAAAATTTGATCATCCAAAAGGGGCTTAGCACCATCAACTTTGGTTAATTGCGTCCCTAGTATGAAAATAATTTCACTAATGTCAAAGAGACAGTTTGGAGAGAAGTCACTTTTGGAAACCAATTGAAGCACTGAGAACAGAAGTTTTACAGTGAGAGAGGTGGGGGAGGAGAGCACACATAATAAGTCCACTCAGAACACTTGTAATAATATCTATATCCTCTTAACTCACTTTTCTCTTACACTTTGTTTGTTTGGATGCTTGAGGGAAACCTTTTTGAATACAACCCTATTGAGTTCAGTTCTTTATTTTGAATGTCTTTGCTAAAGTATAGACTTTTACTCTGTCCAAAAATGAGTAAACAGCTTCTCTTTTGACATATTTCCTACGCTTACATTCAAAGTACAACTCATTGAGTGTCTTTTGTGATAAAATATTATCTTAGCACTTTATCAATGGCCAAGTGATTGTGTACTATTTTTTCTGTGAAAAAGCAACGCTGTGTTATGTGTAGTTTTAATAACAATGGTAAATTTCTTCAGTAACATTCCTGTCTTTATAAACGCTCAACACCTATTGTTTTAATGTCGTTTCATAATTGTTTTAACTTGAACAATTATGAAAATTGTGTTTAATGTATTAAATGTTCAACAATATTTAAAAAGTTTGGACACTAAAAAATATCCTTATTAAAACTATTAGTTTTTCTACAGTATCATTAAATTAAAATCATTATCATTATTAAAAGCAATAAGTATAATTTATGCTTTTTCTTGGTCAGATATCCCCACCCCCACCCGTACACATACAGTGGTATTGACCCACCCGCCCATCCGTACACTTACAGTGGTATTGAACCACCTGCTCACCCATACACTTACAGTGGTATTGACCCACCGTACACTTACAGTGGTATTGACCCACCCGTACACGTACAGTGGTATTGACCCACCCGTACACTTACAGTGGTATTGACCCACCCGCCCACCCATACATTTACAGTGGTATTGACCCACCCGCCCACCCGTACACGTACAGTGGTATTGACCCACCCGTACACTTACAATGGTATTGACCCACCCGTATACTTACAGTGGTATTGTACGGGTCCACAAATCAAAAAAATAAAATGCCGATAACAAATCCTGAAAATGGAGAAATAATAACATATTAACAAAACAAATTCCAAAAAGCAACCAAATCTTACACACTAAATCCAAACACGTACATCCACCCACCCATACACGTACAGTGGTACTGACCCACCAGCCACCCATACACGTACAGTGGTATTGACCCACCCCCCCACCCATACGCGTACAGTGGTATTGACCCCCCACCCACCCATACGCGTACAGTGGTATTGACCAACCCGCCCACCCATACACGTACAGTGGTATGACCAACCCGCCCACCCATACACATACAGTGGTACTGACTCACCCACCCACCCATACACGTACAGTGGTATTGACCCACCCCCCCACCCATACGCGTACAGTGGTATTGACCAACCCGCCCACCCATACACGTACAGTGGTATGACCAACCCGCCCACCCATACACATACAGTGGTACTGACTCACCCACCCACCCATACACGTATAGTGGTATTGAACTTCATAGTGGTGAACTTGATATTTTGTTCTTTGTAAATTTTTCCATAATCATGTATATTTGTTATAAGACCACATAACTAAATGACTACCTGATAGAATCCACTGTAATCTACAAACATGTAAATATTTAACCCTTTTACTGCAATGGTGGTGAAATATCGTCACCATATTTATGAGTGAAAAGTGCCACAATGACGAAATATTACCACCATAATAACGAGCAAAAAGTGCCACGGTGATGAAATATCACAACCACATATTTGATCAATTTACCGATGAATAAAGTAACATAACGAAGTTGAAAGGAATCAAATAATAAGATAGTTCAATTTCATTGCTTTTGGAAGAAGAAAAAGTTTACAACAGACAAAAAAGAGCCCAAATCTATGTTGTTTAAATTTTTCATTATTCACTGCTATCACTTTTGTGGATATGTGCTTGTTGTTGGTCTAAACCAACTAATGCAACTAATGTTTGCATATTATTTTGTATAGTTATTTTTGTTTTTATTGATAATTATCAATTTTTGTTCTTATTATTATTATGTAGTGATATTAGATTTGAATATTTGTATACACATGTGTGTAGGTTAGGTTAAATATGAAAGATCAGCACACAAGAAACTAAAAAAAAAAAACATAAGAACCAAAATAAATTAATGTAGGCTTATTTTTCAAAAGAACAACAAATTTCTATGTTGTGTAAAGAATATAATAAGGATAAAAAATAAAATACTGGCCACTGTAAAAATGTGGCATTTTATACTGGTACAATAAGCTCAAACATAAAAACTAAAAAAAATTAAATTTTTCAGTTTTAGGGGCTTGTAAAAAATTAAAATGTTTAATTGGAAGTAAATATTATTTTAACACGTTTTCTTACCTAGTAAACAACAATTTAACGCCTGATTTGTAAGAATATTTTGGTTAGAAACAATTTATGAATTTCCGTAAATCTTTACAAATTCGCAATTTGCGGTGTGGCACTTTTAGTCTAACTACTATGAAAAAATTTTGATGCACTATTTTTCAACTTCAAAAATTTCACAGAGGCACTAAAATTGTTAATGTTTGTATTAAGTTTTCATTGAAATGTACGATAAGGTAGTAACACCTATCAGTACCTACAAGTTTTTATACCTATCAAAATGTTGTGTTTTTTTTTTTTAAGCTCTTGAAGCATTAGAAATGTTTAACAAATTACCTATCATACGACAACAACCTGATATGTTTGTTTATGGTTATATGACAGTCAAATGTGTATTTGTGGTGACAATGGGACAGTGAAGGAATAATAGCAGAATAAACAACATGTAAAATTAAGATAAATTTACCTGAATAGCTTGTAGCTTGGTTAAAGGTGAACCATATGCCTGCCTCTTCGAGGCATATTCTACAGCACAATCCAAAGCTGCTTGGCCTATCCCCAATGCCTGTGATGCTATTCCAATTCTTCCTGCATCTGCGAATTTCACATTCACAGACCGTTAGCATCTGCATTCATGAAGAAATTGTATAAATTAACATTAGATTATAATGCATTTGGCCAAGAATTTACCCAAACTGAAGATAAGGCATTATAAAATTTAATTTGGGAGATAATTTCACTTAAAACAAACAATTCTTTTGTTTTCTTAGAAAAAACAGGGATTATTTATTTTCATTTTGACAATTTTTTTATGATGGCATCAATCATTTGTATTTTATAGTTGTATATGTTTACGTCACACAACACAAATATATTACAATATAAGCACAAAATGTACAAATATATTACAATACAAGAACAAAATGTACAAATATATTACAATACAAGCACAAAATGTACAGATATATTACAATACAAGCACAAAATGCACGAATATTATGGTGATCGATTTCGGTGAACCATGCTCACCTTCCTCAGACCAGAGGGATTCACAAAAGAATGGAAAATGGTGTTCAACAACTCAATTTATAGGCCTATGATCACGTGACCCCATTGGCTGGAATCGTCAAAATGGCGTCTGCTGTGATATTATTGGTTAATTCCTATTGTCTGTTACTTCTCTTCTTTTATTCGCTGAAAATACCTTATTATAAACTATTTCGGAATCAAAATTAACCTGTTCATTCATTAATTTATCACAATCCTTACATTTTTATTTAAAAATAAATAACTCTTCCCAAGCATTCATGTTACGACCCTTCTTACAAACTTTTAGAATATCTACATTTTCATCTATTTTATTCAAACTCGACCTGTCAAGCTTTGTCTCAAGTCGGAGGGCGAGGCCTCCACACTCTTCCGAAGTTTCGACTCAAAGAAAGGCTCAGATGATGTCTTCACTGATGTCTCTCTTGCCCGTTAAGAAAGAAAGAAATTATCTCACCGAATTGCGGAATACCCTTAAAGCCTGTACGGATTCTGGTGAGCAGGACCTGACCATAAAATACTTGAATGGAATCCCCAAGATCATGCAAAAAAACTAATATCTTCCAACGGCAAAGACCTTTTAAATTTATACTTCCAAAATGTAAATGGCCTCCGAAATAAACTACTGGACTTAAAAAATGCTCTGGCTTGCAACATATACGACGCGCTTTTACTTTGTGAACGAACCTATCCTCAGATATTTCCAACTCAGAATTACAGGCTAACAGCAATTATAATATCTATAGGAAAGACAGAAGCATTCTTTCAAGCAGCAAAACATCTGGTGGGGGATTATTAGTAGCAATTAAAAACAACGTTCAGTCGCATGAAATCGTTCATGATTCATTCCTTGAAAGCCTTTCATCTCCTTGCCTACCTATAAACTTGTGCTGAATTGTGTCTATATTCCCCCGGGACAATCTGTCTCCACATATAATGCCTATTGTGAGTCAGTAGACGAAGTAGTATCTTCTTTGCCTTCTTCATCTTCATTGCTACTGGCTGGTGACTTTAACATCGCTTCATATGACTGCACTAACCCTGAACGTTCCATCATTGATCAACCCAAGAAGGAACTTCTTGAAAACCTCGCTGAACTCCATTCCTTGGACCAAATTAACCACATCAGGAACTTCAGGCAGGTGACGTTGGATTTGGTCTTCTGCAGCTTCAAGTCGGTCCCTGTCCACGCTGCAGATGAGTATCTGGTTCAAGCAGATCCCCATCATCCTCCTCTATCTTTCTCGCTGCCAGTTACTCGAGGTCTCTCTCCTGCTAGATTTGACACCTGCCCAAATCTTCGAAAGTGTAACCTGTATGCTGCTTCTGAGATGCTCTCATCAATGGATCTCTCTTTTGTATACGATTTGTCTAACGTCCAGGAGAGCATTGGAAAAATGATCACATTGCTTGGTGATATTTGCATTAAGTGCAGCCCCACAAAACGAATAGGAACTTCACCATTCCCTAAGTGGTTTTCTGCGGAGCTTATCAATCTGGTTATCCAGAAGAAGATAGCCCACAAGCGTTACAAACAAACTTTCCGTCCAACACACTACTCAAGGTTTTGTGAGTTGCGTAAGGTTTGCCGGAATCTTAGTCGCACATGTTATAGAAACTATCTGAAGCACATAGAAGACTCAATTCCACACAACCCTAAAAGTTTCTGGAGTTTTGTTCGTTCCACTGCCGAATCTCCTAGTATACCATCTATTATTAGTTATAATGGCTATTCTTCAAATGATGCACAAGAGAGAGCCGATATGTTTTCAGAATTCTTTTCATCTGTTTTCTCGAAGCCCGTAGTTTCACCGCCAACATTTAACTTTAATGTCAACTCATCTCTGTCCATGATCTCATTCTCTGTATTGGAAGTCTCAGAAACCCTCAGGAACATTGATATCACGAAAGGTGCTGGCCCAGACAATGTATCTCCATCCTTTCTAAATCACTGCTGTAACACTTTGGTTCAACCTCTGACCACACTATTCAACCTATCCATTCTACAAGGAATATTTCCAGAAATTCTCTAGATGGGGCATATTGTTCCTATCCACAAGGCGGGCACATCATCGAAAGTCGAGAACTACCGGCCTATTACAATCCTGTCAGCAGTGGGAAAGGTGTTCGAAATGCTAGTGCTATCTCGCCTTAAGCCCTTTCTGAAACCCCTAGTCTGTCCTAGTCAACATGGCTTCACCACATCCAGGTCAACCGTCACCAACCTAATGATATTCGAAGAATGTATATTATCTGCTCTAGGATCAGATACACAGCTGGATGTTGCCTTTATCGACTTTGCCAAGGCATTTGACAAAGTTGACCACTCTATACTAATCAGCAAGTTAAATGCATATGGTATCAATGGCCCATTACTTTCCTGGATCAGTGACTATCTGCTTGGTCGGCATTTAAGAGTAAAATTGCCTGATGCACTTTCCCGGGAATTTCTACAAACTTCCAGCATTCCTCAAGGTTCGCTCCTTGGTCCATACCTATTGATCATGTTTATAAATGACATAACGTCCGTTTTCCTGGTGGATGCTCTACTCTTTGCTGATGATGTGAAGATTTACACCGTGGCCTCCAGTGATGAGGACTTTGCACGGCTACAAACTAGTCTTACAAATGTATTGGATTGGTGCGTCACTAACAACATGAAGCTGAACTCTTCAAAGTGCTCCGTCATGACCTTTGGTCATTTGTACAGTATGAACCATTTCCAGTACACTCTAGATAATCAACCCCTAGGAAGAGTGTCCACAATTAAGGATCTGGGTGTTACATTTGTGTCTGACTTTACATTCAATGATCATGTTGACGACCTTTGCAGAAGAGCCTACAGAATGCTGGGTTTCATCACTAGGTCAACTCGTGGTATGACAAATCCCCTTGTCTTGAAAACTCTCTACTCTTCCTTTGTACGCCAACTCCTGGAGTATGCTAGCCCTGTCTGGTCTCCCTACCATCTGGGACTTATTGAGAAACTGGAAGCTGTACAGAAGAAGTTCATACGATTGGTGGGGGTTCGACAAGGACTGTACTACAGGGAAATCCCTCTTGCTGGACTGCAGGTTGAGCTTATTCTCCCTGATCTTCAAGTGAGACGTTGCGTCACTGATATTCTGTTCTTGACCAAACTGGTAAATGGACAGCTAGATTGCCCGGTGCTTCTGTCACAAGTGGACTTCCGTACTCCAACAGCTAGAACCCGGTCACGTAATTTATTCAGCAGGCGCCACTACCAACACTCCTATGAATTCCATGGTCCGCTCGCCAGAATGATGAGGCTCGGGAATAGTTTCTGTGACACGTTCGATATTTTCAATGACAGTCCAACATTTATTAGAAGACGCGTGCTCGCTGCCCCCCGCTGCCTTTATAGCTATACACTTGTTATTCATCTATGGTTTGTGGCATAGTTATTATTTATTATTCATCAAAGTTTTTGGAATTGTTAATTATTATAGATAGTTTATTTTCACTGTTATTTATTATATAAGTTTCTGGAATTGTTATTATTAGAGATAGTTTATTTTCACTGTTTTATTATATTTCTTTTTGGAATTGTTATTATTATAGATAGTTTATTTTCACTGTTATTTATTATATAGCTTGTGCATATTTGCATCTCTTCATAGAAGCCGCATCTTAATTTACTGTGTTTATGTATACATTCTTAATTTATATTTATCATTATTGGTACTACTTATCATTAGTTACACAGTTTCACTTATGATTTATTATCATGCCTAATATTAAAAGACCACTTGCATGTTTGGCTTAGCCCTTTAATTATAAGTAGTGTTATAAGTAAGTGTTATTTCATATGTATTATGTAACATGTTTGTAATTTGGTCTTTGACCGTTGGAATGGAATGGAATAAATAAATAAACTGTGGGTACAATTCAGAAGGTGTTTAGCTACATTAGATCTTTCAGGTTTCTTATTTTTAAAAGCAGAGACATGGTTTTTATATCTTTTGCTAAAATTTACAGTCTGACCTATGTAAAACATATTACAATCATTACAGTTAATCCTATATATTCCTGAATTATTGAATTTATCTTCACTTTCAATATTCGGGTGTAAAATGTTGGACATAGTATTACAAGTCTTAAAAGCTACTGATAAATTGAATTTCTTAAATCTATTACCAACTCTTTGTGTAAATGGTCCATTGTAATGGAGGGATACATACTTCTTTTGTTCTTTATCTGACTTTTCTTTTTTAAGTGTTGTTCGCTTTTCGTCTCGAATTTTATTTTCTATTTTCTTTTTTATTCTACTTCCGATTTCATCAATTATTGATGCCTTGTATCCATTTGCAACAGCTATTGATTTTATTATGTACCAAGACGTATTATGCTAATTAAAAACTAATTGTATATGTTTGACCTCACTTGTATTTATATTTAGTGGACTTATCTTATTAGAAAAGTATTGTGATGGATATAGTATAAAATGCAAAATGGTGGTATCTCTCACACGGTGAGGCCCATTCAAGAATGATATATTTCACTCTTTTATGGAATTGTCATGTTTTTTTAGTTGTTTGAGTGTTTTTTATTCTTTTCCTTTTTGGCACTCAGCCCTGGACTGCAGACCAGTCATGGAGGGTCCAGGATCCATTGTCTGGCCATAACTGTCCCTTGCTGAGTCCAATGTTTAGAACCCTTAAGCCGAGTTTGAATGAGGATTATACTGCCATTATTGACAATCTTTTCAAGAAGGCGCTTATATTTTTCCTTCTAAGACCAAGATTTCTAAAAAACGAATAGTGACTTGGCAGTCAGGCCTCTAAACACCAACGTCAACTGCATACTACTGGAACTTGTATCTTCCCATCGTTATGCTGGTGCAAAGATCAGCATACTTTTTAATTTAGAACTCATGCTGTTGAAGAAATGTTGGTATCCCATCGTATAGTTAATTCAACGAGAATAGCACTTTTAAGTGACTTTGAATATACTGTTAAGTCCGGGCAAAGAGAAGTAACTGCAAGATCTGTAGGAAAGTTGTAATGTCTGTTTCTGTCATCTTACTTTAAAATCCAGTCCTTACTCTTCTCAAAGATTGATTAGGTTTTTCCTTTAATTTTTCTCCAGATTTAAAAAAGAGGATACCAGTTGGTTTTGATAAAGTACTAAGCTTAGTTCTTACAATAGAAAGGTTCACTGACTTATTATACTTAGAGCTCTACTGTGTCTCCAAGTAAATATTCCTTCTTTTAACACTACTGGGCACCCAGTCAAAACATAAAGAGACAAAGACTGCAACAATAATTCTCTGATAATCCCTCCTGTTCAAGTTACTCGGATTTGCCAGAATACATTGTAGAGCACTTGCATAAAATTTAGTTAATTTTGGAGACAACTCTTAAACTCATCCATAGTGGTTTCAGAGGGATACATAGTTCACCCAAAACCACCCAATCATGCTCCATTGATAATTCATGGACGTGGACTTCTGATTGTGATTCATCTTCTTATTTTTGTTTATTTATTCTTTCTACTGATTACACCATTTGTAAATTGAAAATACAACACAAAGATTCAACAGATTTCAATTCAAGATGGACTACATTATAAACAACAATCTTATGTTACACTAAATTTTACCATCAGGTCTCATTAAATTAACAAGTTTCATGAAAAACAAACTAATAATGGTACTTTGCACACCAGTATATCATGTATTCATACATAAAATAACAATAGTGATCATAAAAAAAATAATAATAATAATAACTATATGATAGCAACAGCAAGACAACGCACAAAAATAATAACAGGATAAACTATTAAGCTAATAGCAGGTTCAGATATTGTGACTTTAAATAAATATAAATATATAAATAAACAAAGATAGAATAACAATAGTAATCAACAATCAAAAGATAACAACCATATAATAAATAACAACAGTCTCGATCATACAATAGATTAAGCAAATAAAACACTCATAACCTGTCTTCTAAAAGTTTCTTCAGATGTGCCGAAGAAATCAACACTATTGGCAATCTCACAACCAACCCTCATTAGCCTAGATACTCCACTGTTGTAGGCGTACAATGTGGGATGGAACCTACTCTGAAAGATGGCCTAGGATCGAGTCCCTCTTAGGATCGCAAAATCGATGTCTCCAAGTAACCCCGGGCAATCCAAGACTCCATTCACCAGCTTGTACAAAAACAGCATGTCCGCAAGTTCAGGTCTTAGTTGAAGAGGTTGAATTTCAAAGTGCTGTTGTATATTTTCAATAGGGGTATCTCTATATGCAAACCCCAGCCTGCATCCCAGCATCCTTATGAAACGATCTTGAATATTTGAAAGTACTTCAATGTGACCTAATTGGTAGGGAGTCCATACAACGCAACTAGTTGGAAGTGCCTTAAAAAGCACGACCAATGTCTGATGCATGCGAAAAACCCTGGTGGATCTAAGGATAAATCCCAAAAGTTTCCATGCTCTAGCTGTTATGTGCAGAAGATGTTCAAAAGGACTAAGAGATGGTGACATGATGATTCCAAGGTATTGATATTGATCACTCTAGGAAGCGAATTCCCTTCAATGCTGTAACTGAACACAATGGAGTTGGATCCCCTCTTAAACGACATCATACTGCACTTGGAACAGTTTAGGTTTATTGTATTTTTCTTACACCACAGGACAATATTGTGAAGTGTATTTTGAAGATCCACCTGATCCTGAACAGAGTGAACTTGCGTAAATATCTTTAAATCATCTGCAAACATCAGGAACTTGGTGAAAATGACTCTTCCAATGTCGTTAGTAAATAGATTGAAGAGAAGGGGACCAAGGTGTGAGCCCTGAGGCACACCCGACAAGAAGACAAGAAAGGGAGCATATGTGGCTCCATCACACTTCACAATCAAACTTCTTCCACTCAAGTAACTCTCCAACCAGCAAAGAGGAGAAGTTTCAACTCCATAACTCTCAAGCTTAGCAATCAGGAGTCGATGTTGTACCCTGTCAAAGGCTTTAGCAAAGTCCAAGTAAAGACAATCCACCTGGCTGGAGCACATGAATGCAGACATAACAAATTCTTGAAAACTTAGGAGGTTTGTTACCGTTGATCTTCCCTGCAGAAAGCCATGCTGTTCAGTTACTATGTACTTTTTTAGGTGGAATATAACATGGTCCAGAACTATACTTTCAAAAACTTTAGCAAGGGCTGGTTGTATAACAATGGGCCTATAGTTCTTAGCATTGTACCTGTCCCCTGACTTATAGATCGGAATGACAAAACTTGGTTTCAAAAAGGTAGGAAAAATACCTTTAACGATTAGGTCAGGGAAAAGAATGGCTAAGTGAGGTGCAAGTACAGATGCACTATTGATATCAAGCAGATCATTAGGCACTGGCAAGGAAAGAGATTGCCATACCATTCAAATTACATTTACTGAAATCTAGTACAGACTTAGCTTGTTATGCTTGTGGAGATATAAGAATATTATGAGTAATTGAAAGAGAAGGGTGGTGTATATCCTCCAAGAGAAGAGTATCCACAGCATTGGTCACCACAGAAAAAAAGACGATGAAAAAAAACAAGATCAAGGCAAACGCCATGGAAATTCCGTACATCATTAAGCCCATGAACAGCCGCCAAGTCAGAAACCAAATAAGTATTCTCGGTAGCCACAATACCGTCACTATTGGACCAATCAATACCAGGCAAATTAAAGTCACCATTATCATAGTGTCATCAAACTTTCCAGCTGAGTCCACAACCTTATCAATCGTGCCACAAAAGTCGGAATAAGATGTTCGATTTTGGCCAGGTGGTATATAAACACATCCAAACAAAGTACAAGAGGACATAAATCTACATAAAGCAAAAGTTCCCTCAGTGAGACAACCAGCAAGAGTGATATTCCGAGCAGGAATAGTGTCACGAACAGCAATAAGAGACCTCCATCGCTTGATTTTAGGCTATTACGCTCTGAACGATCACACCTAAAAGTGTTAAATCCCACAAATCCAAGCTCAGTATCACCAATATCAGGTGTAAGATTTGTTTCAACTAGAGCAATTATGTCATAACAGCAAACAGATACATTTTTTGACAATTCAGATAGTTTGGTCTCAAACCGTTCACATTCTGATAATAGATGTTTAGCCTTTGACGAAACCTGTTGAGACCTAATCGTTTTCTGGAACCTTGACAGTTAGAGGTACATTGTTTTTGTAGATAATCTTGAGATCCATTTCACCATTAGCCCTGCGCATTTCCAATTCTGAACGAAGAGTCTTGAAATTATCCATCTCCAACTTAGTCCTATCTCTAGAAACCCTGACTCCAGCAAAGGACTGATCAATCTGTGAAACTAGCTCGGAAGAACACCCCTTAAGAAAATTTTTTACATATACTTCATCATTCAATATAATTTTGAAGGGTTGTTGTCCACCACCATTCTTCTTACCAACACGAAGTGCATTGAAATTGCCAATGGCATGTCCAGGCAAAACCCCCATGAAATAATTTGGTTACAGCCTCCTTGTCATGCTTCTTTCTGACATTTATATCCCGAGAGGTAGACTCAGATAACCCAAATATCATGACATTTTTAGCTCAGTTGTTGCCCTCGTTAATTTTGGCAATAGTTGAATCCAGGACATTGCTACTCTGACCCTGACCCACTTTAACGTTTCCTAGTTGCTCCTTGAGTTTGTTCAATTCAATTTCATTCCGATCAACGCTGTGCTCCAAAGACAAGTAACATTCATTTAACTCATCCAACTTAGTAGAGGACATCAACCTTTGATGACAGTTCAGAGATCTTATACGTGAGAATACTCAACTGGACCCAGAGAGGATTTTGATTTGGTGCAGCACAATCAACAATATTGCAAAACCATTTCCTACGCCCATCTCTTGCAAGCACACTATAATAAGAATCAGGAACCATCATACAAGAAGCATGAAACCATCTTTCACAATTTTTCTGACACTGAAGCCCTTTATCAGAGTCAAGCACTGTCTTCATACAAATTACACATACAGTTTTATCCATAGAAAAGGACATGTTTAGATGTGTGGATAATAGCTGCTAAGAGAACAATTTAAGCCTCACTCACTGACAACTACTCGATCCACCACCAGTAAGCAAGTGCAATAAATGTTCAAATAATAAATGACAACAATGTAGTATTCAAATGATGAAACGTTGCAATTAAGAAGGAAGTGGAAAAAAATTAAACAGAATCCTCTATGATAGCAGACAGTAGATAGCGACGAAAAATGACAGTGATAGACAGGGAACGGAATGGAACAATTATATGACACTTTAGCAGAAGGTAAGCTTTATTATTACAACGTTAAACGGCCCATATTGAGAGAAACAGATACAAGTTAGTGAGGTTTGTGGTACAATAAATAACACACAAGACAGACATTCAGACATATAGAACTAACTGTAAAAAGATAACAATCCTGCAATATAATTGACACCTAATATGCAAAGATAACCAATCTAAGACAATTCTAAGTTACGAGCTTCACACTAACAACCGAACATGTCTGCCATCTTGAATGAAAAAAAAGGAAAAAATCATTTTCCTGATTCTTCTGACTTTATTCAACTCCTTACATTTCTTCCATCCCAAAATTTCTCCATGTAAACTTGCATGCTTCATGAAAGTGTTTTGACGACACTGAACGGAGATCTGCCACTGAACAGAAGAAATGTCCATTCTTGATGGCTGGGTCACATTACGCTCAGTTTTGTTCCTTGAAGAGGCTAAGATATAGCTCCTGGACACTGCAGATTGGCAGTTCAAAACACTTATCTTCTTTAATCCAAAACCACAGTTTTAAGATCTATAAAGTATACTGGGGTCCACGGACTTGCTGACCCAGCCAAAACTTCAACATCACAGTTGCTTCCAGTTTTAGAAGTGAAGTGGTTGTTTTGTTAAATTCATACACTAACAAAGGCCATTAAAGTCTTGCTATAAATATATTGTTATAAATCAAAACTTTTCTAGGGCCTTAACAAAGGTAAAAATTCCACCTTTTTAAGATCTGATTTGAAACTAACTTTTATTACATGAGTAACATCAGGTTTACCTTTACTCTGAAAGTATTTTCCAAAAAATGTATAAGGATTTATTTTTAATTTACCTCTCATGCTTGTGGTTATCCTCTTGTGCCACTGTTATCAGGGCTGTATGTTCTACACAACAAGAGACACCTGACACAAAACCCTTCTGAATACTTGGCTTGAAAAGCTTATTTGCTTCCATGTATTTAGTAACCCTACTATTGTATTGAGAAGAAAAAATTCCCATGAGAATTTGTCACACAATTGGTGTAGGCTTCTCAAATTTCTTTCTTTGATATAAGTTTGATGATAGTAAAACCAAATGCTTGGTGACAGTTCTTGTTCGCCAGAAGTACTTAAAGAAGTGAAACAAATACTTCTGAAATTTACACAACATATAGAATGACACTTGGTTCTGGTGCTTATTTGTTCCTCTTCTTCCTGAGAATTTCGCAGACATCTTCCTTAGTAAGTTCAGATTCGTTATTTCACAAAATAGTGTTAGAAATTTTATATTACAAATGTGCAAATTTTGTACATCATTCAGAATCCAAATAAGTCAGTTTGAAATAAGTATCTCCTACTTCTTTGGATGATTAAATATATCTCCATTAGATTTCCCAGTTTTCTCTTTGTGTATCAAAATTTGTACTTATCAAATTGGGTCTCATTTTTGCTTTTAAGTTCTCTTATTTTGCTCAAACCTTGAATTAATTTGAGTAATATGCTCTTGCCAAATTTTGCAATTTTCTATTCGATATGTCTTTTTCCATTTTTGATATTACAGTAGAACCCCGCAAATCCGAACTAATTGGGGGGACAGCTTGTTCGGATTCCGAAAAGTTCGGATTATCCAAAAAATAGCGTATAGAATTACTGTACTAACATTAGCACAGTTGTTCAACGTTAACTGACGTTCATCACACCCTTCAGAAAAAGATCTGACATGTGGTGAAATTAGGGCTGTTTTCTTGCCACCAAATGTTACTCCATTATTGCAGCCAATGGACCAGGGTGTCCTGCAGTTTATAAAACTTTATTATAGAAAACATTTGGTACAAACATTTCTATCAGATGAAGAAAGTTCCATCACTGACATCCTGAAAAGAATCACGATAAAAGATCTAATTTATTGGGTGGCTGAAGCCTGGGACAACTGTCCTGAAACTTTGATTAAAAAGTCGTGGAAGAAGCTGTGGCCAGATTTACAATTTGAAGAAACGCAGCATTTTCAAGCTCCACTACAAAATGACCTCCTAGATGTCGTTCAAAAACTTCCAGGATGTGAAGAAGATGGAGAAAATGATGTCATAGAATGGGTTGGTGTTGAAGATAATGGCCACCAAGAATACAATGATGAGTAAATCGTAAATTTGGTTCAACCTCAAAGCCCTAATGAAGACGAAGAAAGCGAGGAAGAAATTTCCCAACTAGATCGAGTGTCACACGCAGATGCCACTAAAGCCCTGGATGTGGCTCTACTATATGTGGAGCAGAGCCCTGCTGTGTTACCAGCTGACGTAATGTTTATGCGTAGATGGCTTAACATTGCCGCTTCTAGTCGCTACACATCTATGCGTCAGAAGAAAGTTTTACAGAGTTCTTTAAGAACACATCTTAATCTTTTATATTTTTATACTGTATTTTATCTAACGTTGTATTCATGTACTATTCTGTACTATACTGTATTTCAAGTTCAATTATAAACCATGTTAACGATGTTGAAGGTGTTTTTGTAAATTAAAATTATGTTTTTACGTTTTTGTCTGTTATTTCATTCCCGTTTTTGCGACTCCAAATTTACTAAATACAGTATTTTAACTTGTTAAACAAAAATTTTCCAATCCCCTTCAGTTCGGATTTGCCGAAAATTCGGATTTGTGGGGTTCGGATTTGCGGGGTTCTACTGTACAGCTGTTTCTAAGATGACGTTTCTTCTTCCTCCTCACACTCCTCTTTCTTGAAAAGATTCTCCTTTGATGTATTTCACAGTTCTCTTTAAAACCTAATATCCCCTGAAATAATTGTACACTACGGCACCAAAGTAGTATATTTCTTCACATGAATTTCCCTCTGTAATTTTTAATGATTTTACATATTCTTTAGCTGAAGGTTTTAGAGCAGGTTGTTGTATAAAACCATCACATTCCTGAACACTGTTGTTGAGTGTTGTTATTATTTTTAACCCAATACCAATCAGCAATTCACAAAGTATAAAATAAAACGTACAATACATTTTAAAACAATTTCTAAATAGGAGTGGGGAATTTATTTGAATTAGCCTGTGTTTCCTACCTATGACATCTAAGCCTGTGTTTTCGACCTATGACAACCACACCCTGTGTTTACAACCTGTAACACCACAGCCAGTGTTTCCGACCTATGACAACACAGCCAGTGTTCCTAACCAATGACACTGTGGCCTGTGTTTCAGACATAACACTGCGAATTTATTATTACATATTTTGGGATATTAAAACTTATGACAGTGTAAGACTAGTTCTGTTAATGAGTGAATTTATCTGCACACAGTGAAGGATCTTTGTATTTACATGTATGACAAATGATCACAATAATAATACATTCCTTTTAAATAATTATACTATAAATGTAGTGTTAATGTTTGATGGGCTCTAGAAAACTGAGCTTTATGATTATTAATAATTAATTTCTTTGTTTCAATAAAGTGTAATTTGCCTACATTTCCAATATCTTGTCTACTATGCCAGCTACCTTGTGCTTTCCGAATATATTTTGAGACTATAGTAAATTTTGTCTATAATTTCAGCAATACCTAGAGTCATCATTGCAATTTTGAAGCCAAAGCCTGATTCACCGAGGAGATTCTCTTTAGGAACATTGCATTCTTCAAAGATAAGGCTGCATGTGGAAGACCCTCTGATACCCAACTTGTCCTCCTTCTTCCCAAGAGATAATCCTGCAAAAAAATGCACACTTCTTTAACGATATCAAAATTTGCTTGATTGCTACAGAAAACAAAAATATAGAACTCAATCATCTGCAGAAATGCTTTGCATTTTGAGGAGTGATGTATATATGAACAAGTGGACAAAACATAAAACATTTTTCAATTCAACAAAACAAAAATTCAAAGGTCTCTTATCTTAAAATACCCTTACATACCCTTCAGCCTTAGGACTATCAAGGATCTGAGATTCAGGAAATCTGTACAAGAGATGTCAGTTTTTTTTAAACTGGATTTTAAATGACCAATGTTTCAATGTAAATTAGTAACAACTGAAGACTTTCTGATCATGGACAGGTGTGATGAACTGTTCAGAAATTGACATAATTGGGGGTTTTATGTTCACATTAAAAAAATTGTAAATGCCTTATAAATTTCATAAAAAGGTTATATTATATATCTTTGTAAAGGGGAGAAAATTCTCTTTTCAATGATGGGCAAAACTTAAGGTGTTGTACATTTTTTTATTTTTTACAGAAGCTACAAATAAGTACAAAAATATGTAAAACAAAAAATAGCTACACAAGATCTATTTGACATAATTTGCCCTTGTATGATACAATTTAAAACATTCTGGAACACAAAGTGGCACATATAAAAACAATATATACACACATTCCAGTCACTGTACGGTTAGATTGACACAAAACCAACACAACGCAAATACTAACTAATTACTTATTTACATATGTACACAACAATATTTACAAAGAAACTGAACTGAAAACATGATAATAAAATATAAATACTGTACTTGAATTATAAACACAGAATATTCACTTCTATAACGAACGTGTTGTTTACGACTCAAAGCACCGTGGGTCAGTGTTAAAACACTTTCTTCAGAAAATACCAATAAAGAAGACAAATTTGGCTACATAATGTTTCAATACCTATATAATTTCAAATTCAGTATTTAATGAAAATTGAAAAAAAAGTAATAATAAGTTAGTAAATCCTTCTACCATAAACCCAATTTAACGTAATTCGGATTTAACGGACAGCTTACAGCTGCATTACAGTATCTAAAGTCTATATGTCACGAAATTAAGGTTATTAAGGAATTTTTATAGAAAAATTGTAGTTTATAAAATGTATAGGTTAATCACTTTTATACTAGCTGTACTTGCCCGCTTCGCCGGTCGTAATATTGAGTTTGATTATAAAATTAAAATATGCAGCAGATGTTATGTATAATTTACTACTGCACTCAATTAATTTTTAATTTTAAAAGTTAAGCCTACAACCATTTTATTCAATTTGTTTTTATTTAACACCTGTTAATAAAAATAAATCAATCAATTAATTTTCCTCCATAAGAATACCATGGGAATTTTGGAGGCCAGTGGGACGGAGTCCTGAGGTTGTAGAGAAAAATTCTTTCTTAGTGAGCCTCTAGGGACCAAGATAAACATATGTACAAAATTTCAAGTCAATTGGACGAATAGTTTTGGAGAACTTGTGATGAGTGGTAAATGCTTTTATATATAGGCCTATAGATTTATTAGTATATTTTATTAATCTTAAAATTAACTATTAGCTGGCAGCATAACAGTTAGTTTTTATTGAGGTGTGGCAATCTCATAACAGCTTGAAGTGAGTTCACCATAATTTAACGGACAATCAGCTTTAACGGACTACAGCCTGTCCCATATTAGTCCGTTAAATTGAGTGTTTACTGTATCATATAATAAGTAAACACTCAACCCTTTCCATCCCAGACATTTTTTAAAAGGTTGTTCCAAAAAACCCAGGTATTTTCATATTCGACATACCCAAAAATCCCAGGCTTTTTTGTTGATTTTGTCGTACTTTACTAAATAAATTATATAAATTCTATTTATGAAGCAAATTTATTATTTTGAGTTTTATTAGTTCCCTAAAGAGATTATCTGTAATTTAAAATAAAATAAAAATATGTGTATATGTTAGTATGATTTAGTATTATTCCGTAGTATAACATATTAGTATTAGAAATTGTTTTATTATATATATATGTGTTTGTATGTGTGTTATGTATGTATATATATATATACGTATATATATATATATATATATATATATACATGTATATATATATGTGTGTGTGTGTGTTTTCTTATATATATATATATTCTTATGTGTCTATTTTTGTATACTTTGTAATAGCTTAATTTTGCCATATTGATATTGTATTCTTTTAACAAAATGGTGTAACCGTTGGAATTTAAATAAATAAATAAATAAATAAATAAATAAAAAGGATTTAACAAAATTTACAACTCTTTGTATTTATATATATTTACAAAAAAATTTTGAAAAGCTTTTTGAGTTTGTTGCGTTATGAATGGCACTAAAAAAATTCATTGACCAGAGCTAATAACACTGTTTTAAAAACCATTTAGTTGTCTTCAAATAAATTCATATTTCACAATGCTATGTTTAATATTAAAAAAGTTATGGCTCTTTTTCATAAACACTGCATTTCGAGTTTTTGTCCTACGCATAAAAACTAAACCATATATGTGGTCTGATTCATTGCTCTCGTCATACAGGCAATTAGCGATTTTATAATCACTTATTGGCAACCTACTACGTTTTATTTTACTTATTTTCACCTCCCATACTACACAAACAATCACATCAGTCAAGAAACAACAATTAACCTCAGCTGACGCTCACATCTGACGAAAAACAACACAGCTGTTAATGCAAAACAAAGGAAACCTTCAACTTTGTTTCATGTTTCTTTGAACATCGTTTTACGTTGGTGTGCGTTCAACTTAGTTTTATGTGGGTGAGAGTCTTTATTAGGTTTTTGATTCCTTTAAAATAATGGTAACATTACAAACATACCTGTGGTAGGCTTGGGGACAAGAAATGCACTGATTCCTTTGTGTTTCTTGCTCTTATCTGTGGTAGCAAAGACCACAGAAGCTTCAGCCTCAAAACCGTTTGTGATCCAAGCCTTGGTACCATTGATTAGGTAGTTGTTCTCTTTGAGCACTGCTGTAGTTGAGGCTGCTCCTGCATCACTTCCATTGCCTGCAACAAACCTGGTTTCAATATGCATCTACCATTAGTTTATTAAAAATATAGGCCCCATTTAATAGATTAAAGTAGATAAGTGTATACCACCTTTTGTAATAGAGATAGCCTATTAGTCGTTTTAAAAATGGGAAACTACTAACTTTGTTTAAGTCATTTTTTACGCAACAAAAAATACTTACCTAAAGCAAAGGGGCCGTCCCTACGTTACATAATTCTAAAATCGGGCTTTTCAGACCCCCTCCTCTCCTGTGTAACGGACTTGTAACAATAATGTTACGTTATAAATGTGTATACTTAATAGATATGAACTTTTATGTATTTTATACTGTATCCGTAGTCTAACACCCATGTGCAGTACCTTAGTAAGTTAGTAAGGTAAATGAGTGTGATGAGTGGGTGGGTGTAGCCATTGTTACCAACGTCAATGACAACTTTACGTGGAATCCGAACTACATAGTATTGGTCTGATTTTCAGCTAACTTAACTAGGCTAAAACTCAGTTCTCTCCACCACACAATATTTGGACCCTGTATACCACCCAACATGGACACCCCACTTTTGACTATTAACTATTACATTGTATTTATTGCTCTTCAGTCAGTGTATGGATTTTCAAGATAACATATCACCTGAAACGTACAACCGAGGTCTATGCTGTGATACTTCGGGGCTTAGGATTTACACGTGAGATGTACTTTTTTGAGATAAAAAGATTTTAAATCAATCCCCATTACTAGCTAACAATTTTTATTTACTGCTTAGGCTATATGTATTAGAACTGAGGTTTTTGAAATGGTAAAATTTTTGTTTTCATCTTGGAAGTAATATTAATTGCTGTAAGTTAACAGTTGCCAATGTGATGGCTCAGTGGCTGTTGAGTGCTGGTCCAACGTTTGAATCTTCAACTGAGCTGGGGAGTAGTGTATTTCACTTGTTGGATAAAGATATCACAAAAGCCTGCTGGCTCAGGTGAAATGGTGAGTGAAGTTTTTTTTTAAAAAGGAAAACGTACAGAAAGTAATTCGCCACAGGCTCTATGATAAAATAACTTCAACTGTTGATTTGACTTAATACTGTCCACATGCCACTCCGTTAGCCTCCTTTCAGTGAAAAGAGAAAGCTTGCTTCCCCTTTTATTAACCCCAGGAGACTTGGCTGCCACTGCCGGTGTGGTTTGTTTTCTATGAACAATGTTCTACATATAACCCCTCCGCAGACTCTTAATATCATACTTATATTAAGGGACAGGTCTAGTTTGGTAGCTAATAAGGATAGCTATTTTCCAACCTGAGCAGGATTAAAAAGCAAACCAGCAGTTCTATGACCAGTAAAGACTGACTGCTTATGTCCATCACATACTTCATTATTTTGTGTGGTAGATGCCATAGTTAAGAGATCACAAATTCATGACAGTTCAGCTACCAGATTTCTTGCACGTGTAAAAGTACCCAGGGGTTATGTATAGCTTTAAAGATTTGTTGTGGATGTAAACATCTTACGGCATCCATACGTATCCATGACACATATGGATACGTATGGAGCAAAGGCTTGTTGTTACAGCCACTTTTGTTTTGCAACTTTTGGAGTCAATGCTTAGTGCCAAGCTAATAAAAGTTTATCTCGGTCATGAGGAAAGCTCTTTTAGACAGCTGAAGGATGGTCTGCCACAGGGATCTGTTTTTGCTTTGATTTTGTTCAATGTGTATATTGATGACATCAATCACAAAACCTAAAAAATTGATATATGCAGATGATATTGCTACGGCTTATCAACGCAAGGACTTCAGAGCTGCTGAAAAAGCACTTGCAAGTGACCTTGCAGCTATCGAAGAATATTTTAGAACCTAGAAGCTTAATTCTAACCCACAAAAAACAGAAGTGGTCTGCTTCCACCTAAGTAACCGATTAGCTAATTGACAATTGAACAATTTTTTATATGGTGTAGAACTCCATCACAATGATCACCAACAGTACCTGGGAGTAACGTTAGAATGATTGCTGACGTTTAAAAGCCATCTTCAAAATACAGCAGCTAAAATTAATCATGCTGAAACAACATTGGGAGCCAACTCACACGTTCTGTGTACAACTGCTTTGTCACTGGTTTATTCAGATGCTGAATACAGAGTTCCTACAGCTAAATATGAAAAAACCCAACCTATACAGGTCAGAAATGTCTTAAGTATATTCCTGAAAATTAAAAAAAAAGATAATAAATCAATTAAGTTCAAAATAATTGCTTAAAAAATATTTCATAAATCTAGCTATTTATTCAATTGAAGAATTTTGTACCTCCTTAACATAGATATTCCTTTTAAAGATTGAAATAAAAAGACTGTCATATTTGAAACTTATTATTATATGTAACGCTGTTCATTGTACCACCTATGTACATAAAAATGAAAAATATTAATTTATAACTATCAAACTATATCTGTTCTATTAACATTTTCAAAGATTTTGGAATAATTTGTTCATAACCAATTAGTAACATTTCTGAAGCATAACAGACTTTTACAAACCAACTGGTAAAATTTACAATGAGAATAATTATAAATGCTATTGATCAAAGCAAAAAAAAACACTAGGTCTGTTTATGCATCTTTATAGGGCCTTTGACACTGTTTATCATATCTTACTAGGTAAATTACAAATCCTCTGCATCAAAGGAGTAGCACTGAATTGGCAATCAATATGTTTAAATTTCTTTCTTTAAAAACAAACAATTAGTTAAATTCAAATCTGGTCTCATTATTTTATGGAGTCCTCGGGGTTTGATCCTTGGGCCTCTGTTATTTTTATGCTATCTAACATAATTTCCCAACATAATTAAAAACATTGTAAATATGAGTTTGTACTATATGCAGATGACTTGAATTTAATAGTAGCAGATGACTTGAATTTAATATTAGCAGATGACTTGAATTTAATAGTAGCAGATGACTTGAATTTAATAGTAGCGTTCAGCAAAAATTGTGACTTAGAATTTTTTTGCTACACAAATCCACCAAGAAAATATGAAAAATTGTTGGATTGTTGGGACTGCACCTTGACTTGCCAAATTGCTGCAGGCATAGCACGGCTTTGACAATGGCTGGTTGTCAAACTGTTAAAAGGGTTAAAATATATTATCATCTTGCAAAATGCAGCCTTCGTTCAGTCTATAATTCTAGGTAGACTAACTAGACAACTGTCTCAAAGGTTTCAAGCCTTAGCAGTTCATCACTATTTTGTTAGTGTTTAAAGAAGTAGTGTTAAGTTTTCAATTTACCTGGTTCACTGAGGGAAAAACATCCTATTTTATCTCCTTTTGTAAAAGGCGTTATGAACTCTTCTTTTTGCTTCTGATTGCCGAATTTGAGGATGGGTCCCAAATAGAGTGAGTTGTTAACGCTCATGATTACTCCAGCTGAAGCACAGCCCCTGCCACAGAAAAACAAATCTATCAATGAACAGCTACTACTCTTAAAGACTATTGTAGGCTTAGGAAAGTAACATTTGTGATAAAAACATAGCACAGGAAACAGGTATACCATACGTAATATTCAAAATACTATAATGAATTCAATGTCCTCCCAAGAACAAACAGAACATTAAACAAAAATAATATACTCTAAATAGTCCCACTAAACGTAAATAACAAATACTAAATACAGGGGAGGACAAAAACATCAATTAGATACAACCAACATAAAGTACTTAACTACTGACAGTTTGCAGTTGATGAAACTATAGCAATAAAACTATTTTTATACCAAACAAATCCATAGAAAAAATATGAATAATCTAAGAAGAATTCAAATATTTCAACATAAAAAGTTGTATATTCCTAACCACATTACTTTCAGTCAGAACTCGTTTTACACCAATAACATTACAGAGTTCAGAGTATACTCATAGGAACTTAATATCACTATAATGTCACTAACATACATTTTTTGTTTATTAAGACGTCTTACAGAGTTGCAAAAGGCCATGTGGACTATATTTACAAGCCCATCCCATTCAGTTGTGGTACTTTGGACATTATGTGTGGTTGGTTCTTGTATTTTAGAGAATGAACTAATGTAAATGTGACATCAATAGTTCTAGCTATAAATAAAGATGTTTTATAAGTTACTATAGAGCTATAATCAATTATAACTTATAGGCATGTTATTTTGCTTAAAAATCTCAAATTGGGAAGTCAAAGGGTTTAATAGTGTCAAAGTAATCGTAATTTGCGTTAAAAAAAATCATTGAGAATCCTTACTTGCAAAATTCCAGAATTTACTTGGACTAGTCTATAATGAGTCTTTAAAAGAATAACAACCAATGTAATGGCTTTCATAAGTGCAGTGTTTTTGAATATTCTGGATGTTATTGGGATGTTCTTTATGTTTTAGAAGATGAAATAAAACAACTAATCAATGGAAGAAAAATTAGTTAAATTTTCTATTCTCCATCTCTGAATGACCAAAATGAACACTTATGAGCCAGATGTGATGCAAGAAATGGAAGAGCGTAAAACTATAAATAACAATTTTAAGACCAACAAAAATTACTGACTTGGAGGGTGAGCTAAAGAAAGGAAGTAAAATAGTTAATATTTTAAGAGGTAATGAGAGAGCTGTAATTCTTTACGTGAGTAATGATGAATTCAATCCAACAAGAAAAACATAAAGCACTGCAATGCCACAAAGTTATAGCGACTGCAAACTGAAAAATAGATTCTCAATGTTGATGGAAAATGTTACTGTAGGTAGTCTTAGGCCTAATGAAGTTTTTGTTAATCATCCTACAAGTACAGATTGAATTCATCAAAATTCACTAATATCTAAGAAGCCCATTAAAGACCAGTGTGTGTGTGTGTGTGTGTGTGTGTGTGTGTGTGTGTGTGTGTGTGTGTGTGTGTGTGTGTGTGTGTGTGTGTGTGTGTGTGTGCGTGTGCGTGTGTGTGTGTGTGTGTGTGCGCGCGCGCGTGCGTGTGCGTGTGTGTGGACATAAGAGAAGGTCTAAAAAAGTGGATCTAAACAAAATAACGTTGATATGTAATAGCCATGCTGAGGGTTTGACTCAACAGTTGTCATTAAAATTTGACAATGAAACGGTGCTGTTTGGGAACAAATAATTTGGAATTAAAAATTATGGTGAATTTAACATTTGGTTAGAATCATAAATACAAGAATTATCACAAGCAATTTATCCTTGAGACATTACCTCCCAAAACACTTTAGTAACAAGAACAATTTTATTACATTTTAGTTGGTGAAGATATAAATATTTCTCTAACAGGTTTATGCTGGTTCTCCAACTTGTATATGTTATTTTTTTACAGATTTTAAACAAATAGTCTGATTTTCTTATACAGCACATATTTTTCAGATCAAAATCAAAGAGTTAGAATATTTTGACATAACCCAGTGTTTAGTAAGTAGAATTATGGTTATTATCAAGAAAACAATCCAAACAAACCTCGATATTTCTTCTGTAGCTATAGCATAAGCCAAATAATCCAAACCAGTACCCCCAAATTCTTCTGGAACTTCTACAGCCATCAGCCCCAACTCGCCCATCTTCTTAATCTAGAAAGTTAAATAAAAAATAAATTAAAATAGTACGTTCCATTTATAAATATACATATATTTTCATTTGGTTACTTTAACTAAAAATAAACAACAGAAAAAAATATCATTTAACTGATAATTACACATATGTCTTGGTTTAAAGATTCATCTTGGCTTACTTGATTTTACTGGGAAAACTTAGACAAAATGAAGATATTTCTCATTCAAGGACAATGTGGTATGTGGAAAATACCAAGCAGACTTGCTTAGAACAGAAAAACTTGCTTTAAACCAATATATTCAAAGGCATTAGTGGGTTCAAAATAGCAGTACGGAATTACATGTATGGAGTGGAACTTTTAAATATCTTATTGATACAAAACATTGTTTTTATTGGAAAAAAGTTATTCATCATTTTATATAAATGACATCAAAAGGACGAATAATTCCCAATTTTTTTAAAAATTAAAATTTAGCCTAGCAACGTAAATATATTTATGAAGTATTAACAGTTTTCTTTTTAAAACGTGGCAATTTAGAATTTACATAGTTATTCCATAGAAAAAGAAGTTTATTAAGACACATGTTTCATACTAAAAAAGTTAGTAAATCTATTTTAAAAAAATCTTTCTTATAGTGGTCAAAAGTTTTAAAATTATTTGGCACTAACAACTAAATAATCTACAAATTTAAATTTGTTTTGTAGAAATATAAAATCTGGTTAGTGATAGTTAAATAATGATTTTAATTAGTTTTATTTTTAAATTTATTGTTTAATCTTTAATCATTATCTAGTTAAGTAGTTTGGATTTAGTTGAGTTCTAAAATATCAGCTAAAAAGAGTAAACAATCAGTTTTTTATCCAATTTTCTTATTTTGTTGATGAGTCAGTTGCTGTTTCTGAAGGAGATACCACAAAGACTGTTTCATTGTTGATATACGTGTATGGGTGGGCAGGTGGCTCCATCAAGAGTTGAACTGTACTTAGTTCTTGCACTTATTGATAATGTGTCATTCATTGACCACGCTACTTGTTAAAAGTGGTCAGTTAATTCATATAAAATAATTCGTAAAAATTATTTTATATGTGATTTGTAGAATAAATTTATTTATTTTAATTTTGTTAGTATAAAAAGTCAACACAAAAGTCATTACTATTCAAAACATTATTTTTGTGCAGTTAAAATGAACACTTCTGAAAAATGTTAAAATGGGGTTAAATACACTTTTAAATAAATCAACAATATCTAAAAAGAGTAAATAAAACTATACACCACAAAAATAAAATAATCTAAGAATAATTAAAAATACTAAAAGTTGATAGATTGAGAATATCATGATTAGACGACTCTACTGGCTCTTTTCCTCCACACAAGCGTCAAGTTCAAAATAATTCCAAGCATAGTAATAGGACATGTATACAAACTCTATACATATATACATACATTTTTATCTACCATTGACTTCAAAAATATACAATGTTTTTAGATATGCCATTTCTTAGTATACAAAACAATAATATACAACTTTGATTATATAACATATATATGGTAATATTATATACATGGAATATACAACTTATTAAATAAACCTATTGAGGAGTGCACACATCACATGACGTTCACACAATATATATATAGAGAGAATGGTTTTTTCGTAAGCTACCATATTTTAAATTTAAAATTATATAAAAGCTGTGTTTTATACTTGGAAAACTCCAAAATTCATTAAATTACAATAAAAATTAAAAATAATTAAATAAATAACAAGTGATCTCCTCTCACAAAGCTAAATCAAATCCATCAAGCCATTTAAGACTTGTCTCACTTATTCTATTTATGCTAGCTAATCCCTCCATAAAACAGGGCAGTGGGCACTCTGTAACTATGTGATCCATGTTTGGATAGACTCACCGCAATCACACTGATCTACTGTCAATCCCCATTTATATTTCCAGTAGTTACATCTGCCTACTCCAGTTCGGAACTGATTCAACAATGTCCACTCCCTATGAGGGAGGTTCATAACACCTACAGGTATTGACAGATCATTAATAAGGAACTTATTTCGTCCATCAAAACTGTTCCACGCTATAGCCCAGCTAGTATTGGGCGAGAAATTTGATTTATTGGGGGATGATGTTGTTTGTGTCCATAGCAATGCATTTCGTTTTTAGTTTTGTGAAAGTCGCCAATAGTGAAATGTTCAGTTAAAAATCTAGCATCTTCTAAATAATATTGTGTCAATTTTGATTGTTCTATATAATACACACTGGAAATATAGTGCCAGTAAGTCTGTAAATATTGTGTAAATAACATTTTTGTAACATACATTCACATAATGTACCTAAAAACTGACAAAAAACATATACACTCTAAACCAAAACCCAACAAAATTTCATCCTGTGTGCTGCGGGTGCCTGTAGGTGTCCATTATTTTTAGATTACCATTGGCCTACAATAAAATATAATGTATGAATTAACTACAATTGAGTGTGATTTAAAAAGAACTGAACGAAATAATTGTTCAGCACCTGGGAAATACTTATTACACTGAACGTGTTAATGTTAAAAACATTAACAGTACAGCTGAGTTGATTTAATTGGAAGCAAAAAACAGCTGATGAATCAAAGTGAGGCAAAATAAATACTAAACAATATAGCCTGCCTGGTAATTTTTGTAACAAATTTCACTTCTTTAAGGACCAAGGTTTAAAAAAATAATACCAACCACGACATTTTATTCTTATTATGAAAAAATTACAATCTACTCACCAACATCAGTACTCAGTATTCAAATTTTTACTCGGTGCGGACAGTCTTAATTTTGGAACATAGTTAGTACAACTATAAACAAACAAAGGTCATACAGACAGCTACATGCCTCCAACATATAATGTTATCAATAGTGCTTCAAATCAAGCACACTAGATGTCATTACTGGTCAGAACATATTTGGGCAGATAAATTAAACATTTCAGATATATGTCAGACGGAAACAAATTTTATATGACAAATGAACTTAATCAGAATCTTTTGACTCACTCTTCAACATATTAAACTAAATTAAAAACCCCACACTCAAATATATTACTTCAAAATATTTAGTTTAGGCGGAACTGCATGTAGTTTTAGTTTTGGATTGGCGAACTAAATATAGATTTAATGCTTACTAGTAATATTTGTACGGACAATTATAAAACAATGTTAGCAAGTAATGGATTGGAGAGTCTAGTTAACGATCCAACTAGAATAACTAAGCAGACTCAAACTTGTTTGGACCATGTTTGCGTAAGAATAACTAGGAAAGACAGGGTTACAGTAGATACATCTGTTGAACACCTGGATATCACCGACCACTCGATGATAAGAGTTGTTGTCAGTGTGGCGGGAGTAGTGAACGAGACTTGTCCGTATTGATTATATTCAACCAATACTGACTGGTCTTCTGTTTATAACGCAGCTGACGCGTCATTGGCTTTTGATGACTTCTTTAATATTTTAAAAAACACCATTGAGCAAAGTAAAATACAGATTGATAATAAAATAAACCATTAAATGAATTACAACCTTGGATGAGTGACTTTATCGTTTTAAAATCAAGAAAAAGAAACAAAATTTTTAAATTAGTAAAAATATCCTAATAATGAAAATATAAAATCTTATTACAAAATTTATAGAAATAAACTGCACAAAGAAATCAAACACTTAAAAGATAACTATTACAAGCAAAGGTTTGACAGGTATGGGCGATTCAAAGGGTAATTGGGATACATTGAACGAAGTAACTGGTCAATTAAATAAGGGTAAGGATACAGGAATTAAATTAGAAATTAATAATCAAATGGTTGATGATTCACTAAGAGTAGCTAATGAATTTAATAAATACTTTTTAGACATAGTAAGTAATAAAATAATAAAAATAATATTGAATTTTGTTGTAATATTAGGTTTAAATGTCCAGACTATCTAAGTAAAATTACTTTTTGTAATTTAAAATGTTTTGTATATAAAACTAACAATATAAAATATTTGGGCCTATTTGTTGAGTCATCTGACTTGGGGGATTCATAATACAAGATTAAAAGATAGCATCAATAACATAATGAGGTACTTTCATTTTTTAAAAAGATTTATGTAATCATCAAGTTTTACGAATTCTGTACTTTTCTCTGATTCAAAGCAGAATTGATTATAGTATAGTATTTTGGGGAAATGCTTATGAGTCCTATATGAAACTGATATATGTTCAGCAAAAACAAGTAGTACGGTTGATTTGTCGTAGAAATAGATATGAATCATCTAAGCCTCTTTTTAGGAATTTAAAAATCCTACCTTTGAAATAAATTTATGTTTATAAGGTTCTAAAACTGTTCTATATTAAGAGTGGAAATGTCCACATCCACATAATAATGAATATAGAAACAAACTTAGAAATATTGAAAAATTCTTTATTCCAAAACCAAATAACTTATTTTTTGTAAAAACAGTTACTTTTATTGCTCCTAGAATTTATAATAAATTGCCAGATAATATCAGAAGTACATCAAATCTAAAACAGTTTTAAAATAAAGTAAGAAAGTGGTTGTTTGAGGTGGAGGATATAAATGTATTATTTCTAATACAGCAATATTACTCTTGTGAATATGTTATTTGAACATACTGATTTTAAGTTATTGATAAAAATAGATACCTAATTAAATGCTAAATATTATTAGTGTAAATAGTATTTTGTACATAATTTTTGTCATGCTAAAGTCATTCCACTTTATAAATCTGGCGAAAAATCTACATATAGTAATTTTAGGCCCATCTCATGCTCAGTACACTGTCCAAAGTATTGGAGAAGTGTGTAAAAAAACAATTACAAGTGTACCTGGAGTCAAAACATCTACTTTCAAGTCGACAATTTGGCTTTAGAAGTGGTAAGAACTCTGTGGATGCTTTATTTTTATAAATCGTAATGAATAACATTAATAAAGGCGAAGATTTTGCTTGCCTTTATTGATCTAGCTAAGGCTTTTGATTCAATCGACCGGAAAACACTTTTTTCAAAAATGACTGAGCTAGGAATAATTGATTACCTTTGAACTGGTTTAAAAGTTATTTAAGTGACCGATGCCAAAGGGTTTCGATAAATGAAGTGAAAAGTGACACTAAGAGTTATGACTACGGAGTAGTTCAGGGAAGCAACCTCGGTCCATTGTTATTTTTAATTTACATAAATAATATAGATAAAATAAATATTTCTGGAGATCTGTTTTTGTTTGCGGATGATACAGCTGTACTGTTCCATGCTGAAACCTGGACCGATGTTTTCAAAATGGCATCACAAAACTTAACAATAATTAAGCAGTGGTTTGATCAAAATGTCCTTACAATGAATATTAAGAAAACAAAATGTTTACCCTTAGCTCTTCGCAAAGGGTCAGAACCTGATGCGGAGCTGAGTGTGGTCGTGCACTCTTGCGATGACCCCGCTAAAGAACACTGTAACTGTCAAGTCGTAGAGAGAGTCGACCACTACAAGTACCTGGGTGTCATTATTGATAACCAGCTACGGTGGGACAAACATATAGATATGTTGAAGTCTAAACTAAGAAAGTTCATATATGTTTTTAAACAATTAAGTACATTTTTAAAAACTCATGAAATTAAAACTGTATATTTTGCATACCTTCAATCCATTTTAGAATACAGTATTATTTCTTGGGGAGGGGCTTTTAAATCTATAATAGAACCGTTATCTGTTATCCAAAAATCTATTTTGTAGACAGGCTTCCGTAAGATAAAAATGTTTTCATCCGACTTACTTTTTCAAGAAACAGGTGTTCTTACCATAAGACATATTCATTAAAAATCTTCTAAATTTCATTTTTCATCATTCCGATTTAATATCTACTCCTATTTCACAAAATTTACAGAACAAGAAATGCCTTGAATGTTGGTGTCTAAGTCCTTAGAACAGTTAAATCTGTAAACAATACGAATTTCTTCTACCTTGCAAATGTTTTGTATCGCAACATACCGAGGGAGATAAGGGATCTACTTGGAACCGTCAGTCACAGTGTGTACAAAAAGCGTGTCTCTGCCTGGCTGTTAGGGACCAACTGTGATTACGCGGAGGACCTCAAGTACATCTGACAACACGATTACTTGACATATTACTTTACTTTGACTTCATTACTTCTATGCTTTACTTCCGTAACTAATACTAAATTAATTGACTCCATCCAATAGCATCAAACCCTCATAAGTAACTAATATATATTTTAAAATTAAAAACTCATGGCACTCACTTACTTTCTTTATTTTATTAATCTATTTTTATTTTTTACTGTTATAGGAATATGTCTTCTTTTTTAATGTTTTTTTTTCTATGTAATAGTCAGTGTCTAACGAATTATTATTTTTTTTTAGTATAGAATATACATTGTTATTTTTTTTCTAATAATAAATTATATGTAAGTACCTTTCTAACTCAGCTATGCCGGTGACAAGCCCGGGACCTATCCAGAATGGATAGGAATGAGGAGTCGGAGGAGTAACAACCTCGTTAAAAAACCAGGGTCCATCTGGCCCGGATGGTAGCACCCTGTAAGGGCCCCCGCCAGGGTCACGGATGAAAACAGGTCAATGACTTTGCTAGCGGAAGAGGATAAGTACTCCCAACGGTAGGAAAGGCAGAGGAACCAAAACCCCACTGCCTTGTGGAGGGTGGAGGACCCAAAGGCTAAGGGAGAAAACCCCTACAGAAAAATCCGGCAGCCAAGGCCGTAGGTGGCAGCCCCACCAGCAGGCTCGGACGAGGTGGGCTAATAACCTGCTTTGTCTTAAACAGATTATTATTGAAACTGAAACAAATGGAGAAAACCGGACGGATCAACGGGAACAGACTTTTGGCATGAAAATAAGGACAAGAATTGGTTGTTGGAATGTACGAACGATGAGCGATAGTGGAGTTTTGAAGACAATAGAAAATGAACTCAAAAGCTATAAAATTGATATACTAGGAATTAGTGAAACAAGATGGAATGGTTTTGGTGAAATCCAGACACAGGATAGAAACTTTCTAATATATTCAGGACAAGAAGATGAAGCCGCACCAAGACAAGCAGGAGTGGGAATTCTGATGACATCAAAGGCTAGGTCAGCACTTACTGAATGGAACCCAATATCAGAAAGACTAATTATGGCACGTTTTAGAACAAAAGTAAGGCATGTCTCAATTATACAGTGTTATGCACCAACTGAAGGAGCGTCTGAAGATGAAAAGACAGCTTTCTATGAATTATTGGAAAACACTAGCAGGAAGGTGAAGAGACAAGATATAGTTATAGTTATGGGTGATTTGAACGCAAAAATAGGAAACGACAATAAGGGAATTGAAAATATAATTGGACGGCATGGATTAGGAGAAATTAATGAAAATGGAAACAGGCTGGTAGATTTTTGTGGAGACAAAGGGTTGGTTATTGGGGGCACTTTATTCCCTCATAAAAAGTGTCATAAGGTAACATGGACTTCCCCAAACGGAGTTATAGAAAATCAAATTGATCACATTCTTATCAGCAGGCAGTGGAGAAAATCTCTCCTAGATGTGAGAGCCAGAAGAGGAGCAGATTGTGGAAGTGATCATCACCTTGTAACTGCAGATGTCAGGCTGAAGGTGGCGTCGCAAAAAGTTCAATTTGGAAAAACGCAAAAGCGACTGGACTCAGACAGATTAAGAACAAAAGTAACTGCAAGGGAATTCGGTATTAAACTGCAGAACAGTTATGCAGCTCTGAAAGATTCTGAGAGTGTTGAAGAAAAGTGGGGCATGATAAAGAAGGTGATAATAGACTCAAGTGAAACAGTAATAGGATATCGGAAAAAGAAGAAAAAGCCGTGGATATCAGATGACACTATGAGGAAAATAGAAGAAAGGAAACAGCAAAAGGAGAGAATAAATAAAGCAGAGAGTGAGGAGGAAAAGAGAGAAGCTTTAAATGTCTATAATGCAAAACACAGAGAGGTAAGGAGGAGCTTCAGGAAAGATAAACGAAAATGGGTTGAAGACCTGGCAAAAGAGGCACAAGAGGCAGCTGAACAAAACAACAGCAAAGAACTTTACAAAATAACAAAAACGCTAGCAAACAAAAAGTTTACTGCAAGGAAACCCATTAAAAACAAAAATGGAGAACTAGTAGTAATGGAAGCTGAACAAATGAAGGTATGGAAAGAGTTCTTTGAAGAATTGCTGAACAGAGAAGTTGAAGGGGGCACTGAACAAGCGGATGTCGGAATTGGTGAGGAGGACTTGGAGCAACAACCTCTGGAAGACCCAAGAATAAATGTGACAATACCAACAAGAGCAGAAATAGTAACAGCCCTTAAGGAAATGAAAAATGGGAAAGCCCCAGGAGTGGACAAAATTACCCCGGAAATGTTGAAAGCTGATGTGGAAGTAACTGCAACCATATTTCAGGATCTGTTAAAAGATGTGTGGGAGAAGGAAGAAATACCAGAAGATTGGAAAAATGGTCTGCTTATAAAGATCCCAAAGAAAGGGGACACATCACTCTGTACTAATTGGAGAGGGATTACATTGCTTTCAGTGCCAAGTAAAATACTAACAAGAATAATTCTCAACAGAATCAAAGAAGTAGTGGACACCAAATTAAGGAGAGAGCAAGCGGGTTTTAGAAGGGACTATTCATGTATAGATATGATTACTACCTTAAGGATAGTAATTGAACAAAGTTCCGAATATCAAACACCATTATACCTGTCCTTTGTTGACTTTGAAAAAGCTTTCGATTCTATTAGCAGGCAATCGATATGGAAAGCTTTAAAATATTTTGGAGTCCCAAAGAAAATAATCAATCTCATCCAACTTATTTATGAAGATTACAAATGCCAGATAGTACATGAGGGAAAACTGTCAGATTCATTCAGTATAAAGACTGGGGTTAGGCAGGGTTGTTTGTTGTCGCCAATCATCTTCCTAATGGTTTTGGATGGAGTGATGAGGAAAATAGCAAGAAGGCCCAGAGGACTGCGGTGGGGACTCACTGATAGACTCGAAGACATAGATTTCGCCGATGACTTGTGCATTATTGCTCATAGAAGAATAGATATGGAAGATAAGCTCAGAGATCTTGACAGAGAAGGGAAAAAAGTTGGTTTAAAAATTAATTTGGAAAAAACTAAAGAAATGAGAATAAATGAAAGGGACAACCAACAACTGGAGCTGAATGGCAAGGTCATTGAGAGAGTGGAAGAGTTTGTCTATCTTGGAAGTATAGTATCTACGTCAGGGGGGACAGAAAAAGATGTGGCACAGAGGATCAGAAAAGCCAAGGGAGTTTTTGCCCAACTAGCACCAATTTGGCGATCAAACCAACTAAGAAGAAGCACTAAACTCAGAATCTTTGGAACAAATGTAACTTCTGTACTTCTTTATGGTTGTCAAACTTGGAAAGTTACAAAAACAATAACAGCCAAACTCCAGGTTTTCATAAACCGGTACCTGAGAAGAATTTTAGGTGTCCGATGGCCTGACATGATCACTAACGAAGAATTATGGAGGAGGGCGCAAACATCCCCTGTTGCTGATATAGTTAAAAAAAGAAAATATGGGTGGATAGGACACACTTTAAGGAAAGAGAATAACAACATCAGCCGCCAAGCTCTGGATTGGAACCCACAGGGAAGCAGGAAGAGGGGCAGGCCAAGGATGACATGGAGGAGATCGGTTGAGAAGGAGCTAAAAGAAGAAGGCAAGAGCTGGGGAGAGGCAAAGCGGATGGCCCAGAATCGAGTTCGGTGGAGATCATTTGTTGCGGCCCTACGTCCCCCTCGGGATTAAAGGAAATAAGTCAAGTAAGTCAAGTACCTTTCTAAGTTTATTTGTCTGATTAAATTGTAATGTAATGTTCATTTGACTAGTTTTATGCACAGGCAAAAAAGCCTATGTAAAACTTTCTTTTGCGATATATTAAATTGTTAACTTGAACCTTTGTAAACTTAAAAGGGAAATAAATTGATTTTCTTTCTTTCTTTCTTTCTTTCATTCAATTTAATTACCAAAAACACTTTTTTGTTTTTACCTTTTCATTTTCTTTATATTATTGTTGTAATTTATAATGGCATGGTAACATTTATTTCATTGTATTTCAGTATATTCAAGATATTATTTTGGATCTGAGATAGTTTTTATGTAAGTAGGAATTATTAGTGAAAATCTGAACGCAACAAAGTGTTATATGTAGTAAAGGAACCTCTACTCAGGCATTGCCTTAGAGGCCCTATTATTTTCTAAATTATTGTTAACAGCAAGCGTTAGGAAAATATTGTATATATAATGATCATCGTTTTTATGATTTATTCATTTTTACCTTCTTACTTTATGTTTAATAATAGATAGGCTTTTTTGTCAGCCTGACAAATAAAAAGAACTTTTATTCCTTTTTATAAGCTGTGAACTTGCTGCATATTATAGAAATTCAAATAGGTAATTTTCTTTGTTTGTACTATTGTAATCTAATCTCAATGTAGATGACTTATTGAATTTGTCTGTAGGTTTGAGAAAACAAAGATTATTATTATTATTGTTTATTCCTATTCTGTGTTTGTAACTCCAAGGATTTTTATAAATTATTTAATTCATATAAATTTTTATCACCACTTACCCTCCTATACACTGTGTTATTGACCTGTTCTCCCAAACATGTAAAGTGGTACTAACCTAACAACTCATCCATAGACATTTAGTGATACTGACTCATCCGCCCACCTATGAACGTTAAGTGGTATTGCCCCATTTACCCACCCAAACACGTACAATGGTATTAACCCACCCACCCTCCCATAAAGCGATAGTGAGCCCACCCATAAACGTAAAATGGTATTGACCCACCTACCCACCCATACACATACAGTGGTATTGAACCACCCACCCACCCATACACGTACTGTGGTAATGACCCACCCGGCTACCCGTAAACATAAAGGAGGGTAATGTAAAGTTTATAAGGGCAAATCTTTTTGAAAACGTTGACTTAAGAATGGGCCATGCTGGATCTAATTTTACCTTGTAAAATAAGCAAAGTTTCAATTCATTTAAAGATTGGTTATCAACTAAGTAATTCAGAGTTTTCAATTGAGAAAATTTCAATGGTTCCAATCTTCATTTCGAACAAAAAGGACTAATAAACAATCAATTAATTGTAATAAAACTCAAACATACCTGTTCTTTAGGATAAAGATGTTTTTTATCAAATTCAGCTGCATTGGGTTTCAACTCAGACTCTGCAAAATCACGGCATGTTTTTTGCAGCATTTGGTAAGTTTCAGGGAGGGTTGTTAGGGAGGCTATATATCTGAGATTTGGTTGGCCCATAGAAGCACATTTTCGAACTGAAATAAAAACATAGTTCTTAAAGCCAAGTTTGAAGTTTCAAGTTGAACCTAGATTGCAACACGATTAAACATGAATTCAATGTTTATATTCAATAACCTTAGTTCCACTTATCGAAATTACTACTTGATTTGGTTTCCTGAACATGACTTTAAAGTACAGTAGAGCCTCGTTATCCGACATAGAGTTATCCGAAATTCTGTTTTAAACGACGAACTTGTCCTGAAAACAACACTGTATTAAAAATTATCTGAAAATAATATAATGGATTATTGTTCCATAATGACAAAAACTGTATGTACTTGGTAAAGGATGTTCCCAAGCAGCGTGTATTGCTTTGTTGCTTACTGTACTTAAGTTTATGTTGAGCGAGTGAGCAGACTATGCCACTTTTGTCATCTGTTGAGAGTATCGAATTTTTAAGGGAGGGTGATTAGCAATCGCAAAGCTCGTGAACTCTTTTTCTGACCAGTCACGAATTATTACGTTGTATTATTCTAAATCAACGCTAAATCACTCCCTACTATCCAACGCTTTTAGCTATCAGACATCATCATGGCCCGTTTATGTCAGATAAACAAGGCTCTACTATAAGATATGTTCAAACAAGCATAACAAGTAGTAGATATGAAAATTCAATCTAGAGTTAAATTTTTATTTAAAATGACAAATCTGACTTTGCCATGAACTAATATATTTAGGGTTTAATTTTTTAATTACTAATAAAATTTCAGGTTTTTCAGACAAAGTTCATTTAAAGTTCAAATCTGATGAATATTTCTAAATCACAACTTTAACTTTATTTTTAAATTTTCAGTGTGTTTTTCTAACTGACATGGAAATTATTAACACAACCATCATCTCAAAGAGTAATATTTAACTCTGTTAAATGTACACATTAAAATCAACAAATTTCTCCCCTACTATTACCAACTTCTCAAAGGAATATTTTGAGTGTTGACTAGCCTTTTAAATTCTAAAAATATCTTCATTCCATTAAATTCTAAAAATTATTGGTACAAATTGTAACAGATCTCTTATATCGAAAACCATTCTTACGAAAAAAGCCAACTGAGCTGTATCAAGGGAATTTTTATCTATATCAATTGATTTGTAATTAAAAATAGCTGCAACAAACTAAAACCGTGAAATTACATTAGAACTCATAACTTAAATTCTTCTCATTACTGTACTTGGGAAAAGTTTTACTTATCTCAGATTCAATTTCAGATTGTAAATAATGTACCTGTAGCTTCTAAAAATGAAATTTTGATTGACTCGATAACTCCATAAAGTTTCTTATTTCGAGCTCTTTGGAAAATTAGAATGATCCCTTAATTGCTATTTTATTCTTATGTAATGTGTTGACAAAAGTAGATTGTTGAGCATGGCAAAACTTAAATTGAATTATCTTTTCTTTCTTTAATGCAAAATTCAGTTGGAGTTTTTGTTGTCATTCTAAAAGTGAACAGAAATAACATTATTTTTCTTTGCAAAAGATATACTAGCATTAAAGAAAAGGAATCATACTTGTCTTAAACTCAAGTAAAAAAAAAATATTTTTTCCCACTCAGAATGAAAATGGAGCTTTATGGTTTTTACTTTTTCTTGCCAATACTAAAACAAACCGAGTTTAGTATAAATATTCGCACTAACAAATAAAATAACAATTAGATGTAAATGCAAAAATAATAATAAACTCCTAACTGTGATAGGTGTGTTAAGTGTACATCAAAGTAAAAACTGCTGCCAAAACAACTGTCACATCAACTATTACACTCACAGTTGCGTTTTGTGTAATAATAACCTCCTAACTGTGATAGGTGTGTTAAGTGTACATCAAAGTAAGAACTGCTGCCAAAACAACTGTCACATCAACTATTACACTCACAGTTGCGTTTTGTGTAATAATAACCTCCTAACTGTGATAGGTGTGTTAAGTGTACATCAAAGTAAAAACTGCTGCCAAAACAACTGTCACATCAACTATTACACTCACAGTTGCGTTTTGTGTAATAATAACCTCCTAACTGTGATAGGTGTGTTAAGTGTACATCAAAGTAAGAACTGCTGCCAAAACAACTCTCACATCAACTATTACACTCACAGCTGCATTTTGTGTAATAATAACCTCCTAACTGTGATAGGTGTGTTAAGTGTACATCAAAGTAAAAACTGCTGCCAAAACAACTGTCACATCAACTATTACACTCACAGTTGTGTTTTGTGTAATAATAACCTCCTAACTGTGATAGGTGTGTAAAGTGTACATCAAAGTAAGAACTGCTGCCAAAACAACTGTCACATCAACTATTACACTCACAGCTGCATTTTGTGTAATAATAACCTCCTAACTGTGATAGGTGTGTAAAGTGTACATCAAAGTAAGAACTGCTGCCAAAACAACTGTCACATCAACTATTACACTCACAGTTGCGTTTTGTGTAATAATAACCTCCTATCTGTGATAGGTGTGTTAAGTGTACATCAAAGTAAGAACTGCTGCCAAAACAACTCTCACATCAACTATTACACTCACAGCTGCATTTTGTGTAATAATAACCTCCTAACTGTGATAGGTGTGTTAAGTGTACATCAAAGTAAAAACTGCTGCCAAAACAACTGTCACATCAACTATTACACTCACAGTTGTGTTTTGCGGGGGAGTAAAAGTAGCTCACGATTGACTGTTTGGCAGCCTCTGTTTTATATGTGCCACAACTAGCAATGCCATATTTTAAGAGTTTAATTTTGGTTTTTCAACTAAACTAACTTGTTCAATTGTAGTATACACCACATTCAAATTGTAAATCATTAATTTTAAAAAGAATTAAGGAATGGCTTTTAAACTTTAAGGGTGTTGAAAATTTTCTTCAGCATAAAATCTTAAAAGAATTTTAAAGAGGGGACGATATATGATGAATGAATATTCATTTTATTCTAATTTATGTTATGTTGTATGTACAATACTTAAATCTTATTAGAAAAATTGTCAGATATGATAACTAACTAATTTGTAAATAGAAAGACAATGTAGGAGCTTCAAATCAGGTATTGTAGACTTTCGTGGTCCTAAATGTCTCATTGCAAAACTGTAAATAGGACACTGTATTGATTAGGCATATACTATACGTGTTATTTTTTTCAAAATGTACAACATCAATTATATTTTTTCTTGACATTGTTCAACAATAAATAAAATTGTCAATAAAAATACAATAAATTATATTTTTATTGACATGTAAATGTTTTGTTAGTAAAATTATTTAATTAAATTCTTTATGCATTTATTTAATAAAGAATTCTAAAATGACCTTGCAAAATATTTCTGGCAAGAAAGAACAAACAGTTTCCTCTGCTGCCCCTTATAGTAAAAAATCTTAAACAAAGTGTTGTAGTGGTATAACAATTAAACAACAATTTTTGGTTTGGTACAGAGTGAGTGAGCACTTTTATTTATCATAATTTAAAATATTACAAACAAATTTTCTGATTAACTTTGATTTTATGTACAGTAACTAAATTTTATATGCATCTCTAAAGCAAGTTACACCGTACTGATGTCTGATATGGACTGCGGCAAAGTACAATATCACAATATAGTACAAAAATGAAGTAGGAAATAAACAGTTCAAATTTGCATTTTGAGCTTATTGTAAAGATTATTTATGTTTATTTCCCAACTGAGTTTATCATTGAAAATGACCCCTAAATAATTTATATTATTAACTGTCTCAATAATATGGTAATTACAATGCAATCTTTAATATGATGAAAAATGGAATTTAAGTGAATTTATTCCATCATAATATCTACTTTTAGGAATTTTCTTCAAAAGTTCCCTTTCTTAAATTTTTCTTTGAAATTCTACTAAGGTAAGAAAGGGATTAAAATGTATAGATTGTCATAACTACTACAGATTTTCTTAATGCTAATGCTTAAATATAGTACCTAATAAAATATTGTATTTTCAAAGTAAACTTTAACACATCATTACAACTATAAAGATGTTTTTTTCAAATAATTCTTCTTAATTAAAATCTATTTTAATTTTCATGCATTATTCATTTAGGTTAGTCACAACCATACTTGGGATTAACGATTAAAAATAATTAACGATTAAATTTAATCGTTACTTTTTCTATTAACTTTTTAACTTATTCATAATTAGAATCTACAGTTTCTGGTGACAACCGCGTCAAGGTACTATCTACAATATTTACAAGATGACCAGACGTTTCGCCCATACTGTGATGTGGCATCCTCAGTGGTTTCTCTCAGTCTCAGAGAAACCACTGAGGATGCCACATCACAGTATGGGCGAAACGTCTGGTCATCTTGTAAATATTGTAGATAGTACCTTGACGCGGTTGTCACCGGAAACTGTAGTCTCAGAGAAACCACTGAGGATGCCACATCACAGTATGGGCGAAACGTCTGGTCATCTTGTAAATATTGTAGATAGTACCTTGACGCGGTTGTCACCGGAAACTGTAGGAGTCTCAGAGAAACCACTGAGGATGCCACATCACAGTATGGGCGAAACGTCTGGTCATCTTGTAAATATTGTAGATAGTACCTTGACGCGGTTGTCACCGGAAACTGTAGATTCTAATTATGACACCGGCCGCTTAAGCCTAAGTTCTAAGATTTTAACTTATTCGTTAGTTTTGGTAATGTTTAACTTCTAACTTTAACTAGTTGAAAATTTGGCTGACGGTTAAAGTAACTCAGTTAGTTTTTCAAATGTGATAAAAGGTGCCATTTGGTCCGAGAAATGTGGACTGGGCAGAAAGTATCTAAAACTCAGGTCAAAGACCGATTGTTTTCCTCATCCTCCAATTGTCACCGACAAGCAAGGTCACTGTTTTGAAGACGCACCTCCTCCCTTTACTCACAATTTACTGCCTTATAAATAAAAAAAGGCTGACCAAACGAGTATACCATTGTTGTGGGATTGACTTGTGTCCCTGGGGTGATCATTTCACTTGACTAGTTTATGTTTAGGGATAAAGTTGAGATAGTCATTTAGTTATCTTGTTTTAAATCAACGTGTTGGGCCTAATCTTGTTTATCTTTCATAAACTCTAATACTGAATTTTACCTGTTTACCCATCTATCTGTATAATTAATTAGGAAAATCAGTTGCATTTTGACGTTAATGCTGTCAATACTTGATTAATTGATCATTAAATATCTAAATTGTCCTGTTCAAAAGTAGTCGGGAAAACCCCGACCCCGATATTTCAAGTAACAATTGCTATATTTCGTTCTGTTTTCATTATTTTGCTATCGGCACCGTCGAAAAGAAAAGAAAATGATAATACTAGGCCTATCTTTAATATTAATAATATTATCAATGGCAATTAGTTTTGTATTTTTTTAATGATTTATATAGTTTTCATAATTTTTAATTAACTTATTTCAGTAAGAATAAAACATGCACTCAGAACGGCAAATTCTTAAACATCTAACAAACGTAATTGCTTATCGAAAATAGTATGAATAGATCTGCTTTCACTCACTTATAGAGTGAGTATATTTTGTTCAGTTTTTGTTTACCACTATTCCCCAACTTTCTTATCAGTGACCCTTCCTTATCATCTCCAGCCTGATAAAAATCACCCGGAGTCAACATGTCACGATATTATTTGGCCTTTCTTGGAGTCAACGTCACGATATTATTTGGCCTTTCTTACTATCTGCACCAATTAAAAAAAATGTTTTGCCATCGTGAATTTCCTATAAGATAGTTACTGATTTTTTAAAGTATAGCTTAAAACTGTAAAACTTTAATTTCAAAGACTTATGTCAGTTTTTGTAAATAATTTTAAAAATTAAATTAAATATTTAATTTTTAAGATTTCGGACAGTTATATAACAAAAATTACTGTATAAATTGCTATAATCTAACTAATAGTATTGTATAATAATGTATTATAAATAGGCCTATTTATCTAAGATATTATAAATAATAAAAGATAATACAGGTTAAGTATTTGTTTATGTATATTTTACTATACTAAAACTAACTTTTAACTTTCAATTTCAGTTAATTTTCTAATAATTTAACTTTAATCAGTTAGTTTCAATTTATTCTAACTTTTAACTTCAATTAGTTACTTTTTTAGAGTATTAACTTTAACTTTATTCAGTTTAAAAATATCATTAACTTTCCCAAGTATGGCCACAACATTATTAAGTTTATGAAAACAATAATTTTTAAGGTCAATTAACCGGGGGCACGCGAGGTGCGACATGGACTACCTGAGGGTCATAATTGGACACTCGAGGTGCGACATGCAGCGAAAGAGAACCCAAAACTAACACTCGAGGTGCGACATGGCGCTTCGGCTAGCAGTGTTGCCGTGTTGGTCTGGCGGCTAATAGTTGATATATTTACAGTGATAAAATTAGCTGAAAACTACAGCCATACAATGAGACACATGATTAACGATGATTCAATAATTAATCATCGCTCAATGACAATTTATAGTTTAACTTAAACAAAGAAATTTATTACAATAAAAATGTTTAACGGCGTCAAATAGTTTAAAAATTTGGTTGTTAGGTTGTTAAAAAAAGGTTAGGTTAGCTAATAATAATCTATTTAGCTATGTAAAGCAGATCGGAGTGTCCAGAAAAAATTATAGTTCTACTACTTCTTATTGAAATAAAAATAATTGTATTTCCGGAAAATATTGATTCCTTTTAAGTGTGAAAGTCTGTATTTAATTACACTAGTTATTGAAATGGTGTGATTATCCTAGTAACGTAGGTTCTATTTTGTGTGTGTGTATATATATATATATATATATATATATATATATATATATATATATATATATATATATATATATATATTTATGGACACAGAGAGAGAGAGAGAGAGAGAGAGAGCGTGTCTACAACCCCGCAACCTTTCGCCGGGCTACCTGAGGTGGCATGTCGCACCTCGAGTGCCAGTTTTATGGCCCTTTGGGTCGCTGGGATTAACACAGGTAGTCCATGTCGCACCTCGAGTGCCACCAATTAACCTTACAATGATCAATTAGACCCTCGTAAAATAATATATATTTCTCTTAATCAATTTGCATCTAATACAAATGTGATCTAAACAAGATTCTGATTTATTTATTTGTTTACGGCAATACACCATTATACAATTTTTAATAGATGGCATACATATGTAGAAACAATAACAAACATAAAAGAAATACATAAAAATAGAAGGTGATCAATAACAACAGGCCAGGAATGTGAGTGTGCATACAACTGTAAAAGAACACAATAACAGAAACAACCCAACAACAACAAAAACAATAATACTTCAAGTAATATCATCGAGTGAAAATCAATTAGTAGCTAACAGAGAACACAACAAGCTCAAAAACACCAAGTTAATAATAAGTATAACCATGATATAATAATCATAACGAGACTTAATAACTACAATAATAAATTAATAGATGTTATGATAATACAACAACAAAACAATAATCAAGAACAAGTAGACTATGACAGAAATAATCATAATAGTGCTAACAACAACAATATTAAGTTATATTATGGGCGGAGTCCATAAATAATTGCCCGAGCATTCCTCATGAATACGTTCAGAGATAGGCCCAACATTATTTCCAAATGGGAGCAGACTTCATTGCCATTCCTCATGAACCGAGGCAACGTGCTATGGTAGATAACTCCTACGATAATTAAATTTGGCAAACAGCTAGTGGTTACGGGTATTATGTGGTACGTGAAAATGTATCATGCTGAGGATGTCAGGACAGTCAATGACATAATTGATGATCCCGAAGAGGAACACTAGGTCCATCAGCTGTCTGCGCGCACCAGCGAGCACTGAAGACCAATAGAGGGGCCACCTCCATTTAACCCTTTGAGTGCCACGCCCAAAATTTTCTGATCAAAAAGTTGTACAGCCAGTCTCTAAACTCATAGTCATGCTCAAAAATGCCGGGGTGAAAACAGCGATTTTGTAACAATGTTTTAGAAAAATCATAGCTTTGTTTCTATGTAACATATTTTAACAAATCTGGTATCAAATTGCTTCTTATAACCATAGCAACCAAGGAAAAATAGTAGCAAGTTAAACATTTAAATAAAAAAATTATCACAACAAAATAATATATAAAAATTACAACAACAAACATTTTTTTTGTATTTGATTACAAATAAGTAACTGAAAAAAGAATAATTTTACGGTGGGAAATCATTTTATTTTGAACCTTATTTTATTCCTAACATGTATACCAAATTTCATGTTTTTATATTATAAAATAAACGAATTAGCACTGTTTATATATATTTTCCTCATAATTTCTTCACCCATTGCCACAAATACACAATCACCATTCACAAAAAACTATAATTATAATAACGCAGATTGTAAAGAAATAATAAATATATACAGATTATAATACAAACAAAGCAAATAATAACAAAACAACACACAACAACAAAACAATGACTGAATCGGGTACGCACTGGGGCAGACTGACAGTGACAGTAAACAAACAACGAACGTCTGACCAGCTGTCGTCCGCTTGGGTTGTTATTAGTTCTGGAGTGATGTTTTTTTCTCCAAAGACTTTCGAATGAGTAGTAATCGACTAATAAATGTTCGGTCATCCTGATAAATGATTACGAACATCGATATTTACGTAAAACTCGAGTATACGTTCAAAAATAATTGGTGGCGATATATCGCCACTTGGCACTTTTCACTCAATCAACTGGTGGCAATATTTCGTCACCGTGGCACTTTGTTACTAATTATTTGGTGGCGATATTTCGTCACCGTGGCACTAAAAGGGTTAACAAGCATTACGGGATGTGAAGCCACGCCGCCGCCGCAACTGGTAGTATAGAAACGGCAAACCGGCCTTGAAGACGCAGAAATTGTTAATGCGCGGTTATTAAATATACCGTTATTTGACTTAGATAGGATTTAGATAACATTCTGAAACTTGGCATGTGCATTGAGTGTTAGTTTGGGAAGGCATTAGTGAAAATAAAAATATTAATTATGAGTTCCTTATATTTAGTGCAATTAATTAAAGTTTAGTTTTTTATTTGAATTTAAAATCTTGACTTCAAAAAGTTAGTCGGCTGCCAAAATTTTTATTTTTTGGTCAGAAACGTGATGTAAGCGGGAAAGTTCAAGCCAAATAGCTGACGATCTTTTATCAGATTTTTAAAAATTTATCCAACTTATACTTTTTTTTAGAAATTTAGGTACAGATATCGCAACTGTCGCGTTGGCGCGCTGGTCAAACTGCTGCCCGGAGCCTGACACCCGCTCAGTGCTACCTTTCTTATGCTTCGCGTTGCCTAGTGTTGTATTGTATAGTAATTATTATTTTTATATAACTAACACTATTATGTTACAGACCATAGTGGTTTTCACATGTCTTATATCGTGTAGTAAATAACATTTTGAATATAAACCCTGGTTATTTCATTCTTTCCTTCTTTTCTTTCATTCTTTCTTCAGATAATATTTTGGATTGAAGTTATAGGTTTTTTTCAATTATATGAACGAATGAATTTTTATACTCTTTTTATTTACAACAATAATATATAAACATAGATAGCAAACTGATATAATAGTTTACAACTTGTTATGTAGTCTAAACATCTCAACCATTTTTTTATAACTTTTAATGTTTTAATATCATATAATACAACAAAATATGTATTTGAGATGTGATTGACAGTTTACAGTGAAAATATATTTAATTATTATTGACCCATAAACGTTACTGTTTTAGTCATATAGTTTCTAATCTTAGTTTTGAACATTGCCTCACTGTACCGTTTAGAGTAGTGGTGCAATCGTACAATGAAACACTTTTTGCACAGTGCCTTCATCAAGAGAACTAAATGGTTGTTTTCAGGCTCCTGTTCTAAGTGGTGTTCACTATTTGGAAATAAATAAACTCCAATACATTTTCATAGTACTGCTGCAGTCATCACCTCAGGCAGGTCCTTGACTGTGGTAACAGTACCTGAATTGATATGGACTTTAACTACTGACTCGCAAATCAAACAAAGTTTAACTGCGCCCTCAGAAGGCGGGACAAGGCCACCTCGGTTTTTACAATGAATCAAACTGTTGGCTGGTGAATTATGACTAACTAAAAGTTCAGAACAACTGTTACAGAAAATTTTGGATCGTACAGATCTTACTACATAACCTGCTATGTACTCTACAATGTCACGGGTAATGTTTGAAGTACAGCACACGATTTGAAAAAACTCTTCGTCTTCAGCTGTTTCGCCTTGCTCGGATGTGTACAATTCCTGTTCTTCATCTTCTAAACATCTCCAGCCCGGTGTTGAAGAATTGATGTGATCTGTTTCATTGGTCTGTTGGTTGGACGATGCTTTATTTATACTGAATATCAAAGTCTTGTTTAGTATAAGTGCATTTCCCGTGTTACTTTCTTGTAGCTCTCTATGTAACAAAATTCTTTTAAATGAGCTAGTAAACTCTCGGCATGTGGGATTGTTGTTGTGTCCTCCGCGAGACCGAATGTACCCGAAAAGGCGTTCTAGGTGGTCCTGGCTCACTTTAAATAGTGGTAAATACTTAAGTGGTCCATTTTCTGTCTTCACAAATTCATCATACATTGCTAAAGCACTGTCTATACATGCAATGAAACCAAGAAATCCTGTTTTCCTCTTTGAAAGTAGTATAGGCATTCCAAGTTTATCCTTTAGTTGCGAAATGTATGTCTTGGTTTTAAGGAGTATTTCGGAATGCTTCCTTATATTGCCTAGGTACAAAGCTTGTTTTCCATATTTCACTTTAATGCTTCTTGAATTGAGGATGTCAAATAGCATGTCGAACTTTCGCAAAAACTCTATCGTAGCTGAGCAACCTTCAAAACCTAGAACTTTATTTTTTAAAAGGTAATCAAGTGAGTCAGCAACAGATGAACTGAACACTTGTGCAGCCAGTTTCACTTTCATCTTTTGCTTGGTATAGTTGATGTGAGCATTTGTAAGCCTATTTCCAAGATGAAGCCCTTCTTGTTTTTGGAGTTCGTGCAGTTGTGCAATGTACTTCCATTCTATACGATTGTTTTCAGAATCGAACAATACTTTATAATCTGCCAAAGTATTTCTTACGAGTTTGAGCATATGGCAGGGGTCCAAGAAGAAGTTTATTCGTTCACCACTGCTGGGGTGTGGGAACCAATGCACCAAGTTCTTGGGATCCATACAACAGCCCAGATTATTTGCCATGGCAAGATTACATGATGTGCCGTCACAGGTTAGAGAAGCGACTTTGATACCAGAATCATGAACATGAAAGGGGCCTGATTGGCTCACTTTCTTTCTGGAGCTTTGGGAGTCCTCTTAGTTTTGGAGCTATAGGTTTTATTGTGTTGGTTAGCAGTTTTTGTTCTTTACTTAAAACAAAGAAACTGAGCCAATCAGGCCCCTCGTAAACTTTATCAACGCACCATCTTACAATTTAACAAAAATGCTACACACTATCCTTTCTAATGAAATTTTACTAGAAAACAACAAAAGTTTAAAGAATACAACATACCTTCTGAATAAAATTAAGGATATGAATATCCACAGCACCCAGACAATGGTCTCATTCGACATACAGAATCTATATACAAACATACCTATTGAAGAGACAATCACCATAATCACCGACAACTTGAGACATCAAAAGAAATTAGATATCAAAGATATTGATGAAATTACAGATCTTCTAAAACTTGTCTTAAAACAAAACTACTTTGAATTCGAAGGACAATTTTACACTCAAAAAGATGGCTTAGCCATGGGCAACCCACTCTCAGGACTCATCGCTGACATCTTCCTCAACCACATCGAAAAGCATATATTGAATACAAACAACCGAACACTTACAAAAATTAAAACATACCATAGATATGTAGATGACATTTTTGCAATTATATAGGGAAGGGAAGGGAATAAGGAACAAGCACAACTAGTATTAATTCAGCTTAATAATCTGCATAAAAATCTCAAATTTACACTCGAAACCGAAGAAAATGAAACCATCAATTTCCTAGACGTTACTATCAAGAAATCAAACAACCATTTAGAATATATAGTATAGTAGTAATACTATACTATATATTCTAAATAATATAATTAGAATATATATAGTAATATAATAATAATATAATATAGTAATAAAGTTAGCTAATTTATTCCGCAAACCGTCAGCCGATCGGGATAAAACCTTGAACCAGCAGGTTTCACGCTTTTGTTTAGTGCCTGCTAATGTGCGTGAATAAACATCAGTAGATCGATATAAATTAATCAAAATACAACAGCTTTTTCCGTTGCAACTGACGAGAGCGGCTGAGCGCCATTGTATATAAGTGTTATGAATTGTATATATTCTTGTTCTGTACTAAATTTTCTACAAATTGGATTATCTTGGAATTATCTTTTAAGACTAATAGTGTAGATTTTGGATGGCGACAAGTTATCCAATTTAAAAATTTTGTTATACTTTTCATTTTTACCAAAGGGAAAGTAAATAAAAAATTTAATTTTTTTATGTACAGTCTTTTCTGATTAGTTTGATATATAATAAATGGAAGTTGAGACATAATTTATATTTTTTACAAATTTATTAAATTGAGTCTGCAAAACGGTCAAAAAGGCCTATCATTTATAATAAAAATATCATCATCTATGGGGTTTAACCCTTTCAGTGCCAACGTCCGATTTTTCGGACGTAGAATAACCATAACTAAATTGCCAGCGTCCGAAAAATCGGACGTTGGCTTTTTAGCGCTAAATTGCCAGCGTCCGATTTTTGGACGTTTTGTAAAAAAAACATAAATAATACAAAAATTATCAGAAATTAACATATGTTTACTGTTTTTTAATCAAGATAAAACAATCTTTACGATGATCACATTATATAGTGTCTAGGTAATATGACGTTGTCGTAGTTCGATTTCGAAGTTGGCACACCTGAGAGTAAAAGTAAAATCAGTAGTCAGATGGCGCCAGTTGTGTTGCTTAGTTACTGTCAGAGTTTAGTGTGTTTTGTTTACTGTGTGCTTTGTTTTAGTGATTTATTTTTAGTAAATTGTTTTTATATGTCATAATTAGTAGATATGAAGAGATCTCTGTCACCAGTTAGTGACAGTACAATTCTTAGAATTGTGGAAATGAAGACTGTCTCAGTGACAGTTTTTCTTGAGTGACATTGAAGATAATGTAAACAAATCTATTTTTTATGTCATATCCACATTTTTTTAGCTATCAACTTGAAATTTGGTTTACATGTACATAAATAAGTGAAGAACATTTTAATAAAATGAAGGATATTCCATTTAATAATAATTTTCTATACTTTAATGCATTTCAAACAGAAAAATGTTTTAATTTAAAAAAATGTTAATATATGTATATTTTTTTAATATTATAGATAAAAATATTAGGAAAATTAATCACATCTTTAAATAATGGATCTCCTTAGTAACAAAACAGAAAAAGAATTATTATTTAAAATAACGATTTTACAAAACTTTTTCAAAAACTCTGCAAAATATGGCAAAACAGCCTGGCACTTTAGGGACAAAATAGTGAGTCAAGGACTGGCAACTTAGAGCAAGTTTAAAAAATTTCCCTTGGCACTAAAAGGGTTAAAAAGGCTGATGAGGTCAGGACAACAAAGTCCTCGCTTATGTCTAACACCAACCTGTTAAATTGTTAGAGCCAAAGATTTTCAGGCCATCAAGAGAAATGTTAGCCCTTAGGCCTATCTCTCACACATCAAATTTTGGTCTAATACTAATGGGTTATACTGAATTACTGTTGTTTATATATTTCAAATAGCACTCAAGTGTTTAATGATATAGTAAACAGAATTAATCAATCTCATTGAATAAAATACTGTTAATGAAAAAAAGAAATTGTAGAGCTAATTTATTTTGCTTTTAATTGAAATGTATTCTTTTAGAGTATACTGAAATAAAATATACTTACCAAACACGCTTAAAGCCATCATTAAATTTCAAAATATTCCAATTTCACCAAAAATTCAAAATATAAAAATTAAAATTCATAGGTTAAACAAAGTGTTCTAAAATTAACGAAAACAACAAAATTAAATATCAAATGTCATGGTTTACAATAAAGAACTAAACAACCAAACAATATCTACAGATATGTTGATCTAACTTATCTTTATGGTAGGCATGGTTAATATTCATGTAAAACAATATTTCAAACGTTTTCTATACTATAATAGAAGGTCTATTATTAATAATGACGATGAACAATTAAAGAATAAATTTACACTGGGGTCACTTTTTGGAAAAGTAATTGTGTTGTGATAGTCAAAATATATGTATACATGGCGAATAAAATGCTAATTTTATTAACTACAAGAAAATATCTCTGTAAAAAGTGTATATTTCATTTTAATTTATATTTTATCATAGACATATCCGTTTTTTATACATTGTCAGTGACAGGTGTTGCAGCGGGTGTTCTATATGGCCTGGTTCTGGGGTAGTTTTTATAGCATTTTTGCCAAAAATAAAAATTATTTCTTTCTTCAACAGTTGATCATAAACTCTCAAACACCTTATGCTAGACTAATTCTCAGCAAATAAATTAAACTGCAATGAAAAAGGCTCAACATATAAAATTTTCTCTTTATCAAAAAGATATAAATAAAACTGTAAAACTTTTGAGTGTTCATATAGACGATAAATTAATTTGTAAAACATATTAACAACCTCAGCAACAAATCAAAAGTGATTTATCTTTTCTGGAAACTAAAACCACTTATCAGTGTCAGTTCTTAATATCTTAAATTAGCCTTCTTTGGGCTTTTTCAAACCCATATTTTATTGTATGGCCTAACTATAGTCCAGCCGTTCTAACTTTACCTATGAGTGGAGCACAACATGGCAAAATTGTATATCTTGAGCGCTTGACTCCTTCCTGTCCCATGGCTAATTTGTTTCCGGTCTAGATAAATCACAACTAGAGCCTGATAGTTTTTATAAATTATACTTGTCCGATTGACTTCGTTTTTGACATTTGTAGACAGTAAAAGAAGTACTTCCCAGTTAAACAATAAAAAGCTTTTAATTACCACTAACAAAAATAAATTTATACCTTCCTACATTCTTCCCAATTGTGAGTCACCGGACATAAAATGTAGAGGAGGACTATTGAGGCGGTCTGGATGCGACGTTGCTTATGTCGAAATTCCATTTTAGCCCGCAAACCTCAGAGGTAAAATTAGAACGGCTGGACTACAGTTGGGCTGGACTACCAGTCCCCATACCTTAACATTCTTTTACTAAAAATAATAACAATAAAAAAATCATAAGTACAAAGTCTGGGGCACTCTTATTGTTATGTTTTACTCTTATTTACATGTTTTATATAGAGGAAGACTGGCTTAGACTTAGATATCTGTAATGTTATCTTAAAAGTCTGCCTCGTCCAAAGTTAACATCACTCTAAATCTGAGTTTACACTTGCATAAGTATCAAGATGTATATGAGACAAGTACGATGTGGTCAGAAATGTGTATGAAATAAAAAAAACTCGTCATATATATCAAAATATTGAGATATACAGAGGATGGGTCTGGCTTCAAAAGTACTGTAGATTAACTGCTACGGGCATTTTCTCCATTTCCCCCGTATTGCCTAACTAATCCACTGTTTGTATTTATACAACATCTGTTTAGGGACAATGTATACGTTTAGAGATTACGTTCTATAAAAATATATAAAAAAAAAAAACAAAACAATAAAAAGTGGTGGGGTATTTTTAATGCCGATCGGGTCGGAAGAATTTTTTCAGTGAATTAATGCAATTAATTAAGTTCTTGCCGACCCCATCGGGTCGCTCGCTGATTTCATAATTCGCGCGTCATTTTCTTTGTAACATTAGTAATACAGTACGTACAACTGACTAGAATGAAGCGCTCAACTGTGTTCCGTCCGCCAGCTTACCTAGTTCCTACGTAAATCCAGTTTCTCACGCTTTACAGCCGCTGTTGTTACGGCCATATGTAACGTGGCCAAACAACGTAGCATATGTGCCGTGCCATCATTCATCAACAAGCTAGTGCTGTGTTCATAGTGCGTAGCATGTTTAAGTGACGTTGTCGTTTCTAGTTTTGTGAAAAATGAGTGACCGAACGCTGAATAATGATGACATAAATAAACATTTCCAAGTCCCATGTCTAACGAGCCAGATCGTATAGAAAGCAACAACTATGAAACTGACAATTTCAGTTGCGAAAAATTAAAAAATGTGACTACGGTACACTATGTGAACAATGTCGAAAAAAGATTTTTTTAAGAACATCCACAAGTAAAATCTGTATAATATATAAAAAGTATTAAAAGAAAAAAATACTCAACCTTGCACTCTCATACCACTCTGGTCAAAAGTGTTGGCTGCCTGTCCGTCAGCTCTCATATCCAGCATTACTGGCTAACACTATTTTCCTCTACAGTTCTGCTATGAGGTCACCACACTGCACTCTGGTGTTTGTTTACAATTACATTTGTAAAACTGTTTAAAAGGATATTTAAAGGTCCAGGTATTTAAATGTTATACTAGTACTACATACCTAGTTTTTACTTTTTTTCATTATTTGGTTTGTTTATTTTATTGCAATTAAAACTCATTAAATCCCTTACAAGAGTTGTAAAGGAAATTACACATAGCCAGTAACGCTGAATACAACGATGGACAGAACAAACAAATTTTCCACGAGTGCAAGGGATTAAAAACATAATCGTTAACATAACATTTTACATAATCGTTATGCTTTGTCAAGAAGCATTCTGATAAGCAAAAACCTATCGTATTTAGATTTTACCATAAAAAGTACATACATCTAATTGTTCTAAATGTCTAAAATAATAATGTAGGCCTACTTTTATTTACTGCTTAATTTGCATATCATAACTTAACTTTTTACTCGTTTATGAAATTCGAAGAAAAACACATCCACCCTATCGGACCGGCAATATATAGCAATGCAAATATATTATTGAACTCTGTATTCAATGCCTGTAAAAATATATTCTCTAAGTAATACATTTCTTGTTAGTTAACAAGTGCAACGTATTGCCGCTAGAGTGCAAAATAAAGCTGCCTAATTTTTTTCTTCAAACCACTGCAAATTATGAAATTCTAACGCAGTCGTGAACTCCGTAACTACTGCCAACCGGAACGGGTCGGCGTAGCAATTATTATGTTTTAAATAAAGTAGGTCCATTAAATTCTAAAAGAGATAAAACACTAAGAGAAGTAATTCCAGCAACTAATCAAACGGGCTGTAAAGGTTAGTTTTTGAGGCACTTTTGCATATCTGATTTATCTGTACCGAAATTCCAAAAGTTTAATATGTGCCTCAGAATATTCTTTTCATTATTCTGTCTGTGTGTAACCTGAGTAATGAAAAGACGCAGACAGAATACACTCAGGCAAGAGAAATAATGAACCTTAAATGTAATTACTTAGTAATGAATTCAACTGTACAAGTAGTACTGTAGTTGTTAAATGATGCTAGACAAAACAAGTTATTACACTATTTAACAGCAGCAGCATTATTATTGCTTTATTTCCGGATTTAATTAAGTTAGTTAAAGTTGTCCCTATACATAAGAAAGGTAGTAAATCCGATTTTAATAGTTTTAGGCCCATTTCTTAGTCCCTGTAATGCCTAAAGTATATGAACAATTACTTAATAATCAGCTCCTTGCATATTTTGAAAGTAATAAGCTTTTCAATGATTGTCAGTTTGGATATCGGTTAGGTATGGGAACAGTCAAAGGTACATCTGCTAACTTTGTTAATGAAGTTGTAGACATATCAAGACTGAAGTTATTCAGCATCTTTTTAAAGTTTTTGGGATCCAAAACAGCACAGTCTCGTAATAGATCCTCATTCACTACAAAGCGTTCCTCAATACTGTTCACAGCACAATCCAAAATATTAAAGTATAGAGCTTTAAACTTTTGTGTTGGAGAAATGAAATTTGATTCATCCTGAGTAAGTTCTCCTGGCATTTTCTTTTTCTTCCTAATTCTTTTTTCTGGGAAATCCACTTCCATTTGTAACTCACTGGTGTCTTCAAAGTGTTCGTTGATACAAGTAGTGTACTTTTTACACATTGATAGTAGTCTATCAAAATTAGCCTCGTCTCTCATTTTTCGGATTTGTTGTAACAAACTTTCTACTAAACTCCATGCTACAGAATAATCCATATTTTTGCTCTGTAAATAGACAGACACTGGGGAAGTTGCTTTGAATAAATCTAAGATGACCGAAGAAGTGAATATATTTTCAAATTTGGTCCACTGGCTAATGAGTGTTCGAGCTGTAAACTTCGTTTTACAGTCAAAGTTTCCTTTAGAAATGTCTATTAGTACATGAAACAGATTTATCAACTTCCAAGATTCATTGAAGTCAAAATCTTTTATGTCCAAGAGAGATTCAAAGTCAACTATGGAATTTAGTGCTTTGTGCTTGCTCCACCATCTAGTTGCGCCGATTTTTTTTAGCCTATATAGCTTTTCTTGGCCTTTAAAACGTGCTCTTGTGTTCTCCGTCCAAACTGTCATTCTTTTGTAAGACTGACTAAGGAAACAAGCTGTTTCTTCCACCAAACCAAACAGATTTTCTGTCTGAAGACAATTTACTGTAGAGTCCGCTACAACCAAATTCAATACATGTGCCATGCAGTGTGTATATTATATTGGGGTTTTCTTTCTTCAAATGGGCTTGTAATCCATTATAGCACCCTTTCATGTTCGCAGCCCCATCGAAGGAACATGCAACTACATTTGTGATGGGAATTCCATATTTAGTCAAATCTGTTTTAATTTTCTGGAATAGTTCCTGTCCACTAGAATCTTTTATGTCACATAAGTCAAAGAGACGTTCATAAACCTTTCCTTGAACAACATATCTAACGCAAATCGCTAGCTGGTCCATGACTGCTATATCTTGTGTAGAATCAATCATTAAAATGCAGATTATGCTATCCGATAAATCTTTTAAAATCATTTGCCTTCCAATCGTGCCGATTGTTCTTATTAATTTGTTAATAAACGTTTTTGATAAGAAAGTTACCAATGATCCTCTCCCAGAATGCGCCTTCCCACTCCTCGATTGTTCACTCTTTTGTAGTTTCTTTTCTTCTTACTTTCTTCTATGCACTGTTCAATGTGGGTCTTAAATATCACATCGTATTCTGAAATAAGTAACACCAGCTCTAAAAAGTTTCCATGATTTCCTGTTTGGCCAAGAGAATGACTTGCCTCTTCATTCCCCCTGTAAGCCAACCCTTGTCTTCCAATAAAAAGAGTTATGTCTATAAGGCGTTGAAGAACTTGCCTCCTCATTTCAATTTGCTTTTCTCGATATTTTGCTTGATTTATGTTCAGATAAGATTCAATATCTTGTTCTTTGCACAGCTGAAGAGCTGCTGTGACAGAACTTTGATGGTATCGCGAATTTCCACAGCCTTGTATATATGTTTGAATGTCACTTCATGTCCAGAAATGAATGAGGATTCTCTGTTGTCTTTTCCACCACAGGCCATGCATGTTGAACAAAACACTTTATTTATTTCAAAAGAGTATGAAAGCCATTTTCTTTGGACTTTCTCCCCACTAGGTAAAGTCCTGTAGTAAAGATTACTGGGATCGAACGGAAGTTTTTCCCTTGTACATGATGCACTTGGATAGGATGCTGTTTCAAGAATGCTCTTTTAAGCGTAATAGATCATTTACATTCGGGCTTATAAAATGGGCTAGGTTTCTAACAGATTTATCTTCATCACCACCGCTTTCTCCATCTGATTCTGATGAACTATTGTTCTCTTCAGCAATAAAAGTTAAATCGGTACTAGCTGGTTTATCTTCGGAATCCAAATTAATTGAACTTGTATCCTTACTGGGTTGTTCGGAGTCTGAGTGTGACAGAAGCTGTGTTTTTTCTTCTTGGTTTTCACCTGAGAGCAACATTTTTAATAATAGAAACTATTAGAAATGTTAAAATAAAATGTTTTAAGGAATTTAAAAAATTAGAAAAACTGACAAACCACCAAAAAGGCAGTGTTCAAAAAGTTGTTGATGTCCGTTGTTGCATTGTTTAAAGCAACGTTTAAAAGTTCACAAAATAGCCAACCAGGGGAAAAATTATTTAACTTAAATAAGATTTGTTAAGAAAACTTATTAAGGGATACATCAAAGACAACACCAGTTAAAAGTTAAAGAATTACACAAGTATCAGGTGTGCTTAATATGTTTTATACCCTCACCCCCAACAAACACGATGGTGACTCGAAATCTGATATTTTACACAAGTGTTTCCAAATTCGAAAGCTGTTTTTATTTGGAGGGGGGGGGGCTGTAAAAAGACCGTGCCCGGGTGTCAGTGTCACTGGCAATTAATCCCTTAATAAACTACAAGATAATATTATTATGACTAATGAGTCTAGTAGTTAGTTAATTGTAAGATTTAAATTGATAATAAAAATTACTCGCTTTAAAGTTACGAATGACTTTTAGTGTGTAAGTTACCTTACTACACTAAAAGTAGTAGTTGTATTTTCACTATGGAATGGAAACTTACAATTTAAAAAAATCACAAATTACAAGATTAATAGACCTAGTATTAAAAAAAGTTAAACCTAAATTAATATACAGCATATGAAAATCCCCTTTTTTATTTTTTTCAACTTTCCGACAACAATTAGGCCTACTTTTTGAAGTTGCTTTAGAGCGTCATTTAAGGTCAAAACTACTTGAAAAAAGGTGCGTGAAGGTTCTAAATATTTACAGGGGCCCAACATTTTTCTGGATGGCCCTGATAATAATTAAAATTATCGTACCTGATGCATTGTGCTTATCTGCAAGTTGTTGAGGCTGTGAACTTGAACCAGCGATAGAAAAGTACGAATCTAAAACTTTATTTGATTTCTTTAAATTGACCTCTCATTCCTTCTTAAGTTTTCGCTTGAAAGCCCCACTTGGCCTAGGCGGTCTATTCATTTTTTAAATATTTTAATAAATAATACACTATAACTACATCACTAAACTACGCACTACGCTGCAATATCAAAATTATTAAAAAAGAAAAAATACAGAGTTGCGAACATGCACTTCACAGTGAGTGTATGAATAGACTAACCACACAGTTGCAGAATGCAGACGAACAGACGCCAGCCACAGGACATGTCGCGACATGAGCTGCTCACAGCTGATATGAATGGCGCGGCGCGGCGGGCGCCTGTAGCTCGATGGACGGATAGTAAAATAGTCCGATGGTACGGTACCAACATATTTTTATATGACAACAATACAATCTGCTATGCATAATAAAGTGATAGTGTACTATTCGTGTTCTAGCAGATAATTTCATACCAACAACTAGTTCTTATAATTACATATAGCTAATTTGCAAAGTATCATTTTATTTCGATATACACATGGTTTTTTTTTTTTCACTTGAGGCCCGAGGGCCCCTTGGGTCCTCGGCATTTGCCGACCTGGCCAGTCCGGCACTGCTTAGGAGGTTAAGTTCTATTGTTAGTTTGGATGTATTGAAAGTAGTTTATTTTGCACATATACATCATCTGTCTTACGGTACATTATTATGGGGCAGTCAAAATTATAGTCTCAAACTTATCCGATTACAGAAAAAAGCTATTAGATTGATCTGTGGTCTTCCTCCCAGGGGCCATTGTAGGGATAGTTTTAGGAAAATTCAAGTCATGTCCTGGATTATTTATATTTCACTGCTTGCTATATATAAAAGAAAATTATAATAAATACTATGAACATGCGTCATGAATATAACACAAGGTGGAAAAACAATGTATACATTTTTGCAATTATTCAAAGACATGACAAAGTTTCACCAATGTAACTATAAAAATGTTTAATAAGCTACCACTTAGTATTAGAACATTGCCTTTTGATTTATACAAGAAAATTATAAAGGGATTTATTCTTAATAATCCAATCTATCTTGTTTGTGAATTTTATGATTTAATTATTACAGAAATTTAAAGCAAATGTATATAGTTTTGGAGTGGTATTTGAATATGTATAGCTTTTACTTTCTGTATGCCATGTATTCTATTTTAAGCCCACTGGTTGAACAAATGTTTTTCGAATATATATTTTAGCTATTTTTTGTATAGAATTTAACTGTTTATCATAACGTTCATAATTTTGTTGTTATGGTTTTTTAACATTCTAGATCTTGATATTTTATAATTTATTATTGTACCATAATGTTTCTGTACTTTTGTAAATACACTGTAGTAATATTGTTCATTATGTTATTAGTTTTTAAGTTCACTTGATGTTTGTAATCATCACTTACTGATGTACTCAAAAGTGTCTGCAATAAAGATTGATTTGATTATTTTTCTTTTGTCAACATCTGGTATGTGAGTGGTGGAGAATGGTTTTGGTGGGTTGCAACCATCAGATGGAGCTGAAGTTTTGAAAATGGTCGAGTCACAACAATATTATTTATTATTCTGTCAATTTCTACAGTTTGCAATGATAATGCGATTTTTTAAATTTTTCACTGCCAATTTATCATAGCATAATTTATATGGGATGATATTCTATGTTAATGGACTAAATTCACCAAAGATTTGAAATTCATCAAGAGGTGATTTATATAAAATGGCGTTTCCTACCGCTGTTGTTGTTTTCCTACATCAGTCTCTGCAACACATTAGGTGTAATTTACGTCGCTTTGAGGGGATGGGTAGTGTAAATAGTTCCTGATTTTCAGACCGATAATGGGTGGAGGGCTGGTTACTTCATGAACATCTTCAATCAATAAATCTTCATTCTCTTCCACCTCATGATTACAGAAATCGGGTTGGCTGCCGACTTATAAACTGATATGATGCAATAATACATAATTGATGATCTTACTACGCCATAGACACACATATCAATGATATTCCCCAATTCAGTACAGAAGCACGTAGCTCATTTTTCCCTACACAACATAAGTGTCTTAAAAGAGTCTGCAGAGGCTATCGGCCATGCAGTTTTTAATCCCATAAGAACAATGTTATTTGCGAAACCATATTTGTTCGTTATTTATTGACCAACAGTTGTGTATGAGGTGTTATTTTAAATGTTATCATAGTGTGCATTGGATTTGCTTTTTATATTTTGAATACCACGCCTAGTTTTGAAAAATAGGTGTAAATAAACTTCAAACTTAATATTTTGTTGTTTATGAAACTAATTAGTAACTTGCAAATCAGTTCCAACGTGCAATATCATTCTTGGAAGAAGTTTGTCTGAAAATAACTGTTTAGTTTGGATACACGTGATTGTATGTCCGGTTCGAAAATAACATTGTTTTTATGGGATTAAAACCAACATGGCTGACAACCTCAGACAGCCTCTGCAGACTCTTAACCTAAACTGTTTAAAAATTAAAGAAATCTTAATATTTATACAAGCAGATCAAGATAGAAGGCCTGATCAGTTGTGTATGAAGGGCAAAAAAAGGGGAGGAAATTAATTTAGTTAGTTGATATGCGTAAGTGGAGTCAGGAGGGCAGTCAACTTAAGTTGGGTGATTGATAGTCATGATTTGAGTTAGGCCGGGTCAAGAGCAACTAGCTGTGACCGTGTGCTGAGTGGATGGGAGAGGAGACAGTATTGGTGTCCGTGTGGAGATGGTGAAGGTCTAGCACATTAATTCTTAGGCCTATGAATCAGTAATGCTGTGATGAGGACCTGAGCACTACAATGGAATGGTACAACAAAACAAGCAATGGCAATGTCAAAGTACAACTATGAGTGTCCAGTACAACCATGCATCTGTGGTTGTACTTACCGGCTGTTAGCCGGACACTTTTTCCTCCTTCCAACACACCAACTTCCATTTGTTTTTTCTTACTGATTATGTCAAATAGGCATACAAATACATTTTGTCAACGGTTATAAATTCATCGTGTAATTTATAATAATCAACATATGGTAAATATATTAAATTCAACCTTTTACTGATTTATGATACTGACCAACATGAAATTATATGATATCATGATTATTATAAGATAGGGTTAGGCTGAGACCATAAGACATAACATGTCAATAACCTGGTTATTTTGTACAAAACAAGTCCAGTGAAGTCCAAGCATTGCGCTTGGTAATTCATATTACATGACTTGACCCTGTAACACATTCAATGCTATTTTCGTTTTCACAATATGTGGCTGCATACATAAATTAAAAACTTACTCCAATGGCAGCATTTTTTTAAACGTATTTTTTTGATTGTGTAGTGCCCATTTATGACTGTCAGAAGTAGTCTGTATATGTGAAAAGCTCAAAATAATTAATTTTTATGTATGGCCGTCTAGTTGGCCATCAGCCCCTGGTAAACGACTTGGCCAAACAAATTAAGGTCCAAGATTTTTTACACCACTTTATTTTGTAATAAACTAGTCAGTTATATAAGGAATTAAGTAAAAAAACATGAAAAGGGTTAAAAACTACTATTAACGGGTTCATTTATAAAAATTTTTTATAATTGGTCTAATCTGAGAGCAATTTTTTAAAACATTCTACAGAAATCAAATCAGGTTGATCGTTCATAGAACATAAATACAATGTTTTTAATTTTTTCTTCTTTGTAATATACTCCACTACATCTATTTTGCTTAATTGTATTTCTAATTTCTCAAAAAAAAAAAAAAAAAAAAAAAAAAAAAACCAGTAATAGAAACTCCAAAAATAACCATAACCGGAAAACTGAAAACCATGTCCTACTTGTAGGATACCATAGAAGTGCGGGACCTACTAGTAGGAAAATCTGGCAAAGGCTGAGAGAAGACTGATTTAATGATGTGAGTGAGGCAGCATAGCCGACTAGACGGCCATCAGCCACCACCGGTCGGAAGGCGTGGCCAACTTTACAGCCACGTAGCACTGAATGTGTTAATGTGTTACAACACACTCAGTTTAGTTGCTATTTTGTACAGTGTATTGCTATTCCGATGTTCCGTCAATCATTGAAATATGTGAACATTTTAAATGAATTTATGTTATAGTTATCTGATTAGAAGATACAACTTACTAGGCCAGGGAAACTCAATCTGTCATACGCACTGTATCCTTCTTTGGTGCACTTGAAAATTTGCAGATGATGTGTATTCAAGTTACAACAAAATCCACACATCTTTTGTAATAACAGGATTGCAATAAATACTTGAAAGCGAAATAGAATGGATCTAGCAACAATTATAATCCAATACCAATACAACGAAAATGAAATATAACTGTTTACAAGGGATGGTGACAGAATGAATGTGGCAGTAATGCAAGCACACAGTAACAGATTAAATAGGGAAGAGGAGTGAGGCTCCTCCATCCTTCATCTTGCTCTGTCAATGTGTGGGCACACACGCCATAATAACACCTGCATAAAATACTTCTTTCTCCTTATCAGTGAGATTTGTCATACTTGGTATACTGTAATCAGTAATATGTGCATGCTGTCATCACAAACTGATGGACAGAGTGATTTTTAAAGAGAAAATGAAAAAAGCAAATAAATGGTTATAAAAAATAAACAAATAAAATATTAAAAATTATATTTTATTTAGGTAAGAAATTGTCATAATACTGATTTTCATGGTACAGTAGAAACCCTATTTTCCGTCAGGTGTCGGGACCGCGGCCGTGACTGATAGGAGAATAGACGGATTATAGAGAATTCACCCACTCACACTTGTATCACTGTAAACTTATTATTAGTGCTTACGCACGTTAAATTTTAATGCTAATTAGTACATATTGATTAACGAAATGAGAATGAAAAGGTTATAAAAAAAGACATGTTACAGAATGTATATACTGCAGGTCACAATTACGCTTTTACTACAGTAGGCCTAGTTTTAGTCTAATGTAAAACATAAGCTTGTACTTTATGTAAAAAGCACGAAATTAATTATCAACATTCTTAAAATTAAACTGCAGTACAGTGTGATATATTAAAGCCCAGTTCCCACGGCCAGTGTTTCCGCAGACATCAAGCGGCCCGATGTCAGTACACAGATAGCGTGACGCCTGTGTGTCATCAGACATGACCATTCCAACGGCCCGTGACCTATGTAGGCGTCGCAGCTTAAAACTTCATCTCCGACCACAGGCCTTTGTAGTGCCGCCTCTTTCCTCATGTTGTATGGGATCTGTTCAGGCAGCCCTGGACGGCCTGTCCGTACGTCAGGCGTACACGGGTGAGCTGTTCCAACGACCTGTTGAAAGACAGCAGACGAGGCCTTACGGATGACAGGCCATTGGAACTAGGCTTATGAGGGCTAGATGGCTGGAAGGAGAAATTGTCGTCTTCCAGACGGATAAGTCATACGGCAACTGTCATATCGTGGCACGACGAACCCAGACACTGACGGATAACAGAACCGTTAGTTTAGAACTATTATTTAACTCTTTGCAAACAGCAATCATCTACAGACACAACCTTTCTTGTTTGGCCATAGTGCAGCAAATGGCTGCAGACATATTTGGTTACTTCATTGCCTAACAATGAATATTTTTAAAAGTCATGAAATATCTTGTACGGATCCTCCTCCACTGGTGCTGCTGAAGCTCCTTCATCTGAAAAATAAACATTGGATTTTAAATCAATCTTAGTATGTGATCAGTTGTAGGTAACCTAACCTAAAAAAAGTACCATTACCGGTGTTAAAACACTGTAAAATATTAGTGGGCACCATTGTAAGATATTTTCCAGTTCTTGTGATCTATAAAAATCACGAGCCTACTCTCCATTTCAAAAGTATGTAGACTTGAGTTTACAAAGACACTGTACCTAGACAAATAACGATAATTAGACCTACATGATTCTTTTTTGAATAATAAAGAATTTAATTGTGCGTTGAACCATGCTTGTCAAATAATTTTCATAACTTGTTAACAAGTTTTTATTAGTGATTGTTCATAAAAAGTACTGGTTTTTTCACAATTTCTAACAAACCATCAACTTAAAAAAATCATAAAAATTAAATTGACATTTAATGTAAATAAAAATTTCACCAAACCTTTGTCAATAGTTTTCAAATGTTAACTTGAAGTTTCAAAATTTTAATTTAGTTATTTTTTAAGTTCTTGTAATTTTTATGGATTAACTTTTATTCGGCTGTGATAACTGGTACTCAGTATTTTGGTACTGTTGGTAGCCGCTTGATTCTTGCAAACCAAATAAAATGGTTTCCAACCATAAATGTTGATCAGCAATTTTTAATTGACATTTATTTGATAGTGTCGGGATGTGCAGTCAGCCGTTAACGATGTCTTCAAACGCCTTGCCCGCATGGCATCAAAACCCCGCGACGTTGCTACATCTCCGCTCCAACGGCACAGCACATCTAACTGTTGCTGTTAAAACTCCCTTTTGCTGTATTCTTTTAAGTTTCATTAACCATTTTCCATCACCATTTACTCATGAGGGCTTATGCCTGTCAACGACAGGTTTAAAAATAGAAGCTCCCGATTTATAAGGATTGTCGATTATTTACATTTCATTATTTGGAATAAGGAGACAGATCATTTAAATGAAGAAGTACATGTTAAGCCTGTAATAGTAACTCTTGAAAGCTCCCATTCATCTGATTTTTCAAATAATGATCTACAGACTGTAAGAAAAATTATATTCTATATATTGTACATACTTGAGTACAGGGGCAGTCAGACATAGCAACGTTGGAGCGGAGACGTGGCAACATTGCAGGGTTTTGATGCCGTGCAGGCGAGGGGTTTGAAGGCGTCACTAACGTCTGACTGCACATCCCGAAACTGTCAAGTAAACGTCAATTAAAAATCCCTGATCAAGATTTATGGTTAGAAACCATTTTATTTGGTTTGCATGAATCAAAGCAATACCAAAAGTACCAAATTATACTGAGTACCAGTTATCACAACCGAACAAAAATTAAACCACAAAAATTACTTCCCGTTGGTTTTCATCATCTTTATTTTGGAGGAGGGGGTTATGTGGCCAAACATTTTTCCAGGATTTTATAAGTGTTGATGGCTGGACTTGTTGCCACGCAAAAGCTGCATTAAGAATAGCGTCCTTAATGTCAAACTTTTTGAACAGTATTGTAATGTCTGCATCTGGTTGGCAAACAATATCCATAAGTAGGCGTTTTTTGTAATGCGCCTTTAGAGTTTTGATAACATTCTGATCCATTGGCTGAATCAGAGCAGTTGTATTTTTCGGTAAATACATGACCTCGATGTATCCATCGGCTGTTTTTGCTTTTAATTCTTCTGATTTTGGATGCCCAGGAGCATTATCTAATAATAAAAGAGCCTTTAATGGCAGATTATTAGCCTTTAAATGCTGTTTTACTTCTTTGACAAAATGATTATTATACCAGTCTAGGAAGATTTCTTGGGTCACCCACGCTCGACTTTGGTTCGTATAAACCACTGGAAGAGTTTCAAGATTGGTGTTTTTAAACGCCCTAGGTTTCTTACTTCTACCTACAGCTAACAGTTTTAACTTATGACTCCCGGCACCATTTGAACACACCATCAAAGTGATCCTTTCTTTTAAAAGTTTCCTGCCGGCAATATTCTGTTCATCCCTTGTTACAAACGTTTTGGTTGGAAGTTGCCGCCAATTAAGGCCGGTTTCATCGGCATTGTAAACTTGTTCGGCAGTTAGGCCCAATTCAGTAATTTTTGTGTCTAGGCGCATGATGAAGTTGTCAATATCTGTCTCATCGGCAGACAGTTTCTCTCCGCTCATCTGCAAAAACCGAATACCATGCCGGTTTTTTTAATTTTCAAACTAGCCATCGCTTGCTCGAAAATCGTCTTTATTAGTTATTTCACGATAAAAGAACTTTGCTTTTTCTTTTAAAATATCCATAGAAATTGGGGCATTTCTGTTTCTTTCTTGTCGAAACCACACATGAAGAGCTTCTTCAACTTGAGGAAATTCACTCATTTTAAACGTTTTTCTGTTTGAATTATCCTCGGCAGATTTTATAAAGTTTTCAATTTTTTCCCGATTTTTTACAATGTCATAAACTGTAGGCCGGCCTATGCCAAACACTTGAGAAATTACCGTAGGGGTTTCGCCACGGTCATATCTCTTAATGATGTCCCACTTTTCTGAAATTGATAATGTTTTATGCTTACGTTTGGTTCCACTTGTGCTCGCCATCATATACCACGATAATTAGACCTACATGATTCTTTTTCTGTATTATAAAGAATTTAATTGTGCGTTGAACTATGTCTGTCAAATAATTTTCGTAACTCATTAACAAGTTTTTATTAGCGATTGTTTATAACAAGTACCAGTTTTTTCGCAATTTCTAACAAACCACCAACTTTAAAAAATCATAAAAAATTAAATTAACGTTTGATGTAAATGAAAATTTTAGCTTTGTCAATAGTTTTCAAACATTACCTTGCAGTTTCAAAATTTTAATTTAATTGTTTTTTTAAATTCTTGTTATTCCTCTAGTTACAGTGTGTGTAAATTCGGGTCTATATACTTTTGAAATGGAGATTACCTCGCACGCGCGCGCACACACACACACGTTTGCGAGAGGGGTAGTCTGAGGACTCTGACAACTCACATTGAGTCCGGGGACATCATGAAGGAGCGAGTGTATCGAAAAACCAACAACAGATTCGTAACCAGCAGAACAGCCCGAGCCTATACACACTGCCAGATTTCAGATACACTCCAGATTTAAAGAAGTTTCATATTGTGCTGCTAGTAACACCCAAGATAACAATCGTGTAGTGGAAGAAACCATTTTACTTTGTAATCAAACTAATGTCCAACAAGAATTATCGGAAGAACTAATAAGATGGGTGTTAGACGATAACCTGGGTGCAGAACAAACAGATGAATAGATTCTGCAAGAAATCATAACACAAAACGACACAATTGAAGAGGCCGTGGAGACGGAGAAAAAATACGTGATCAGCTGTGATGAAGCTTTGTCTGCTGCCAACACTTTGATTCGCTGGTGTGAGGAAAGTGACCTAGACGTCAACAACGTTTTAGTTTTGAAATACATACATTCAAGAAAAAGCGATTAACGAAGGTTTGCGTACAAAGAAGCAGAAGAAAATGACAGATTTTTTTCATGTTTAGTTTATTTACTGTTTTGCAATCTGTTCATATGTGTGTAAGTACAGTACAAACTTTGCTATAATACATACAATCCTGTACTTTTAAAGTAGTAAATACAGTTTGTCAATTTCTTAAAATTATCCGCATTAATTACTGTACTTTATTTTTAACCTGGACCTTTGGTCAATACAGTACGTATTTATTTTATGCACATAAATATTCACAAACAGTATGAAATAGGTTTGTTAATACAGTACTGTACATACCTATTGCTTAAAACTATCGTATTTGTTATTGTTTTAAGTTTAAACATCGAATTCAGTCATAATGGGAGGTACATTTGGTAATCCGACGTTTTTGGTAATCCGACACCCTACTGGTCCCGTGACTGTCGGATTATCAAGAGTCAACTGTATTCATGATTTTAATATAATACTTAATTAGGTATTTTTTTTTTAAGAAAAAGAAGGGGCCAATCTCCTATTAAACCTTAATCTGCCTATTCACCATTGACTTTTTATATGAGCGAGGAACTATTTAGACAGAGTAAAGGGTAAATCAATATAGCACAAAGTGAACATGACTGATAAAAACCTTCAGTTGAGACGAACTAACTTTATCTCTAACCGAAGATTACATTTATAACGTTATGTACTACTTGGTTACAGCTCACCCACCCTCCCATAAAAATACTGTATTATTTACCCTCCATTCCATCTATAATCCTACCGTAATTGTGAAAATAAAACTCATATATCTAAACTAATGGAAGTGCATTCACTCATATATCTGAGGACTCTGACAGAACAAGCAGACTCAGGGGACGTTATACACACTTACAAATGTAATTGACTTTGGGGACGCTGTACATACCTGACGCTCCACTAAGACTCTGAGGACTGTGACTATTATGATTGAGTCTGAGCACATTTAACGCTAATTCTTATTTTCATGTGGAAAATGCAATACAGTTGACTCGCGGTAGTCCGACACTTAACAGTCCGACACGCTCGGTAGTCCGACGCGGTCAACAACCTTCGTTTCCTGTCTCAACAGGATTGACGCATCGGTATTTCCGTGTAGCATAGTGCAGTACAAGTGCTTCTTCCTTTTTATTTAGTGTGTGAAATTTGAACAGTTTTTGTGTACTGTGGCATTGTAATTGTAAATATGTAACTGTAATTGTATTTAAGTATATGTAAGTGCAAAGTAACTGTATGTAAGTGTAAATACTGTAGTTAAGAGTTCTGTACAGTATATTTGGTATATTAACGATTACCTGTAAAGGGTTCCCTACCATTTGCAGGTTCAGGTATGGAATTTGGGCTCATAATACCCTGCGATCTGCTAAGAGAGGGTCATTGTTGTATTGGTGATTGGTGTATTGTTGTATTGAACAGCTGTCAATTGCAAGGGATGTGGCACATATGGCGAAGATTAGCCCAACATAATAATTTTATCTAGCCTTTCCTTGCCAGATAGTAATTTTATTGGTACAATTCACCAAACCTGTCACCACAAGCAAAAATAAACAAGATACTGTATTATACGATGACAGAACGACAGTAACTGCAAGAGTGGGTGGGCCTTTACCACTGCACGTGAGTTGGTGGACGTGCACGGATGGGAACCTTTTAAAAATAGGTTCAATCTCATTAACTAAACAATAATAATTCATATACAAATTTTATATATATTGTACAGTATATAAATCTTGAGCAATGTCCAAATATCACGCCTAACGCACAACATGAAACAATATGAACACTTGTTGTATTTTTTTACATTTCCTTTTCAAATTTAATATGTAACTACAAGTAGACAATTTATAATGTAGTACAGTTCATTGACACAGTTATATGTTTTTCGTGGACAGTTATAGGCATGGTTTTTTCATCTGACTATAGGGCTCCGAGATTCAGTCCACAAAGTTTAAATGTTATTCTTAAACAGGTCTTATATTTAACTAACTAAGTTTTAATGATTTAGTTAGTTAAATATAAGCTGTTAAGTAAAATTAAATTACACATTTTTAAATAGGCTAAATATTAAAATTACGGGTTTATTTTATAATATCTAGAATCATCCGTACTCAAAAAGAACAACAAAATAAAGATTTACGTGCCTAGAATATTGGCATTACTTGGCTAATATAAATTTAGCTAAACTATTATTTCTATAGAAATTTATTATATATTTACCTGGATATAGCATAGTATAAACATTACTGTTTAGCTTGTAATATAAATAAATATTAAACAAACTACTTGATAACTCAATACCTCAACTCTAAATATTTCTGTGGGATTTTAGGCTATTATTATTACTAACCCCACTTAATAAAATGTCAATATTTAGATATGTTTATTTATAATTGAATATTCAGCAATTTATTACCAATGTTGGATACGTTTGAGCTATATAAGATAATCATAACTATCTTGGTCAATATTACTAAAACAAATAATGTATTAAAGTCCATTTCATTTCTCTCTATCTTACAAAGTAATGTTAGCTCCTAAATCACTTTATGGTATAATGAGTGGTAGGGGGTGTGTTCAAATTCACACCCCATTAGGGGTATCATCAGCCACCAGTTACATCAAAATTCACACCCTTGTCAAACCAGTTTGATTTTAGGGGACGCGGACAAAGTGTCCCAACGACAACCTGGACCATCTTCTAAAATCCAGTGAAGACATAGCAAGTCAAGATATCCAAATTCACACCCCCTGGCCAACAGAAATTTAAGCAAGTTTGTGGATTTGACTGTACCTACCTATGACAACTAAGTTGCGGGCCTGCTTTGTAATTCGCCTCTTGGTCAAGCACTTCTTAGACACATCAATGTTTTGGGAGTGAAGTTCTTTCAGCGTTCAGTCCTGCTCTAACTAACCTACCTATCATTGCAACCAGCCGAGAGGACTTGGAAAACAATTTATTACCATTTCAATCACCTTTAATATTGTGTAAATTATACTGTACTTACTTAAGATAACTAAAGTACTTGGCTGAACTTATTTTAAAACAGGAATAGCTTATTCATTTGAAATAAAGTGTTTTTATTTAACTATAGAAAGAAGGTTTCCCCATAAATTATTGTTTGCAGCTATAAATACACATTTAAAATAGTAATAAACTTTATTTAAAGAATATTTTGATCAATTGGTTTCTTGTTTAGTGAGTTAGTTGTAGTTTATCAACATTTTTACCGAGATGTTTATTTAGGACGAAACTTATGGCAGTAGATCCAATGACATCAGGAAGATGTGCAAGTGATTTTGAATGAACAATAACACTGGAAATAACTGAGGTTATCAGTAATAAGATAGGCTGGTCTTATTCTCAGTTTTACAGACTGATGGTCAGAGGGAAACAAAACGTTTACTTATCTAAAATAAATAAAAAGAATAAGTTGAATATGTACAAGCTGCTTTTGTTATAAAATATAGAGTAACATATTTAGAACATTTTCATTGTTCCTCTATAAACTGTATCTACTTTTTATTGTTCTAAAACACATCACATAATATACATAATTGTAATAAACCTATCAAACCCTACCAACCATATTTACATGGAGGTGATGACCCACCCACCTGCTAATACAAGCACAGTGATGATGACCCACCCAACCGCCCATACATGTACAGTGGTGATGACCCACCCACCCACCAATGCATGTACAGTGGTGATGGCCCACTGCTTGCCCATACATATACGGTCGTGATGAGTGGGGGATCGTTGCAATTCAGACCCTAGTCAACAATTTCTTAGACAGAGATTACAAAAGTATAATTAATATTTTTGGGGCGAAGTCCCTTTAGTCAAGTCCTGCCCTGACTAACCTCTTATTGCAATCAGTCGAGAGCACCGCCAATATGTAAGCTTATGGTAGTGAAACCATAGTTAAAATATTCTTATTTTTATATGGTAATAAGAATGCTTTTTATCAAGTTGTAATAAAAAATGTTCTTTAATGAAGTGGGCAGGACGCAAATAGACGCACACCGGCAATGAGAATATTACGAGGCCGCAAAGATCGACCAGTGGATTCATCACTAACCTAAAAGAACAATTCAGAAAAACTTGTGTTAAATTGTCCCTAACTTACCCTATTATAACCCAACATATTCTTCTTTATGAAGACATATTTGTAACAAATTATTTGTCCTCACAAACATATCCTATAAGAACTATCCTGGCACACATTATTTTCCCTGAATTGTTCCTAATCTAGCCTAGCATAACGGAAAATAACATAACTTTTCAGGACACATCTGGAGCAAATAATTTATCCTCCCAAATGAATCATATAAGGCAGTGGTTCCCAAAAGGTGGTCCATGGACCCCCAGGGGTCCCCGAACGGGTTGCAGGGGGTCCGTGGCAAGCTGCTATTTTAAATTGATGAATTTTCATTACCGGGATTTCTCTTGGAGTTTTCTTCCGTACTGCCAATATTAAATTTCCTTAATTATTCCTCACCCGTCCGTCTTTAACTTGAACAAATCTCAACGATATTATTACAATTAATTACAGTACTGCATTGACAAATGAAAGAAGGTATTTTTTTGTTGAAAAACGGGCAATATCGTAATATGAGAGTGGCAGCACTGGCGCTCAGTCATCGTCTCCACAGCGGAGACGTCATCCTGTTCAGTGTCACATTGTGATGTTTGACAAGCGTATTGCGTATAACCCTACTTTTACTTTTGTTTGACGTTTAAAATTGGTGCACTGATTTTATTAGTACAGTAACATGGATCGTTGGCTGAACAGTGTTAAGTTAAAAAGGAAAATAACTGATACAGATCAAGAAGACCAGGCGTCAAATGACATACCTACTTCTAGTCCTAGTGAGTCTACTTGTGTAAGTGTAAATGAGGTTCCGAGCTCTCAACAGCCTAGTTCTAGTAGCGTGAGTAAGAAATCCAATTTTAGTAAAAAAGTTAGACAGTACAGCCAAGAGTATTTAGCGTTAGGATTTACTTATGTTGGATCTGAAGAAGAGCCAAGGCCTCAATGTGTGCTTTGTCTTGAAGTGTTGTCCAATGAGGGTATGAAGCCTGCTAAATTGCGCCGTCATCTCGAAACGAAACATCTTATATCTAAAACTAAGTCCGTAGAGTTTTTCAAACTGAAGCTTAATGAGTTGAAGAAATCTCAAAATATTATAAAGAAAACTAGTCTCAATATCAATAAAAATGCAACATTAGCTTCTTATCAAATTGCTGAGCTTATTGCAAACTCAGGTAAACCACATACAATTGCGGAGGAACTTATTGTTCCTGCTGCAGTAAAAATGTGCAAAACAATGCTTGGGGAGTCAGCAGCGAAAACAATTTGCACGATTCCTGTATCAAATAATACAATTCAAAGGAGAATTTCAGACTTGTCAGAAAATATTCAGGAAAATTTATTTTTGAAGCTAAGCATGTGTGATATGTTTGCGTTACAAATAGATGAAAGTACTGACATATCCAAGAAAGCTATTATGATAGTTTTCGTGAGGTTTATTTTTGAATTCCAGTTGTATGAAGATTTTTTGTTTTCTTGTGAACTTATGCATACCAAAGGAGAAGACATTTTCAATGCTATTGATCAGTTTCTTTCCCAACATGGTATTAGCTGGAAAAAATGTGTTGGGATCACAACTGATGGTGCTGCCGCTATGTCCGGCTATAAGACGGGGTTGGGTCAATTGAAAGCTGTTTCACCTAACATCAAATGGACCCATTGCTGTATTCATAGAGAGGCTCTGGCTGTGAAAAAAATGCCTGCATCGCTTAACAATACATTTGATGAAGTTGTAAAAATAATAAACTTTATCAAATCACGCCCCCTCCAATCTAGGCTGTTTGAAGCCTTATGCAAAGACATGGAAAGTGTCCACATGCAGCTTTTGTTGCATACTGAGATACGATGGCTCTCTCGGGAAAGATTCTAGAGAGATTTTTCGAACTAAGAGATGAAGTTCGAGTGTTTGTTTTAGAAACTAAATGGTCAAACTCACTCACCGATTTTGATTGGCTCTGTATGGCAGCATACTTAGCAGATATTTTTGAACACTTAAATGTGTTAAATTTGAAACTTCAAGGGCACTATGTAGACATCTTCAGAGTGGAAGATACGATTGAAGCATTAATTAAAAAGTTTCAAGTCTGGGCGAATCGAGTTGAAAAGAATTCACTTTCAAACTTCCCTACTCTACAACACTTTTTGAAATTAGAGTCTACTGACAATAAATTGTCTGAAAAAGTGAAAACTGAAATATCAGAACATCTTAAGACCTTAGCAGTTTCAATGAGGGATTATTTTCCTGCTCCAGATCCTCAAAACAGTTGGATTAGAAATCCATTCACCAGCGCAAACAAAATTGAAGATCTGAACTTGACCGACGAAGAGGAAGATCATTTTATTGATTTAACAAACAATGGTATGTTGAAAAATGTATTTGATGCTGAAAAACTATTGGAATTCTGGCTGACAGTGCAACGAGACCACAAGAAGTTATCTCTGCGAGCACTGAAACATTTAACGCCATTTTGTACAACATACACATGTGAACAGGCTTTTTCAACACTTTGCTACATGAAAAATAAATATAGAAATCGCCTCAACATTCATGACGATTTCCATGTAAATGTATCCAAACTGAGGCCAAATATTGAAGAAATTTTGGAGAAAAAAGATAGATTTCATCTTTCACACTGAAAATGTAAAATTTTTTGACACAAAATATGCCTCAATCATTTACCTTGTAAAATAAAACTAGTTTATGTTTTTACAACAAGTGTTCAAGTTATTTTCCCTTTGTATTTTTACCTTTAATTAGGTATACCGCGTAGGATGTTACTAACAATGGTGTTTATTAAGGTAATTAAGTATCAAATATGTGATTTGAATTAAACATAGCTTTAGGGGTCCCCGATTGTTTAGTTTGTTTAATTGGGGGGTCCACGACTGCCTGTCATTTGGGAACCACTGATATAAGGAAACACCAGGGGCAAATTAATTGTCCTGAATTGTCCCTACCCTAGCTTAGCATAACCAACCATAACCTAAATTTGATAAAAAAAAAGGAATGAACCTGATACAAAATATTTGTCTTCACAAAAGTACGCTACAAAGACAAATCTGGGACAGATTATTTGTCCTGAATTGTTGCTACGTACCTAGCGTAAACGAAAATAACCTAACTTATCAGATCAAATATGGGACAATTGATTTGTCTTCACAAAATTATCATATAAAGAAAAATATGGAACAAATTCTTTTGTTTTGGATTGTTCCTCTCTAGTTTAGCATAACAAAACACATAACCAAACTTATCAGGGCATATCTGGGATACATTTAACTTTTCCTCGATAGTTCCTAGACCAGTTTAAGGCAGTCTAGCACAACCTGAAAGGACAAACCTAGGACAAATGATTAGGCCAGAATCTATCATATAACTTAGTCTAGTAGACGCGCCTTTTTGAAGACAGATATGTCAGTTTATAGTGATCCAATTTAGGCTGAAGTTGGACCATAATGCCAAGCGAGTATCATTGTGTAATTTCAATAGTGTATTTGAGTGTAATTTCATAATATATCTTCATGTAATAATCATAATATTTTTCATTCATCAGGATGAACGGTGACTAGAATGGTTCCGTGCTATTTTTGGCCCATCCATATTTGGCGACCTTCCATTTGCGGCGCTCCAGATAAGTTAAACTATACAGGCTGTTTCAGAACTCTCTACCAACCTTTTGAGGTATTGATTCTGAGCTAAGAGCGAATCTAAAAATAATTTTTAATAGTAGGGTCAACTTACAAAAATTTTTTAAAATATTCAATAGAGAGAGCGAGAGATATTCCTGGCCTTATCACACACAGCCTACATCGTCAGTTCAAACACAGGTGGGAGAACTACTTTTGAGGCGGCACGCGCAGCACTGGATAGATGATACAGTTCCTTCATAGTACACCTAGACGCCATGGGTTTTGGAGTGCTTGGTTCAACTAAGACTTTCGAATGTGGTATGGAAGACTCTTAAAGGAATAAAAGTGTTTGCCAAAGAGAGATCCACAGAGTCCAGGTAGGCCTATGGTCAAAACATATCATTGTGTGGAACTCAAGTGTCGGCCCATCTGCATTCCTGCGTTTATTACCAAATCTCCCTTAAATTCTTGAAAATAGCTTGGTCCTATGCAAATGCTGAAACTGTGGAGCACAAATAATTTGGTAATAGTTACATTTTCTTTCTAGATGAAGGCTAATATCATATAACATGAATTACAATTCAATGACGTCCCATTAATAACAGTTAGCAGTTGCCGTTGGAAACTAGCAAGCAGACTCTCCATTTATATAGAGAGCAATCTGTTATAAAAAACATTAAATTTTAGTTTGTTACGAATACCGGACAGTTCGTTATACGGACATTTCGTTACAGTCGAAATATGCGGACACTTCATTACATTTTTGGTATCAGATACCTGAGCTGGACTGGACCCTAAGCTCTTTATTATAACTATAGTTTTGAGTCCCACAACACTATCCTGGTTTTGGAGAAGCAATATTTTAACTTTTAAGATCATTTTACAAGTAATTAAGCAATCACTAATTAGCTGTCGTAAGTTTTTGGACTCATTGTATATATAATACATGTTTTGTTTATGGGGGCTAACAACAAATGTAGCTCACATTTCAAAATCCACGTTGACTATTGCAGTATTTCACTCTAGAACAGGTGCTAGTATCAACAGAAACATTGGGATATAGGTCACCTTCTTAATATTTAGAAAAAGGTCAAATGAAACCGAGGGCATGGTTGACACTCCCTTAGCCTGGAGGCAGGTGCAGCCTTTTTGTAAGATTTTGATGCTTTTTGTAATTTGTTTTGTTAATGTAATATTATTTCTCCCTTTTCAGAATTTGTTATTGGCAATTTGTTTTTTTGTTATGTATAAGGTTTTTAAGTAGAATATGTAATAGATCAAGTTTGTAAAAGGTATTGTGACAAGGCCTGTTATTCAGGCATTATTTCTTTTATTTTTAATATTAATGGAAGTTAAGTTTTGGCCATTCGAAAACGAGATGAGTTTGGAAACGTCAGTTTATCTTGTATATAATGTAGATAGCACCTTGACATGGTTGTAACCGAAAAATATAGATTATATATATTACACCGGCCGCTTAAACCTAAGTTCTAAAAGTTATTTTTATTTACATGTGTTTGATTTTTTTGTTACATATTACAAATCACTTTGTTCCAACTGCTTTAATATATTAATTTTATTCTACGGGTTTAATACATCCTCTAAGATAATTTTGGAAATAAATATTATGATTATTATGTTCATTATAATGATGTAAACACTAGGTTTACAGAAGATTGTTGTAATAAGATCAGAAATTAGTTAATCTTCCAAATAGACTAGAATTCCTAACTCAGGAAGTAGTTGATTGTCACGGGGAATAGGTCGTTCCAGGAATGTGACAAATACAGATTTTTCTTCAAAAGTGTATGGAAATTACCTCCTCGATGAATTGTCTTTGTAACGAAGTGTACGGACACCGTTTCTTGCTATCAAACTATCATAAAAATATTGTCAAAATGTTGATTTAGCTTGTTTATTATTTTAGCTTGTAAAAATATATGTTACTTAAATTTGTCATTAACTTTATTTTTCTATACTAATTATTTCAAGCATGAATTAGAGTAATAACTAGCGTTATTAGAGTCATAAATTATATTTTAAACACATAAAATGTCTAATAATCAAATTAACTTCATTACAATAAGGTTATAGCCTTTTTAAACAGCAGAATTTAAAATTTAACTACGTATTGTTTACTTAAATCAATTTTCTTGTGAAAGGAATCGGTATATGATGTTGTGGGCCGCATCAACATAGGTTTATGAGTTCATTTGCTAATGATAAACTTAAAAAAATCCTTATAAATTATGAGGTTAATTTTGTGAACTTATAATGATATTGTTTCAACAAAATAATTTTGTATTTTGTAATTCCACAGAAATGCTCTTTGTATTTTATGGACTTTCTATTTACATAACACAGACTAAACAACAAAATTGTATGCCAATTACTAATAATAAATAACAGAGTTAGTGGCAGCATCTTTTTAGGGAGTTTCCTGTGTTCTTTAATTTTATTCTTTTATCCAATAAACCAGAGTAGGATTGCAATTATAAGAAGGATAGATAAGTGGCATTTTACAATAGTACTGCATGGAGGGGGGGCGTTAAAATAGTCCAAATATGTAAATATATATATATGAATACCCATATGAATGAAGTAGGACACATAGTATCTATATGTACATTTAAAAGTTCAGTCAATGAATCATTGAAATGAAAACGTGTAATTTCATCTACAATAAGATACAAGGAAGGATAGAGGAAATCACAACAAATATATCATCAAGACTAAAGAAAAAATGTACCCTAAATGACTTCCCAAACATTGTCATGGTTGGGATTGTCTAGCATAGAAGGGTTCCATTACATACACACTTCCAGACCATGTCCTTAGAGTCAGTCTGACTTGTCAGTCCTCAGAGCATGTGTGTCTATTCATGTTGGACTAAAAATGAAAATTCAATCGGGACGCCTACTAGTGGAAGAATCGTGAACTGATTTGGTGAGAAAAATGCCATTTACTCTGAGGACTTAGTCTGGGGACATGGCCAATGTCCTCAGACTCAAAAACGTCCCAGTCATGGTGAAATTTCATATGAGTGTCCTCAGATCCCACCGCTTACAAACACACACCAGTGCATTAAAAAAACCTGAGGCCGTCTGTTGTTATGTTTTCATACATTGTGAGTATCACTTTTCCTTATTACTTATAGTTTATTTGCTTTTATAGAATATTCAGTGGCAATACAAATCTAAGTAGCATTTTACTTAGCTAAAATTGCTTAACTCCTTACTAGTTATGTTTCCCATATCTTATAAATAGAATGGGAAAAAATTCTACGGAAATGCACAATTACCCCACTTCTGTTTTTCTAGACCAGTCCAGTTACTTCCAGATAGAATGGTAGTTAATTTGACTATATTGAGCCAGAACCTTCCCGAAATGGCACCCAGAAGCATCTAGATTCCCCTTCCAGAAACATCTCGACAGCTCCGGAACTTTCTAGACTTACACCAGAGCCTTGCATAAAGGCTCCCCTCAACCTATGAGTTAGTCAGTCAGTCTCAGTGGATGTTTGTCCTCAGCCTTCAGACTGCAGTGAAAATGACAGTGTAACACAGACAGTACACCGAACAGTGTCAGATACTGCGCAAACACACCAAAGAGTGTTAAGTTTGATACTAAACACCTAAGGGGTTTAGTATCAAGTGTTCAAATAGTGTTTGTCTGGTAATATAAATCTTTAAATATCTCGTAGTGTCTAATTTAGTTAATTAGTGAGTGTGAATAAAAGTAACAGTTAGGAACCACAAAGTGGGGTTACCTTATTGTTCCGAATCCTGTAGACCATAAGAATATATAGGAATAGCCAATAAAACATATATTTTAATACTTAATAATTTTAATCAACCCTGAAAAACAAATGATCAGGCTTTCATCCTTTTATAGATAGATTGAGAAATATTACTATTAACAAAACACACTACAGTGAAGAAAGAGTGAAGAAAGAAATAATAAAATATTTGGCTAAGAAAATGGACATAAAAGTAATATGACTGATAAATTAATTAGAAGTTTTACGAAAAAAATACATAGCACACCTACTCCAAAAAAGCAATATCCTAAGAAAAAATTTATATAAATAAATACCAGACATCTCAAGTAAGACACAATATGGTTTCCGGACGAGTTTATATACTAACACCAATTTTTATTGTAGTCCTAATCTTTATTTACCATTTAATTTTAATGTCTACCAAGTTGCTGTGACAAAAGCAAAAACGTATGCATATAGAAACTTTCAGGACATCATTGATTTAAATGATTAATACAGAGTGTCTCTGAACTCTCTTGGTTGTTGTCAGAGACAATATTTAATATTGTCTAACCAACAATATTAAATATTAAAAATTACACAGAATAATATTTTTTTAAGAAAATGTAATTACAAATCCAATGATGTAAGGGTTTTCTAAATCGGATGAAAAATAACAAAGAAATGATCATTTATGTGACAGTATGTAAAATGCAATATGCCGGTATTATTATCAGCTGTTACATGTGTGTTGCAGATTCTACTGGCATATTGCATTGTACCTACTGTCCCATAAATAATCATTTCTTTGTTAATTTCCATCAGATTTTGAAAAACATTATATCATTGGATTCGTAATCAGATTTTCTAAAAAAACCTTATTCTACGTAATTTATAGTATAATTATTGGTTTAGGAGTATTTAAGATTTAAAATTTTAAATGGCCGCCATTTTGAACATTTTGATATAGGAAAACCAATAATTTTTCTCCTAATATATGTTTATGTTATAAAGGACCATGCAAAATTACAGCTTAATACACTTTTTTGTTTTTGAGATAAATTTAAAAGTGAAAAAACAAAATGGCGGCTGTTAGGATAACCAAGGTGTTTTGGACACTTTAAATATGATATTTATAATTCTAAACGAACCAGTAACAACAACCAAGAGAGCTTATCAGAGAGTTCAGAGACAGGGTGTATATACCTTGAAATAGATGATATTGTTGTCATTTAATATGTTAACACTATCAAACAAAAATTATTACTATTTTCCTTTCACTGTATTTCAAACCAATTAACTAAAATGAATTTCCCATTAAATCATATACGAACCCAATATTTTAACTACTGGTGGTTGTTCCTCCTCACCAACTGGACGTCGCTGTGCTGATCTGGACCGTTCTCTTTCGCGGCCCCTGCCTTGTCCTCGCCATCGAACTTGGCTTCCTCTCCTTCCCTCCTGAATCATTTCATTCTCAGGTACATCATTTTCTGAAATGATAAATGTATTTGTTGCAACATGCGTTTAGTTACAAGTTCTAATTAATAAGGATAAGTGATTTGTAATATTAATGAAAGTTATAGTTTTATTGTAAAACTATTTATACTTCAGATAAAACGTCGGTCAAATTTCAATGTCTGCCCCCTTTCTTACTCACTCACCCACACAAAGAAAGAACTATTCACTGCAGGGTCAATAATATCTATAAATAAAAGGGGTATAATGAAATCACAAATTAAGATCAAAACTGTAATCACCAGACCCTCAACCATTCTCACCACTTTATTGATTCTGTATCAGGTATCCACACAAATACAGTGGAAAGATAAGAGTGCGGAGAGGCAAAATCAAATTGCAGGTCTCATAATGGCAACAGTGCTAAGATGTAAGACTGATTTATGTGGCGAAATCAATGTTAAACTAATTTTATTATTTTATTTATAAGTGTTTGATAATTAATTACCTACCGGTATTAAAGTTGCAAAATGATCTTGTCATTATTTTTACTACAGTGAATTTTCAAACATCACAAGTCATCTGAAACTGCAAAAACGGTGTATTTTTCCCACTCTAAATACAATTAAAAAAATAGTGAAAAGGTAAAAATATAAAATTTACACTCATAATCACAAAAATAGACGAGAAAAACTTTAATGGTAATTTAGTTTTCTTCCACCCTTATACTTTCCACACTGTTGATGTTCAAACTCGATTATCTATACTTTTTGAACCAATAGTAGTTAAGGTTTGTAGGAAGGCAACTATTTCATGTATATTTGGTCATATTTATACCTTTATAAAACTGCTTCCTCCGAACCAATGACATTCCTTTCTTTGAAGAAGAGTTTGTCAGTTTCAAATATAGTTTCATTTTCTTAACAGATCCCTAGTTGTAGTACACTAGATGTGATTCAGAATATTCAATTGAATTCAGCAACATCTCTGTGAATGCATATTACTCTTTAATGTCCATAAAATTTGAACTAAAAAAATTACAAAACAAATCTTTATTGGTAAAAATATAGGGTATTTTGACAAAATCTACTGATAGTCTTCACACAATACTATAAAACCTTACTTACATTGACGAATGTAAAATATTTTGTTCTCGAAGAAAAGAACTAACAATGTTGGGAATGGCTGACATAGGTTACACCCCTGACTAAATAACAGTATTCAAAATAATTTAAAGGCAAAACAATAAACAAAAAAATAAATAAACAAAAAGACATTTATTTAAACAAATCAAACAAGACTTTAATTAAAACCCTGGTTCATAGTATTAATGCCTTCAGTTCAATAAAAAAAAAAAAAAAAAAAAAAAAAATGCATTCAGACAATTTAAAGACTTAATAATTAACTAAGAAATCGATCAATAAATTATCACCTTAACGATAGTAAACCAAATATTGGAAATGAAGAGGTAAGTTAATAATAGGAAAGCAGGCTCATTATGAACATATTTCAATCTTCTATGATAAGCTCAAGATTCTAAACAACACAAGAACATTATTTGTAAATTTTCAATAGTTTAAAATGTTAGGCGATAGAGAGGAATGTTTAATCCTAAACCTCACCAAATAAAGACATTTTTCATTTCATTTCAACATAAATCAATAAATAACTACAAAAATGTAATATGTAAGGGGTCCACCAGGAGGACAGGGTTATTTGTACCCCTACTAAATAAGTTATTTGTAATCATATATTACATTAGTAATAATAAAAAAATTTCACTTGAATCGATTTTGTTGCAAAACATACTATTGACATGTAACATATAACTATACCTTATCTACAGACAAGTTGGGCATGCGTGGCTCCCAGCCTCAACAGCAACTCTCATGTACAATGAGACATTTTGACAAGAAACTTGCACGGATGCCTAATGGATAGGCCATGTCTTGGCGTCTGTACTCCTGCGTATCAGAGGCACATGAACAGTGCCGTTTGATAATCTCAAAATGTCCAACCATTGACTTTGTTCAGTATTCCAGAACTCAGCTGCAATGTTACATCAGATTAGATTTTGAAGTATATACTTGCATTTAAATTTGACGATTATAAAACATTTCAACATAGCAAATTTTAAAATGGTATTTGATAGCAATTTATTTTTTAAGAACAATTGTATACGTGGAATTATATGTAGTGAATCATTAAACTAGTTTTATTTATTGCTTAGATTAATTCTTTATATTTAATTATTCCCTATCATTTGATCAAGATTCAGAAATCAATAATTTTATAATTTTCATTTTACAAATTGAAATGAGATACTATTACATTTAAGTTAAACAACTTACAATATTCAATTATAAGATTTGTAAGCACTTCAATAGTCCGCTAATAACATAGTAAACAAATTTTGACTGCAAAAATTAAAAAGTAATCGGTCAGAACTTATTAGGATTTTAGAAAAATTTACCATAATTAATTGCACCTTCAGGAACCCCGTCAGTATAAACTAATAATACACAATAACTTCAAATAAAAAGGTTTGGTGATCTTAAAATCACAGTTTGACTAAAACAGGGAATTCAGAATTAGAGATATCTTTGATATGCATATCTAGAACATAATGAACAGTGTTGTCGGTTTAGTCACAGAGTTCAGTTATTTCCTATGGTTCCTCTACCCCCTTCCGCTCAACACGCTGTAATTAAGTGGTTATGGATCTATAAGATTCTGTGCTTTAGGATTTGGAGCTATATGACAAACCCAGAAATATTCTGATGTATGCGACAACTTCAATTTCTGACTTGCAAGATTCTAAGCTGTAGGATGCTGACTTTTAGGTCAACTAACTCTCTGTAATGAGTAATTTGGTGCTATGAGCCAATTCAAATTTTCAACAATACATACCATAGCTCTGAATCTTTTGGCAGGTGAGTCATGCACCAAAACAATTCTAAGTAATATGACAACTTTATTTTCGACATTATGCGATTCGGGGCTATAAGATTAGGAGTTATGGGACCTGAAGTTATAGCTTGTTAAAGGGAAAAAAAACTTGGCAGATGTAGCACTAGTTAATTTGTTTTTTTGTCCCTAATCTGTGAATTCAATCCTGAACTTACATTTTAGAAATAACTTTTTCCAGCTGATGAAATTAAAATACTACACCTTATTGGATTTTAATTAAATTGTTCACTCAAGCAGCACAATTTTTATATGATTTAGATTCCAAACAAACTGTTTTCTACAGCTTAAAAATTTCTTAAATCTTGAGTTGCAATGTTGGGAGTAATGTTATCCCATATTATCATTGTTTTACTCAATAATGATTCCATTTGATACAGTTTCTATACACTGAACCATTGCTGACAATCTACTTCGAAGAACATATTTGAGGTCATTAGGCTAAACCGAATACATTTGAATATGAGAGGTATGTCAAAAAGTTATTTTAGTTGTATCAAGTATGAATCTACATTGACTTTTAGCAGCTTAGCAACCTTTTATTATCAGTACCCTGATCACTCACACTCTACAGACAACGATAACAAAGTAAGTCAATGCTCTAATAGATTTCTGTGAAAGTTCAACGATTACTTTCCTTTTAACTGTTAGCAACTAAACAGTATGAAACATATCAATGGTTACTGCTGGTATAGAAGAGTAATCATTCCTAAACTGGTTAAAATATTTCCAGAAGTTCGAGGGTTCATTTTCAGGCACTTAATATACTAAGTGAATGCTTCCTTCTATGAGGCGCGTTTTTAAAGTAAGCACCGTTTTGGAATCCCACCGCTGTAGCGCTGCGTTCAGTGTTCAGCGCATGCGTGCTAGGTATCTGTTGGCAAGCCACAGCCGCCGTTATGGATCCATTCGACTGTATTTAAGGTCACTTATGACTGTTTAAAATTCTTCCTCTGATTAAAAATGCCGCCGACTGTGAATTATGCGCTGTGCAAGTTTTCATTATACTAACGGTGTTAAAGCAGCTGATATTCATCGTGAGTCTGTCACAGTGATAATTTGGTTTTAAAAATCGTAACCATCACAATTCTAATGCTCTAGGAATGTGAGATAACTGGTTAAACATTTTTTTTTGTGTGATTCTTGTCAAACATTTGTTTTTGTGATTCTCCGTCAGCATTTTGGGAACCTACCGTAAGCATATCTTTCGGTACTTCAAACGGTCTGTCACAATTTCAATAAGCGTACTTCTTGACACTTGAAGACACACAACATAATGATGCAGTTGTAAAGCGTCTGTTTTCTCTGAATTTTTTCAGTAATATCATCAGTAATGAGTGAAGGTTTCGGACTTCGTTCCTCATCATTCACATTCGCACAACCTTAAAAGATCTCACCCATTTCTATACAATCCCATTACTCATTCTGTTTTCTCAATAAACTTCAAAGATCTCTCGATGAATGTTGGTTGCTTTCATGTCTTTAGCGTTACAAAAACTTATCACAACATGTACTCTACAGTTGGCGGTATTTTTAATCAGAGGAGGAATTTTAAACAGTCATAAGCGACCTTAAATACAGTCGAATGGGTCCGTAATGGCGGCTGTGGCTTGCCAAAAGATATTAGTATCTAGTACGCATGCGCTGAACGTCGATCGCAACGTTACAGCAGCGGGATTCTAAAACAGTACTTACTTTAAAAACACGCCTCGTACAAAAATATAATCGTTTGCTTTTATGTGACCTTATTAAGTCATAGAAGACCACTATGGATATCTTGACCCTCCCTCATTTCAGTGATATATTATCTTTCATTGACTTAAATATTGCTGAATTTAGAGCATTGGCAGCAGCACTAATAGTAGTTCAGAAAAGAAATCTATCCAGTTTTACGATGAAAGATGATGGTATAAACCTAAGTAATCCTAAGAATGAAAAAAGATATTTTTATTCGTAGGCCTAAGTGGCTGGGGTCATTAGTAAAAATTGAAGTTTCCGACTAACAAGCACGTCAAGGTGTAATTTACAATATTTATCATCACCAAACGTTTCGCCCATGTTGTGATGTGGCATCCTCAGCGGTATCTCTGAGATTACCTTGATGCAGTTGTACTGTAAGCTTTAATTTTTAGTAATGAAAAAGGATCCTTACTGTAAGAACTTTCAACTAAATCACCCAATGAATAGAGCTTTTAAGGAGAGGGGTTGGCTCCTTTCTTCCCTGAGTAATACAATACTGACATAATTTATGGAAAAATAAGTTTACAACTGTACAGAAATTACTATACGACCATATGATAACTTATCAAGAAGTTGTTTTGTCAATCACATACTAAGCTTCATTATTATCCCAAAACTGAAAAAAGGACATTGCCTGTGGGACACAGAGACCAAGTCTAAACAAACCTGGAGACACTAATAGCATTTTGACACGGTTGCTTTAGACAAATTTTTAACCCCACCATACAGCTGATCAAATTATAATTTTTCATTTGACAATCCTTCCCTAGTAGGTAAAATACGTCATTATACCTATCATGATAAAAGTGTTGAAAGACTTGTCTAGAAAAGATTAACAGCTTGCATAAGAAAATTAAATTTACAGTTGACAGAAACACAAAACTTATTGAAACAAGCTTTTGCGACGGTCAAACACTACTGTGAATAAGTCACTTTATAAAGTAACAATAATGTTTTATTACTAATATATTGGTTATTACCGTTACGTTAGTTACTGTCAGTGTCATGTTTGTTAATGTAAAATAACATCATAATATTTAGTGAAATAAGCGTGATAAAGGTTTATATATTTTTTTGAAATCTAATTTGAGTTTGGTTTTGTCAAAGAAGCATTGTTTATTTACGTAATTAGTAGGCTACTAGGGGATCACTTAGTGTATTTTATAACATTGTATTTATTTTTTCATTGAATTTAGTGAATATACTTTAAGTGGCTTGGGATTAATATACTAAGAAACTGATATAATATAAAACTGATTCTAACACAAAAATGTATCCAATCATTTATAAAGTAATATAGATTTTCAGAAAAATGTGCTATTCTGGGTTATGGTGGTAAATATATATATATACCACCATACAATGTCCAGCTAAGTATATATTTTATGAAACTAGATAACATTTCTGGCAGTTTGTATATTTTGGAATTTGTAGTTATTCAATATTTCCTAAATTTTTTGTCATGGTTCACCCTTTCATTCAGTTTCCTAATTTTCTTGGCCTGGTCCCCCTTCCCCCAATATGCCAAATACTAAATTTTATCATTTACATGGATACAAAAAAGTGTAAAATGCCTTAAGATTGTAAAAGCAATTTTATCATAAAGTACTTGTATTCCTAAACAGAATTAAGTATAAAATCAGAGAATATTTAATACTTTTAACGATTTAAAACAAAAATAACCTTGCAAAATGTCAAAAACTGTTTTGCCAATAGAGTTTTTAGTTGCCAGTAGATAGAATAAAACTTTTAACTTCACATACTTATGAAACAGAAGAGTGAATATGAAAGCATATAGCATGCAAGAGATATCATGTGAACTGGCCTTGTCTATATCGAAGAAAAAAGTCCATTGTATATCTAGGTATTGAATGCTTAATTAGATAAACTAAAAATGGTTTAAACAAGGTTATGTCAGAATGATCTATACTTAGACCAATATCACTTAGACACATCGGCTGCATGAATTCATCTATCCAAAATTAGGATATTATTCAATAATATAATGACGATATAATTCTTTAATATAATTTCATCTACTGCCTTAGACAGAAAAAAAAACAAGAAAATGGATGACACTTTAATATAAAAAGTATTCTACTACCTAAAACTGATGGAAGACTAAAACTTTGGTGTGGAACTAAATTGACACCCATTTAATTTGGTAAAGTGTGACACCATTTCTAGATAGAGATTAAAATTATTTGGTACACGGAAACTAGATTTAAAAAAGAAAAACTGAGCAAAAACTATTTGGTCTTGTTTGTATGATGATAAAAAATTGATTATTACATATAATTACCTAAGAAAGAGATATCATTTATTTATAGATAATTTTTGTGTTTCATTTAGCCTAGTTAAATGACTAGTGAAGAAACCTTCATGAACCATGTAAAGTAGTAAATCAACAAGATTTAAGGTCGGAGAAAAAGCTTATTACGAAAAAGGTTTAAACAGTTCTGTTAATATATGGGGAAATGAAGAGCAAAACAAAATCTGTCTTAGCTTACTTTCTGCTAAAACAAAATTTTTAGAGAATTTCCAAAATTTTTTTTAGTATTACGCGATGAAAAAAACCACATCTGATGTTGCTGATTACAATACAAATCATGGGGGAAATAGATTAAAATGATACAATGTTATATTATTACTTGTATCAACCAGATGAAATATTTGAAAAAAAAGTATAGAGTTTAATTTTATTTCCTGAAAGGGAACCATAGCCAGCTTTGCTTTCTAGATTACCCCACAATTTTGCCCTCCATGATTATCTATCTGTATAAATTCCAACATTTTTAATACAGATACATTGACAAACGGTAATTTAACACATAAAAAGGGTACTCATCCAGTTGTGGGGCAGCAGCAGGAAGGTCTTTGAGCACTTGCTCCCATGCACGCTATGTACTGCACTGTCAGCCAACTGGCAAACCCCCCCACTCCCTTCCCCTATTATCACTCGTCACTGGGCTATTATTTTGTGCGGGTATGCCACAATCTAACACATAGCCCAATGCTATACCCAATGTCAAATAGAGAATTTAGTTGACAATTTTAAAAATATTTTGGACAGCCTAAATAATTTTGTCGGTCTGAAAAACACTCAATTTTAGGTTTTTCGCATAATACGTCAGAGAAAATGATGGCATGAAAATTTTTGATATTGGAAGATTTAAATTTCTATCATGGTAGACAATGGGGTAAAGATAGTTTATTATGGTCCTTGAAAAACTTTATTTCAAACTGATTACTGAAGATATTTGAATCAGAAAAAGAAAACTTTATTTCTAACTGAAGATATTTAAATGGTAATCATTCCAAAAAAATTTCAAGGCTTGATTAAAAGACATACCTCTTGGTATATTTTACATAGTTGATGAATTCATGGAATGTTGCAAGTAAAGCCAAACTCAAAATATCTTTCCCATCATTTCCTGATATCTGAACTAATGCTAAATTAAAATTATTATTATTGTTACTGAAAAACAGAAGTATGTTTGGTAATACATATTGATAGTTCGTAAATCTATTTATTTCAATAATTAAATTGTCTATTGACGCAATAAAGATATAACACAAGTTAATATTAAATAATTAATTTAGCACAATAAATGCTGACAGGTATGAATATTCAAAATTGGAGACAATACATTTTATATTTATTGGCTTTATATTCTTTACTCAAAATTTGGGAAAACTTTATTTACTACCCATATTTTGAACTAAAAAGCTTCTCTACAGGACAATAACTATACATTTTATATCATATTATTTGAAAAATAATTTTGTTAATATTTGTTTAGAAGTGTTGTTAAACAATTCATTTCTAACTGAATGAACACCTTGAGAAAGATGGTTCAGTTTACTACCGTTTACGTAACTTATGGAAAAAACCCACGGTGGTGGTATATTTCTGACCGCAGAATACACTAAAAAGGCCAGATGGCCCACCCATACACGTACAGTAGTATTGACCCACCGGCCCACCTATACACGTACAATGGTACTAACCCACTGGCCCACCCATACACATACAATGGTAGTAACCCACCCGCCCACCTATACACGTACAATGGTACTACTACTGCATTATTGTACAATGGTACAAAATGTACCTAAACTCTGATTTCAACATAAAATTATATATATGACTAAATTAAACATATCAATATAAAAATACTTTAAATGCAACATGACCAGACGTCTTCTTGCAAATAAAATAAATACGTATTTTATCATAAACACAAATTCAGGAATACACGTATGGTGGTACTAACCCACCCGCCCACCCATACCCGTACAGTGTTACTGACCCCCCCCCGTCCCCCCCACATACATACAGTGGTACTAACCCACCCATATACGTACAGTGTTACTGACCTACCCGCCCACCCATATACGTACTGTGGTACTAACCCACCCGCCCACCCATATACGTACTGTGGTAATGACCCACCTGCTCACCCATATACGTACTGTGGTACTAACCCACCTGCCCACCCATATACGTACTGTGGTACTAACCCACCTGCCCACCCATATACGTGCAGTGGTACTAACCCACCTGCCCACCCATATACGTACTGTGGTACTAACCCACCTGCCCACCCATATACGTACTGTGGTACTAACCCACCTGCCCACCCATATACGTACTGTGGTACTAACCCACCTGCCCACCCATATACGTACTGTGGTACTAACCCACCTGCCCACCCATATACGTACTGTGGTACTAACCCACCTGCCCACCCATATACGTACTGTGGTACTAACCCACCTGCCCACCCATATACGTGCAGTGGTACTAACCCACCTGCCCACCCATATACGTACTGTGGTACTAACCCACCTGCCCACCCATATACGTACTGTGGTACTAACCCACCTGCCCACCCATATACGTGCAGTGGTACTAACCCACCTGCCCACCCATATACGTGCAGTGGTACTAACCCACCTGCCCACCCATATACGTACTGTGGTACTAACCCACCTGCCCACCCATATACGTACTGTGGTACTAACCCACCTGCCCACCCATATACGTGCAGTGGTACTAACCCACCTGCCCACCCATATACGTGCAGTGGTACTAACCCACCTGCCCACCCATATACGTACTGTGGTACTAACCCACCTGCCCACCCATATACGTACTGTGGTACTAACCCACCTGCCCACCCATATACGTGCAGTGGTACTAACCCACCTGCCTACCCATATACGTACTGTGGTACTAACCCACCTGCCCACCCATATACGTGCAGTGGTACTAACCCACCTGCCCACCCATATACGTGCAGTGGTACTAACCCACCTGCCCACCCATATACGTACTGTGGTAATGACCCACCTGCTCACCTATATACGTACAGTGGTACTAACCCACCTGCCCACCCATATACGTGCAGTGGTACTAACCCACCTGCTCACCTATATACGTACAGTGGTACTAACCCACCTGCCCTACCCATATACGTACTGTGGTACTAACCCACCTGCCCACCTATATACGTACAGTGGTACTAACCCACCTGCCCACCCATATACGTGCAGTGGTACTAACCCACCTGCTCACCTATATACGTACAGTGGTACTAACCCACCTGCCCACCCATATACGTGCAGTGGTACTAACCCACCTGCCCACCCATATACGTGCAGTGGTACTAACCCACCTGCCCACCCATATACGTGCAGTGGTACTAACCCACCTGCCCACCCATATACGTGCAGTGGTACTAACCCACCTGCCCACCCATATACGTGCAGTGGTACTAACCCACCTGCCCACCCATATACGTGCAGTGGTACTAACCCACCTGCCCACCCATATACGTGCAGTGGTACTAACCCACCTGCCCACCCATATACGTGCAGTGGTACTAACCCACCTGCCCACCCATATACGTACTGTGGTAATAACCAATCATAAGCATAATTGCTGCTTAGTATTAAAACCTTTAATATAAAAAGTTTCTAAATGTATTTTGTAAAGTACATATATGAATTTGGAGTATAAATTAATTTAACTATAAACTCCTGAATAGAAATTACCATGGAGAGTGAAATTTTATAGTAGTCTCAAATTTAGTAAGCTGCAGATAATTGTGAATAACTCAAATTCCACCATAATTATATCACTGTGAAATTATTAAAGTTTACGGAACAGACTTCTTTACTTCAATTGAGAAAATATATTTCACAGTATTTTCAAGTTATTTATTTACTTAATAGCTGAATTTCTCAAGCTATTGAGTTGATATTTGACACTGCAATGTTCCCTATATTCTCTAGTTATCTAAAGCCAAATCACTTTAAAAAGATTAATCAGAAGCAGCAAACCACAACAGTTTCTACACTTTTGGTTGTTTCTATATTTTAGAAATATTAGTTTAAAATAATTCACAACATGGATAAATATGTTATAAATAAAGCTCAGTATGATCTTCAATCACATGTATCGAAACAAATGCCTTGATTAGTCTTTCTGATGCAGTTTACTCAGTTTTGGATAGTAAATTATCATTGCCTAGGGCCTATTTTTAGTCCTACAGGAGTTTTTTGATTGTTTTGATCACAATTGCTTTCAAAGAGTGTTAGAAAGATGTGAAAGGGTAATAGCATCGAATCATGTCACAAGCTTTCTACTGAGATACACAGGTGTAGAGGTAAATCATTTACAGAAGAAAATTCATGATAAAAACAATTGTCACCAAAGAAGCTTTTGTCAGGTTTCTGCAAGGTGTGCTGCCACATTTGCAGAAAACCAGATTTCTTTGCCATTTGTGGCCCAACTTTAACTGGCCACCTAATAATTGGTCAATTTATGACTTCGAGATCAGAAGGAAGATGGACTAACGGCCCAGACTTCATTTTTTTTGAGTTATTGTTTTAGAGGCAGAGACATCCCAGAAGGCGAGCCGCGCTACTACTCATTTCGCCTGCCTTTTGTGTACTAACGTGCCTGCAAACATTTAATTCCCGGAAACTGAGGAGTGGGTCTAAAGGCAGTATTTACGGTGCTGTTTCATAGAATCCTTTTTCTCATTGTAGATTTATTTAGTTGGGCGGTCTCTCTCTTTCCGTGCGGTTTGCCAGTTTATTACACCCGTTAGTTGTTAAAGTAAACTGTGATTTTTATTGATTAGTGCAATTGTGTTGACTGTGAATACATTGAGTTAATTAATGATAACTAGTATTAAGTTTCTATTGAGTGTATAATAGTGGATATATTAATAACGATTATTAGGTATTATCATGCCAAAGTTAGGTGGTAAAGGAACTGTTCTACACAGTCAAGGTAGGGAAATAGTTTTCAATGTATATAATTATTTTTGTAATATTCAAGAAGGAAATAAATTAAAGTCAGTAATAATAGATGAAGCCACTAAAGTTTACAGGCGCCCGATCAGTAGAAAGAATTCTGAAAGAAAGTTCCTCCGATGTAAAAATTACTCCACCAGCATTTTTTACGCCTAAAAAAAATGTGAACAGGAAAAAGCCAGTGTGTGATCTAGATTCGTTCGATTTGGATGCCTTGAGACGTTTGATAAATAATTATCACATAACGTATAAATCATGTGTAACTGTAAAAACATAATGATTGAAATTGAAAATACAAATATTAGTTTTAAGGGAAGCGCAAGGTCTCAACGGTGAATCATGCATAAAATGGGATTTAAATGGAAGACAACTGAAGATAACAGAAAAATACTTGTGGAACGACATGATATCAAACTCTTAAGATTAAAATATCTACGACAAATTACCCAATGAGCAGAAGGTAGACCGATAATTTTTACAGATGAAACTTACATTCATAGCACACACACGAAGCAAAAGTCCTGGACAGATTCACATAATTCTAATTTAGGTCTTAAAAAAAACCAGTATCAAAGGGATCCAGATTAATTATTCTACATGCAGGTTGGAATAAAGGATTTATTCAAAATGGTTTATTGATGTGGAAATCTGGCTTAAAAACCGGTGACTACCATGACGAGATGAACAGCGAGAACTACATGAAATGGCTAAATGAAAAGCTTATCCCCAACCTACCTCCCAGATCAGTTCTTGTATTGGATAATGCATCGTACCATAATACAGTAAGTGTCAGACAGCCTACAAGCAATACTGTTAAATCAGAAATGATTAACTGGTTGAATGAACGGAACAAACTTTGACCCTAAATTAACAAAACCAGAACTTTATGAAATTATAAGAGTCAAAAAAAAGGGAGAAGAGAAGCAATACAAAGTTGACGATCTATTGGCAGAACATGGCCACAGTGTTTTGCGTTTGCCCCCATATCACCCGGAACTTAACGCAATTGAAAAAATATGGGCTGCCGTGAAGGGAAAAGTAGCTGAGAAAAATACTACATTCAAAATGAATGACATTATTCACCTAGCCGCTGAGGCCTTCAATGACATTTCTGAGGAACAGTGTGCTAAAGTATGTTGCCATGTTACGGACCAGGAGAAAAAATACATCGAAGAAGAGCATATGTGGGATATTGGCATGGAACAGTTCATCATAAGACTTGATAGTGACACGTCTTCTGATTCAGAGGAAGACGACGATGTCGACTGTGGAGTTAGTGAGCTTCCTGCAGAGTAACTGTAAGTAATTTAAAGAAAATTTTTTTTATATAAACTATTTATTAGTAGGCCTAGTTTAAGTAATTGTGTCTATAAAATAACAGTGGAATATTAAATTACATAACTGTGTAAACAATTATCATGTGGCACATAAAAAAACATAAAAATATTTATTATGTATTACAGTTAGCGATTTTTCGTTCATGATTTTTTTAAAATTTTAAACGTAAGATAAATATTTGTCAAACGATCTCACAAAAATCATTTCAAATAATTGGCCACTTACGTGCTATTAGCTTAAGCAAGTAAGCAAATCTTAAGACCCGTGGTATTTATGGTTCCTGAGATTTTTAAAAAATAAAAATTACTATACTAACTTACAAAGACACGGTTAAGGAAAGATAGACCATACTGTTTATTAAAAAGTTTTGTTTATTTTCATGTCTTGAACAAAATCCCAATTTTTGGCTGCAGAATTTCCAAACTTCCTGTATATGTATACTGCACTGTGCGTGGCTAATATTTTGAGGACAGTCTTTTGACCGAGCGAACGCAAAAGGCTAGTAGTACTTCGGCCGGGTTGTTCGCCCTTCGGGGCGCCTCTTGCTCTAACTATAAACCTATGTGTCACATTACTTGCTTGTATCACTGGAAAAATTTAAATGTGTAATGTGATTATCCTAAACTTCCTAAGACTATTTCTATGTAATATATTATTTGTATAATTTTCTAAATTAAAATTTGTAAAAATATTTATGTATTTAGTGTTGGTTATAGTTTAAAAGATCTCTTGAGTGCGTGGAAGGGAATCTCCGTGACATTAAACAAATAGTTATGACTTCTGTATTACAGTGCAACTAAGTGTTGTTCATTTCATAATTCTAAATAAGACTAACCGCTCATTAAGCTATGTAGTGATTTAGGAGCTATAATTAGCTTGTAAGATAAAAAGAGGGTAATAAAATGGACTTAACATTCTGTTTTATATTGTACTGTGTACATCCAAGTAATTAAATTTCAATAACAATGATGGTTTAGCTAAAAATATTTTGGACAACCAATGCCATATTCTAGGCATGTAAACCTTATTTTGTTGTCCTATTTGAGTACGGCTGATTCTTAACATTATAAAATGAACACCTAATGTTTTTATTCAGCCTATATAAATATGTGAAATTTGCTTTTATTTAACAGCTAACATTTAACTAACTAAATAAAAAAACTCCGTAAGATTACAATTAAAACTTGAGGAATGGCGCATCGAGCCCTACAGCGAATAAACCTTCATCGAAAAAATATATAACGGTTATCAATACATAACATTTCAAAGTCTTAAATTGTAATTATTACAAATGAAACTATAAAGAAAATATACAAAATATGCAACAGATGTTCACATTATTCCATATTGTGGTTTAGGGACTAACTTACAAATTATATAGTCGAGGAGATCAAACCTATTTTCAAAAGATAAGTTTGCTCACTGAGCGATGAAAGAAAAAGTTACAGAATTGTGTATTGTCGTTCCGTCATGATACAATATCTTATTTATATGTGCCAATGGAAGGTAATTGTGTACTAATAAAATTGCCATTCTGCCACGGAAAAGATGGATAAAATTATTAGGCTAATCTTCACTGCTTGTGCACATCCCTTGCAAATGACAGCCTTCAATTTTTACCAAAACAACAACAACCCTAGTTTAATTTATTTGGAGCTCCGCAAATGCCAGGTCGCCGCATATAGACTGTAAATAGCGTAGAAACGTTGTACAAGGTTCTTCCTTGGATAAACTCTTGTTTTTTAATCTATTGGAATGAATGATATTCCATGTATAATCAGTCCATCAAACAATTTGATTTTGCTGATGACACTTCTCTGGTCGAAACAGAATCAACTTTAGAAGTATTTAACTGCTTACATCACATTAATGTTAGTACAAAATTAACAAATGTCTACTGACATGTTCAGTACACAAATGCTACATTTTCACTTCAATCAATATAAACCTGGTTAATTCCTTTTATTTTTTTAAATAAGGAGCAATTTCAGTTCCAATAGCACACTTTATTAGAACCATTTCAGATGATAATATTAGGTGGGAGAGCCACATAATATCTTTGTCTTTTAATTTATGTCCTAAATGTTAAGTAGTTTATAAAATTAGGAGGGTTACTGTAGAATGAACTCCTCGTTGCTATTTTGGTACGCTAATTAGCTATGGCATATGTGTTGGGAATGTCTCAATTACCACGGAATATTTAAAAAAAAATACTACAAGGCAGTAAAGAATTTAGCAAATTAAAATACAGTGAGAATTGAAAAATTTTTTCTCAGATTTCAAATTTTATCATTATACATAATTTTTGTTTTAGAAAAATTGCTATTCATTTATAAGACATTGTAATGATTAAAGATGTGTAGATAGTGAAATTTTGAATTGGATCAGATTTGGATGGTATAGCTTAGAGTTGTGTCGGATAAGGTTGAGTTTATATGTGTGCCTGAACAAGTTGGATATTTCCGAATGATAGCTTCGAGTTCGATATCCAAAAAGTAACCTAATTTTCTTCTGCACATCTCTTGTAATTGTTATGAAATTCTGAATCTTGCTACCCTGATCGTAGAGAGTATAGTGGTATGTTTTTATTTTTCTAGTGCAATAGTTAGTTTATTTACAGTGATGTTTAAAAACTTCAATGTTTATAATATTTTTCTTCAACAATAGCTGTTGATGAAATCTTCAAATTCTAATGAAAAGTGAATCTATATCAATCATTTTTATTTATATTATATCTGATTTAATTTAACATAGTTCTATTAAGTCTGGTGCACCAACTCTACAATGACATTATGTTTTTAGAAAATATTTATTTTCTAAACACATTTGTTATACCAAAGATCCAACTTGATTGTTTATATTGTAACTTTATTTTGAAGATGACATTTATTTTTGAAAATCTCTAGAATATTAGAGATTTAATACAGTTATTTTATATTTTAAAACTAATTTCATTTAATCTATACGATCTATTTTTATTGACAAACCCCTAATTAATCTTCTGCCAATCAAAATGTTCTTATATGTGACATTTGGCACATATAAGATATAAAAAACATATTGCATCTGAAATTAGGCATATTTAGAATTTAAAGTAATTCTTAGGAATCTTAAATTCATTCTGTAAATTAATATAAGATCTACAAATCATATCTATTAAAATTCCCTTCTAATTGGAGGTTCTTAAGGCATTTCATTAAGTTGATTTGAACTGAGTCCTCAACTTGGTTTAGAGGAATTCACTATGGTTTAAGGCTGGTTTTATGCAACGCATTTGGAGTCGCATGACAGATGCACTACCTATGTTCCTTGTTCTATATTATCAAATGGGAGCATTTATGCACAAACACACTTTGTGTTGCTGGAGCAACACACGCTCTCTAGATACATGTGACAAACCTTTTTTAACACGTTCTGAGTGTTGTACATTGGCTCTAAATACACAGAATCAAATCGGTGTATTTATGAAACGTGTTTGACGTTCTGTGACAGCAGAGTACAGGTGTAAGGAATTTATTTAAATTTACTATTCTATGTGTAAATATATTGCTGATAATATTGTGTTTTTAATACTTGTTTAGTGCCAACAAATTTAGTTTTTGGTTTGTTTTAGTTTTATCTGTAAAATCTAGTCACTTGTTATCTGTAGATTTTTGAACACCCTCCTTATCCTCCGGACCTTGCTCCAAGTGATTTCCATCTGTTTCCACAACTTAAGGATCATCTTGGAGGTTGGAGACTTGCCAGTGATGAAGAGTTCAAAGAGGAGGTGGAAAACCGGTTGAAAAACAAGGCAGAAGATTGGTATGAAGATAAAAAAACTTATCAAGATACCAAAAATGCTTGGAATTAAATGGGAGTTACTTTGAAAAATAGTTTAAAGTATGTATAAAAGGAAATAGATAATTGTAGTTTAAATAAAGATTACCTATGTCTCTTTTTAAGATAGGGAAATTACTTTTTGGTTGCCTCTCGTACATCCTTATACATTTGATATTTGTATACTTTTCGGTAGTAACAAAAAATACACACGTTATATATGTAAAACCGTTGACCATATATGATTCTCTGGTCCATTGTAAGTGCAGGGATATATAAGATATCTAGGTTTATTACATTTTACTATTTTTTATGATAAACATCTGCAGAATGAACAAAAACAGCCTGACATTTTTGACTAATATAATTGCCGCTACAAGGGTTAGTGATTGTTGAATGCCATTTGTTTATTATGTCACATATTATCATTTTATTAAGTGTTTTATTTTTTTATTCTATTAAAGAACTACTTCACTTGTAGTTTTTGAAAGTTAAATAAACATGATTTAAATTAATAAGGAACAGTTTTGATTTCAACTACATTCTATACTATAAGAACAAAGAAAAATGTATTGGCTTTTAAATATCAAATATTAGAGGATATCCTTGCACACTATAATAAAGAAATTAGCGCATAGAATCATATTATGTCGACGCCAATCACTTAAAATCCGTTGAAACTTAAACATTTATTCATTACAACAAAATCTTATTTGACATTATAATATTTACAACAAACGAATGTGTCCAATGATGTTTATAAGAAACTGCTACGTACAGTAGAACTCCAATTTTCCGAATCAATTGGGACCAGAACCTATTCGGATAGTCGGATTTTTGTCCAAAAAGAAAATATTAATTTAACTTCAACAAAAGTAAATATCTTACAAACAAAAAAACGTCTCTTGAGTTTAAGTTGAACAAATGAAAACAAAATTGACAGATGGATGAAGCTATCAGATATTTCAACTGCTAATAAACATACCACAATAACCTTTTGCAGATGATATCTTATGATAATTCAACCTTTAGACTTGGTAATAATTAATTAATTCAACCTTAAGGTTTGGTCAATAGTATTATGAGTGGAATAAAAATACAAGGTAAAGAAACAGTAAAATTAAAATGATGAGCCAATAAAAAACAGTCAAGATATGATGATCGATTGGGGCATTAAATGAAGCCAATTAGAGCTGAAGTACCTGGCAGAACTTAAGGGTATTAAAAGACCACTTAAAATGCTACTTTTTGATGATATGTTGACAGATTTTTGAAACTAAATTTACTGAATGAAGAAATAGGACACTGAGAAATTTGAACCATATATCTTAAATTAAGCTGTGTTGCAGAATTTAAAATACTGTTAGGCATGAGGAGTTGTGTTTGGGAAAAGTGTTAGTGTCAGCTCTAGCCACAGAAAACGTACCGGTTTAGTTGACATTAGACAAATGCTTGTATGTAAAATGTACCCACATAAATAATAATTTTTTCCAACATTTGCCTAACAAAGTGGCTGTTCCTGCACTCAATAGTCAAGTCATAAAGTAGGTGATTCCTGCATTTAAACACTTTAATAACATAAATAATACATCTATTAGCGATTAACTTCGTGTACACTTGAAATAATTAAGTTGGCAGCACCAAGTGTAAACAGAATAGCTGATGTAGTGTTTGTTGTTGTCAAAGGTTTTGAACTGTTTATATAACCTATTTCTTAAAACAAGTTTAATTTAAATAAAATTTCTCATCTGTTTGCCTACTAGTTATGTTTTTATTGCTTGTTAATTTTTATATAGTCTACTGTATTTCAAATGTAGGAAAAATGTTATGTGCAAATTGTACTCAAAGCGTCCTTGCTGCATTTGGGAAACTATTCCGAACTCGCCTGCGGCTCATGCGTTACAAGTATTTCTCTCATGCAGCAAAGTGCCACTTTGCGCACTAGTTGCACAGATAAATATTATTGCCTTTTAAATATTTCTCAGCATTATAAAGTGCCTAGGAAGAAAACTAGGTCTACTGGCTGATAAAAATTCAAACAATACCCCCTAAACATAACGCAATAACACAGTGATTGTGGGCTCAGTCCAATTATTTCTCAATCGGCATTTTGTTACTTTCTGCAGTGTGAATACTGTCTTCTTTGTGAGATACATTTAGTGATAAGCTCAGTAGTCTTAGTGCCATTTACAGCATATTTGTAAATGATAAATTTCGTACATCATTCCAGTAGCTATCATGGCTTTGGTACATTAACTAAATCTCTAAGCCCATTCAGCTATTCATTAATAAATTAAATATATTAAAAGAAAAAACCTATTTGATAATTGTATTTTTACATTTTCAATAAAGGTATTAAAAAAGTGTAAAAACAGGCCTTAATCTGAACACATACTTTATAAAACGTTATATATGAGTAAACGTATAAAAGTTTATAAGTAATATATTATACTTATTTAATCCAAACAAATACGGTTAAAACTTCCTTTTATATTGAAATGACAGATAAAAGATAATTAGGTAGAAAAAAAATTAAAACAACTAAGGGGAAAAATCCTATTTGAGCTGATTATGAGACATTTCCGGAAGACAATCTATTTCTCTACAAAAATATTTTAGCAACTTATTTTTTACTGATCTCGCCTTCCTCACCTTAGGCTGATAATGATGATTTCTGCATAGCTATATATTTTTGTATAGGTAGCAAAAGATTAGAATTTGTTTTTCATAGAAGTCATCTTTCTCACATTAGGCAGATGGTAAGATATATCTGGAGCTTTATCTATTTCTCTATAATGAAATTTATTTTGTATCCATCTCATCTTTCTCGCATTAGACTGATGATGATGCATTTCTGGAAGACTATCTATTTCTGTGCAGATAACAAAAATTAAGGAAATTGTTTTGCAACTCGTCTTTTCCACATTGGGCAGATGGTGAGATATATCTGTAGCTTTATTTATTTCTTTATAACAACATTTTAGGAATTAATTTTGTATCACTCTTCATCTTTTTCACATTTCTAGAAGGCTATCTCCTTCAGTGTAGGTAACAACAATTTAGGAATTTATTTTGCATCAAAGTCGTCTTTCTTACATTGGGCAGATAGTGGGATATATCTAGAGCTCTATCTATTTCTCTGTAACAACATTTTACAAATTTATATTTTATAAATCTCATATTTCTCACATTAAGCTGATGATGAATAATGTAGAAAGAGATAGAATGTAGAAAGAGATAGTCTATTTATGGAAGGCTATCTCTTTCTTGTGGGTAACAAAATTTTGGAATTTGTTTTGCAACAAAGTCATCTTTCTCACATTAGGCAGATGGTGAGATGTATCTGAAGCCACTTTCAGAGGATTATATAGGCTATTTTGTGTGATAATTAATAGTTTAGGAATGTATTCTGTATCAATCTTGTCTTGTTCAATTTTTTTTTTTAGTTAATTTACGTGTTTAGTTTTGTTTTCTTAACAATTCTTCTTAGTTTTAAAAAGCCTTTTAAAAGTTGTATGATTACAGTATAAAGGTTTTATAATTAAGGTTTAAATTGTAATAACCCATGAAAAATTTAACAATATTGTTAATGTGGACAGTAAGAATAAAGAAAATATTAATGTAATTTCAAACTTTTAAATTATCTTTTCAACATTTTAAAAATAAAATATAAAAGCCACCATTAGAGTTCACGTTTTCTAATCTATTGGCTATGAATGACAGGCAGTGCTCGTCCTGTGTTTATCTAATCTATTGGCTATGAATGACAGGCAGTGCTCGTCTTGTGTTTATCATTGTTTTCTAATCTATTGGCTATGAATGACAGGCAGTGCTCGTCCTGTGTTTATCATTGTTTTCTAATCTATTGGCTATGAATGACAGGCAGTGCTCGTCCTGTGTTTATCATTGTTTAAAAATCTATTGGCTATGAATGACAGGCAGTGCTCGTCCTGTGTTTATCATTGTTTAAAAATCTATTGGCTATGAATGACAGGCAGTGCTCGTCCTGTGTTTATCATTGTTTTCTAATCTATTGGCTATGAATGACAGGCAGTGCTCGTCCTGTGTTTATCATTGTTTTCTAATCTATTGGCTATGAATGACAGGCAGTGCTCGTCCTGTGTTTATCATTGTTTAAAAATCTATTGGCTATGAATGACAGGCAGTGCTCGTCCTGTGTTTATCATTGTTTAAAAATCTATTGGCTATGAATGACAGGCAGTGCTCGTCCTGTGTTTATCATTGTTTTCTAATCTATTGGCTATGAATGACAGGCAGTGCTCGTCCTGTGTTTATCATTGTTCAAATAGTGAATATAAGCACCAAACAATCAGTTCAATTGTTGAGAGATAACATTTTCATTAGAGAGCACTATCTGTTATGAGGAGACCTAGTGGCAAAAGGAAGAACTACAGCCATATACTACTTAATCGCAGTACAACATTCTTCCCATAAGAGTTCAACCTATTTTGAACCGGTTTTGGCCCATGCCGCATCGCACCTCAGTGGTCTAGTGGATAGTCGCTGTCTCCTATGGCCATGAAGATGGCGAGGCCTGGGTTCGAATCCCAGTAGGGGTGCAAAGAGGTGACTGGTGCAATTGCGTTAGAACTGTTTTCCCGCGGGTACAGGCCTATAAGGCCCGACAAGCTTTAGGCTCATAGGTTAGAGAACAGTGTGGCAACATGACAAAATAGCTGTAGGATGCTTTTAATATAATGTTGACTGTTTAGTCAACAGCACCGGTCATCGCAAGAGTTTTGCTTATTTTAAAAGTACTTGCTCTTACTTTTTTTGTTTTTAATTAATTACATAGCTAATGGGTTAATATTTATTTATTTATTCATAAGATGCCGATCGTCAAGATATGGGCGAATATGGATTTCGAATGAGTGTGATAAGCGAATGTAGTCATTGTTACAAACTAAGGCCGACTATACCTTAGAAAGTGTCATTAATTAATAGCCCAATGACAAATGAACAGCCGGTGGTTATCAGCTTAAATATTTTGTTATTGCCAAAAAATAATATATTGCCACTTGAATTTAAATTTATATATTTCAACCTTCATACTAAAATAATATTAGCTAAATAGCTTTAATAATTACTATAGCTATATTACTAATAGCAAAGCACACAACAACTTAGATTTAAAATGATTATTAATGAAGTTTACTAAACAATACTCTGGTTAATGTGACAGTATTATTTTTTAAAGTTAAGGGAAAATTATTTTTGCAGAGATTTAATTAATGACTATTTGCATAATTAACATTGCACAATGTCAGCAGGCTGATAGTAGTGCGGAAATGCCTTACTAAACACACAGGTAAAGGACTCTCCATACTGCCAATTTAAGTGTAAATGCAGTGTAGACATAATGGAGATCTGAGGTCATTTCTTAATACCTGAGAAAGGCAAGAGGTTTGCTTGGCCAGAAAAAAAAGAACATTTGAAAAATAAGGGCTCCACCGGTCCAAACCAAAGATCCATTATTTTTAAAAATATTTAATGACTCAAAGTATAAACAAATGAGGCACCAGATTAAAATTTAGCTTCCCCAGAATCCATATACAAAGAGAAAAATATGTGACAGTATGTTGAAGGGATAGGAGCGAAACTTCCCTACTTACATCGTTTAAATAAAAAAATATGGTATTTAAATTAATGTCAAATATTCTTATAGAAAACATTAGAAATAAAACAAATGTGGTATGTTATGTTGATTTTACTTAAGTACAAGTTTGGTTGCCTGTAACTGAAGAATTACATATAAAATGAAGGTTTAGTGGCTTAATTACTCAAGGAAATTACACATGAAACCAGTTTTATGGTTTGACTACTTGGAAAAAAATATAAATCAAGTCAATTGGCTTCATCTTCTGGAGGAAATTACATCTTATATATTGATTGACAACCAAACAAGATGTATTTGTTAACTTGAGGAATTAATAAATCAAGTGGCTTGTTTACATGATAAAATTACATATGCTACCCCATGGCAAGATACTGAATATGCTTGTTCTGACTAACTGAAAAATATAATTTTTTTTAAATTCAGAAATGAATTCTAACATATAATAGCCCTTTTGAAATGTAAACTCTACAAAAAAACAACTACTAAGTCTAATAAGGATTTTTGAGGTACGACCAACACTAACTGTGGATTTATCACAAACTACAAACAAGTAATAAAATAAAAACCAGTAAAAATGTCTTGATATTCCATATTGAACAGTTTACTATATCAGCTCCTCTCCTTTATATGAATGTACAAGTTTTTCTACAGTCCATGAAGAACACCATTTGTTAAAAAATATAAATATACTGATGTCATGCAATGATGATCTAAGCCCAATTCTAGTTAAAAACCTTTACAAATAAAAGTAGACAGTACTTTTCAAAGCTTCAGTTTTTCTAAAAACTGGAATCCAAATAAATTCACTGTTTTATACAATCCTACAGTATTTATATTCACCAGATTCTGCATAATATAATTTCATACTAAATACAAACTAAGACTATAATATCCTAGGCTCCAAAGATGTGTGGACTAATTACAGTCTTAAACAATACAAAAAATACTACATCAGTATTAACATCAGGAATCTAACATACCAAGACCACAAGATCTTAGATTTAAAATGTTGTGACTTTTTAATCCAAACATAATTCATTGCACACATTTTTAAAAGTTAAGGTCTTAGAGCAATATCACTGATCACCAGAATCCAAAATGTAAACTGAACTTGTTTCCGTCCTTATTCAAAGATCTATTATACAGATTTCAAAGAATTCCTTAAGTTCCAATTTAAATTCAGTTGCACTAATGTCATCGGGTCCAAAGGTTCCAATTCATACTAGATCCTGATCCGAGGCGATAAGAATTCTCCATTAAAAATGCCGATCCAAGCCCTACTGCAGTCTTGCTGATCCAAGCTACAAAAAAGCAAAATTTGTGAAAAGTTCCAATTCAAGCACTAAAACACTTCTCAGGAGCGGCGATCCATATTGTACTGCACTGCTTACAACATCAGACGGCCATCCAAAAATGTTCTCATTTTAAGCATATGCCAATAGTTCCAAGCAATTTGTTGTGTATTTACTTCACGAAGTTATCTTTTAAACTTTAATTATATATGACAGGAAGTCAAACAGTGAGAGTTCATTAGAACAAAAAACAATGTAGTCTATATGTCTAGTTTTCAACAAACGAGGCAAGTTGTTGATAAAATTAAATTACTTAATGCCTTCTTTCTAGTGTAACATTTATGTGTCATAAATATTGCAACAAAGTGTAAACTAGAAAATGTATATCCAGTCTTTATCCATAATTGGTCAAACAACACAATTTTGTCCATAATATTTTCTGCAGGAATAGTTAAAAACTTCTCCTTTTGCAGCAGGTATATCATCAATGTTCAATAAAATTACAATTTGAATCCTTAGTCCAAATAAATAACCATAACTTTTGTCTTCTTACCATTAGTTTTTACAATAGTTTTCTTGGACGAATTGCAGAGCAGAATCCAGCACATGTACTGCCGGGAGTGGCAGACGTCTCATCTCCTAGTACGCAGCTTCTATTTCCTCACATCCAGTATTTCCCAGTTAGAATATTCAAGTCTTACATTAATTATTGGAGAAATTATATTTATGAAGTGTCAAACTTGTTTATTTGAAAAATGAATTTGAAATTAAATTTAACGATATTGATTACGGAAACACCCTGCATTAAGCCAAATAATTATTCTTTTTTTTTAATTGTTAATACATGCCTAAGCGGGTAGTGTCTTAGACTTTAAAGTGATATATAAATGGCAAATTGCAACGTTTCATCAGTAATTATATTTAACTAATCAGTACATCAACTGTCAGATGGAGGAGTTACAAAGATAATGACATTTTTAAAAAGATTCAAAATTCATGTTTCAAGACACTTAAAAGTCGGCAGAGATAGTAGCCATATTGGATTTATTCACATAAAAGCAATAATAAATGTTGAAAAGCGCTGTGACTTAACGATTTGTCAGAAAATTACAAGTGATTCATCTTTTTAAAATTCTGATTTTCATTTGGATTTTCATACAAATCATAAACTAAAATTTATTGTTTTTTATTTTTTAAAAAATCAATATTTTCTAAAAGTTAAAAAGTGGATCCTCTAGTAACTTTTAAACTCATTAAAACGATACAAAAAAAAATACTACCTTCTGACAAATCGTTAAATCACAGTGCTGTACTGCATTCAACATTGCTCTTTGAGATTAAATTCAAAATTGTGACTTCATTTGTAGACTCTTAATAATGTTTTCTGTATACTTGAAATTTATCAAACCATAAAATCATTTTCAAACTTTCAAGTTAACAATGTATCTAGATTTTGAATACTATGTGAACACTTCATAAAATACTGCTGATTAACTCTTCAACATAGCTTGAGAACCAGTTTTATTTCTTTTATTTTTAAGAATAATTATTTTGTTTAGTTTATTTTTAGTCTAAGATTTTTTTCTAATGTCTTTCCTACTCTGCCATATACGTTTGTAACACATTGAGTAAGAAGTGAGTGATATGATATAAGCAAATCAATAATGAAGTTTCTCAAATGACTCAAGTGTAATGGTTTGGTCCTATCTTAATGCTTTATAATACCAGCTGATTTGTTTATGTATGTCGTATTCTATAGTTTTTTAAATGGAAAGAAAAAAAATTATATATGTATATCCCAAAATTGGAATGACAAAAGCGTGTTATTAGTTTATTATTATAGGTTTTATTGAACGTATTTTTTTACATGAGGACCAATGTCATAGAAGTGAAATATCTCTTTTCATTAACATTTCTTTTATCTTCTTTTTATCCATTTATTCTTATAAAAAATATTATAACATTTACAACAGTCAGAACAATATTTAAGTACATTTTTACTACCACTCCAAAATGATCCACAGTAAAAAATTAACTGAAATTTTATTAATAAATAGTGTAGTAAAAAATAAATAGTGAGTTATTTATGCCTGTGGGATAGTTACCTTCTCATTTAGTTTGACTGCGCAGTTCTCAACCACTACCTTTGACATAATTTCTATGAAAAACTCTTTTCCCAAATATTTTAAAATATGTGTAGTATTTATGAAAGTATCAGGAGTTTATCTAAGAGATTGTAATGGTTTGAGTGTGGCGTGAATGGATGTCTTTCAGTATTTAGTACAGAGGAGGATTAAGGTCCGTGACAGAAAATGACTCGTATGTGTTGTATTTATGGTGGGTGTCAGGAGTTTATCTACGAGATTTTAATGAGTCTTGTGTATGAAATATGTATGGAGAAACTTCTACTTTAGAAATGAGAAAACATAAATCTCAACATAGCAGTAAAAAAATTAGTTTATTTATGACTATATGAATTATTATTATTATTTTAAAAATCAGTTTTAAAAATGCCAACATTATGACAGTTGAAGTCTAAGACACTCCTGATTTGTTAATTGAGAATCTTGTTTATAAGTGCAATTGATACAAACTGTTTTGTCAAATATAATTGCTGTTTAACTTGTTTAATTAATATAGATACATGCCAGATAATTGAATGGGCCAGATATTAAGTAGTCTTCATAATAGGTAAAAATTCTAGCTTAAACATGTTTTTCAAGAAAGCAATGGTACTGTATTATATGGTATTTGTAAATATTTCAGGAATTTTAAGTGAACACATTACTTTGAAAGAAAACTGACAAGTAAAATCCAATATTTGCTTGTTGAATTCTACAGTTGTAAAAGCAATTAATTGTTGGTATAAAAATTCACTTTTTTGATTCACACAGTCTTTTGACTATCCAACACTTCCATTGGTAAGAGAATCCTCTTCTTATCCAGATATCAATCCTGTCCAAAGAGGAATCCTCTTCCAATATGTTCCATAGTATGCTCTTTTATCTGACTCTACGTGGATTAAATCTTTATTCCATGAAATAAATCTTTAAATCCATGGAGAAAAAAAAAGATCCTCTGACGAGAAAGGATCCTCTTGGAGGTGGGAAAGGAATCCAGAAGGAATCTCCAAGGCATCCATTTGAACAATCCATTGTGTGATAGATCCTTAGAGCACTCAAAAAAAAGAAAAGAAAAAAAGACCAATTGAGTAAATCATTTAGTAAGGCTCTAATATGTCCTTTTTCTGTAGCCTTACATCTGCAAAGAGCAATTGGTGTCAATTATAAGTTTCTATTGCTCATCCAAATTAAATGGCAATGCTTTTCACATGGAAGGAGTTTAACTGAATAAAGTAAATAATAAAAATGTGAATTTTCTCTTTGGTTAGTGAAAATCTAGCCACATCTTTTGTGATTAACGAAAATAATGATAAAAGAACAATTTTAATTTAATATTTACAGAATATATCTCCCTTCAAATATGCAAGTGATGATTAATGAAATTTTGTGATTAAAGAGAAGTGATGACTTGTATAAGACGGATGATGACCTGGTCAAAAACTTAATGAATACATACAACTGCCATACAATTTGTGACATATTGGTTAATAATGATCCCATCCACCGTTCAATAATACATAACTCTTGAATGGCTCACATTGTATGTACCAGAAACAGACATATTTTGTTTGTAGCTTCTACTGAAACACAAATGATACTGATGGACTGTAGCTTCCTTATCACACATACAATATTAACAGCCCCTCCCCATCACCTACACACCCTCAATATTGATGATGCTCCCATTTAAACATGACAATGATGTGTGGAGCCATTATATTTGTTAGAATGTTAGAGCAATGGGAACAATAATTTTTAAAATGAAAGTATGACCATCCTAAAAATATCATAATGAAAAATTAACTAAAAATATTCTAGGCCTTAGTTGTATTTAATTCTTTAACTAAAGTAAATTTAATTTCTGAGAAAAATTATCAAATGGAGTATGTATAAATATATTTAATTTTTGGCTCTTTTATCTAAATTTAAAGATGTACAAAATATACTTAACTTTGATCATTTCCTTGACATAAGTTAGAGTATAAACTATGTTAAGGAACTCTGTAGCAGCAATATTGTGCCCAAGTTATTTCATGAGCCTTTTCTTGAAATCATTTTAAATCCCCTCCCTCAACTACCACTTTCATTTATTGAGATGCCAGATTTCATGGTACCGGTAACTAAAAAATTTCTCTTGTTGAAGTATTTGTGAACTTGAATCCACGGATCCTAACTACTTACTATCGTTTTGGTACTAAACCTAGTAATTTTTTTAAATGAAAGTACTAGTCTAATACAACATGATAAGAAGTGGCTAGATTTTGGCACTTTATAGGAACAAGAGTCATTGTAAATAAAAAAAAAAACTTCTGTGTGATTGGTTAATGAAACAATGCACTGTCCAAGTTGAGTTGTCCGTAGCGATCCTTCATTCCTTACATGGATTGTACTCCTTGAAGAAAGGCTGATCCTTTTTTTAAAGAATGCTTTATTTATTTAGGTACAAACAACATATGCTTGCTTAAATCTATAAAATCTTACTTTCTAAACTTGAAAGAAATCACAAGTTGTCTCGTCAAATTGTATATATACACAAGAAATGCATCAAAGTACCTATATTCACAATAATTAAACTAATTTTGTGTAGATTAAACAAAAAAATACAAGAGTACATCAATTCCACAAGTAAAATCTTTAAGCAGTTCTTCCAAAATTGCCTCCATCAAATCAATTATCTAAGTAATTGAATAATCATGAATATTAAGTTAGGCATTTCACAAAACTTAGTACTATACGCTTTGTTCATATTTTGTATGACCATTTTTCTGAATTTGTAATAAATTTAACCAAACATAGAATTTTTTGAACTGGTAGCCATTACATCAACTGTATTAACTTAAAAATAATATTTTTCTGTATAAATTGGATTTACATGTAAGCTTTTGTTTGTTTTACATATTATCTTTTTAGGACAGGTTAAGAAGACAAACATGACCTATGCAAAACAAAATTGTAAATAAAAACACAATTAAATACTTTAGTAGCAATGAACTATTAACCCAAAAAGAAAACAATTAGAAATTTTTCTGAAATACAAGATAACAGAAAAAATAGTAACCATGTAAAATAATAGAAAGTGCAAATAGAAAAAAACTGTATAAAAATATCTAAAACCTATACTGCTATGAATAACTTCTTATTCTAAACTAAAGAAACCTGCAACAATTGAAAAAAAAATCATAGCTCAGTCAAATCATTGCAAGACTGCTGTTTTACTCAATGTTTCAACACATTGTCATGAAAGAAACAACAGAGATTTAGTTAAGACATATTTTACAGGAGGCAGACTAATTAACAAATGTTAAGAATAAGATAACACACAGAAAACAAGGCAATACACATCTTACAGTAGAGACGCATTATCAGTAGTTAGTTTAAGCATACCTAAAAACTTTTACTTGAAGTAAACATCTTCCGTTCTATGTTGAAAAAAGCAGTTGTAATTTCAAAATACAGAATAATATAAGGATAATCGATAAAATAACTAAACTAGATAAATTAATAAACACAGAAATATTCTACTGACATTTTAGGAAATCATATTAATTGTGATATCTTGTTAGATAGAGCAGTCCTGTTTCTTCCATGACAATATTTTTATAATTTGTTACGATGAGAGAAAAGACATTGAGCAGTAATATGTAGATAAAAAGAACCATTAAAAGTAACCATTATAAACAAATTTTAAAAATTACACAGTAAGCTAAAGGTTAAAGTCAACTGAAATCTCACAATCGTCCACAGAACGTTATTGTTATTTTACATTCTTCTTACTTTTAAGGAATCTTACAGTAATTCAGGAACGGGACCTGGAGCGTGAATAGTTGCGACGAACAGGTGAGTAGGTAGGGGAGCCACGGCGGCGAGGGGAGTAGCTGCGGCTGCGAGAATGACCTCGATCCAAACTACCATGGTCTGCACTGCTCCGACCTCCACTTCCGTTGTAATCCTCTTTCACACGGATATAAGAAGTCTCACCCTGCCAATAATTAATTAAATAGGACAATTCAAACCAGGTGTTTTATGACTGAATATTCCAATTTTCATATGCCAATAATTAATTAAATATAGGACAATTCAAACCAGGTGTTTTATGACTGAATATTCCAATTTTCATATAAGTAGAATCGTCCAATTGCTGGACAGCAAGGATTTCTTATTTCTTAAAAATTGATTTATTTCTAAAATTTTTTAAATTTCCTTTAATATCATGTGAAATTAACAATGTAGATAAAGCTATTATTTAATAAAAGCTCCAGTTTTAAACAAATTAAGACATTTGCACATTGAACATGAATATAATTGTTAACCAAGAATCAATTAATTTATTGATTAGGTATCAGCTTTATAAGTTCACTAATTTTGAATATGTTTACATTTACACTGTGAGAAAATGACAATGAAATTAAATAAAATAAAAAGTGGAACATTGTTTCAAAGTTCCAATTACAATATAAAATTGTATTATCAGTTAATATATAGGACATAAAGGAGAATTCAATATTTAAAATTTTAGGACTACTATGTAGAAATCTTAGAATTATTTCTATATGCAACTTGTAATTCAAGGAGAAGGGAGCTGTGTATAAGACCAGATCAGATAGCTCTATGATTGTGAGACTCCTCGCATCTTCCTCACCTTACTATCAGATATAATCAATGCCAAACTAGTATGACGAAGACTATGTAAAAAACAACAGGGTGTCCAGTAATCCTCCTTAAACAAATTCCCTGACTTTTCCCTGACCAACCCGCGATTTCATACAAAATTTCCCTGACCACAAATCGACATAGTTACATATACGTCTATTTAACTTAGTAGTAATATTATGTACTACCATGTACATACATTATGTTATTTATTCACAGTCAATTACAATTATTAATAACCGAAATATATTTTTATTGATAACCGTAATAACTAAATTCAAAACTACTACCGACAATAATTATTCTTTTTAAACTACTTTATAAAAGTAGAGTTAGAATTTAAAAAATATTTATAATTAGACTTGAGTAAAAAACAAACATACCTTTTATTCTATTGTTAAATTATGACAATTTTCAATGCCTTAAAAAAGCTTAAAAAATGGCGCAAAATTATAATTTCCCCAAAACCAGCATACATTTTAGGTTTATGACTTATTTAACAAGTATTAATCAGAACATTATTTCAGTAAGTTTTGAACTTTTAGCGATATTAAACTAGTTGTATGAGGTCGAACAAGCATAAGCACAGGAATTAAATAGCTTTTCATAATTTAGAATATTAAATGGCATGTAAAATTAACATTTAGTACTGAAAAAAGTAAAGGATTTTTTGTAGCGCACCCAAGTATATAGTGACTATAACAAATCACAACAGACTGGTGTTCTTGTTAAAATTTTCCAGGTTTTGTTTCAAAGTCCCTGATTTTTCCCTGACTTTTCCAGGTTTTCCCTATTTTCCCTGTTGCTGGACACCCTGAACAATAACCTAAGATGTGAATTGATCAGTTACATTAATTTTGAACTGTATCATAATCAAAAGACATAATACACAGCATGCCTTAAGCCTTTCACTGCCAGGAAATTATGTGTAGGGATCACCACAGCTCCAGCCGTTTTCGTGCCAACCAGGCCAGAGGAATAATGCTGCGTGTGTGCTAGAACGCCCAGCACTTTTTGCCGTTTTCGTACCTGTACACTAACTACTGTCATTCTGTTATTTTTTATGGTAGAACAGTGTTTTTGGAACCATTTTATTCACGATAAAAGCGGCAACATTTTAGTATGTTATAAAGTCATTCTGTTATTTTTTATGGTAGAATAGTGTTTTTGGGACCATTTTATTCACAATAAAAGCGGCAACATTTTAGTATGTTATAAAGTAAAAACTTTCTTCTTCTAACATAGTAACATTAAACTCAATAATGTAAAAAATAATTCCTTTTAACCCTTATCACGCCATAAGCGCATATATTGACTTTGCTCTCAACACTGTAAGACCATATACGTGTAATAATTAAAAAAATAATATTTTCTAAATAATGTTTCTAATTTAATTCGGTAGTGTGATTGGGTGGTGACTCATGAGAGCCATATTGTGCGGTTCCTGACCTTTTGTTGGCCTGTCAATCATTACAAGACTGGTTTTTGTCTGGCAGTGTAGATATCCGCTGCACCGCCCAAAGCCACAAGCGCATATACACGCAGCTACTGTTGAACAGAGCGGTTATCATTGTCCGCCGCCTCCCTTCTTTGAAACTGTGTATTTAGTTGTTTTTATCATTACTTCAGTTTAATATATGTTAGTAATTTTTCAGTTTTAAGTGTCAATATGAATAATCCAGTTAATTCTGATTTTGAGCAAGGTGTATTAAATACATCGTATTCAAGTACTATATGTATTTACTTATTTTTTATTATATGTGTTATGTGCAGGCCCATAAGTAAATGTACTCAATTATACATATTTTATTAATAGTAATAATATTTTGTATTGATTCATACTGTATAAGTGATCTATTCCTGAGGCTTACTTTCAAGTAAAAGTTCTCTTATTTACAAATTCATATATAAGGAAAAAAGCTAAAGTAAGCTATTAAAAGTTTCAAAATGTTATTATATCTTTTATTTTCCTGTACAGAACAAGGAAAATATGAGCAACTAGAAAATATCAGTTTGATTTTTTTACAATAAATTAGCGCTTAGTTTAAAATAGGCATTGTAAAAATGGCGCTTTAAGGATTAACTTTCTTTTTAAATTTCAACCCCTAAAACATAGTCTAAATTTAATTGAAATCAAAACTGTCTAAATTGCATTTAGAAATAACATTTGATTATTGATTCGTGAGTTTATAACGACTTTTTAACCGTTATGTACTTAATAAGAATAATTCCTCTGTTCTGTTAATTTTAACCCTTCCTGGGCGTTTAACGAAATGATCTGCCAAACTTTACAAAATAAAATTATGCTCTGCGGGCGGAATGAATAGATTATCTGCATACTATTTTTAGCGGTCTGGAAGAATGACGGACCTGTCCGTCAAGATGGGCGCTGACTGACACGAGCGAAGTTATTTGGCTTATCTCTTCCATTCTTCCTCCCCACTGTAACAATCTCCATGCCCTGTCTCCATTACCCGAGGTGCTGGATTGGAGGAAATGATGAGTTTTTTACAAGCCAACCTCAATCATAGTATTGAGACCTCTACTATACTAGCTAGAACTATAAGAGATAGAGGGTTTAATGTTGCTCTGATTCAGGAACCGTGAATTCAGAATAACTGTATCAACGATCTTAACATTCCTACATATAGCTTCTATGGGAGATCGGGTGGGCTGAAACCGCGGGCGGCCATTTTAGTTGCAGGCGTAGATAGTTGGCTCATACCGGAATCCTGTGGAGGAGATGTGGTTGCAGTGGCAATTAAACTGCAGGAAGGTAATGGTGTGGGGAGGAAACTGGTGGTTGCATCGGTATACCTCCCATACGATAGGACGATCCTCCCACCATCAAGAGAGATGGTGGCGTTGGTGGATTACTGCCGGAGTGGGAACCTTGAGCTAGTGGTCGGCTGCGACTCCAATTCTCACAATGAGGTTTGGGGAAGCAGTGACACGAACGAGAGGGGCCTTGCTCTTGCAGAATACCTGGGAGGGACCGACCTTTCATGACCCGCCAGGGCGTTTGACGTAATTATCCGCCGACAATATTTTATTAAATGTAATACTAAAAAAATTTTTAGAATGTAAAATATATCGTTTTAAGGTTATTAGATGGGTTTCCAACAAATTAGAATGAAAAATTAAAAAGAAAATTTGTTTACCCCAACCACTACTTAATTCCGCCCAGACTGTAAACTGGGTTCAGCCCAGGAAGGGTTATTTGTATATATATTTTTGGTGCAGTTTTATTCATTCAACATTTGAATTAAAAAATAAGGCATAACACTTTTTTTTTAAGTTGGTTTCTTTAACGTTATATTATATCAAAGGTAATAAAATATGTAATGAAAATAAAAACTATATAGAAATGAGTAAACTTTACAATACTAGAGTAAAACATATCTGGATTTTTTACTATAAAATTCTTGTGAAAGTTTATTTCCTAAAAGTCTTTAATATATACAATGTCAACAACCAAATAAACAAACCAGGAACTGCTATATCAGATCAGCACTCATTACTCGTACCCGCCACTGCCTTACGAATATCGCAAGTTTCTAAAACGTGTATACAATTAAAAAAATTAAAACAAACTAAATAAATATGTTATATTATAACAGTGCATTTCATTTCAAATACAATGTTATGAGTTTCATCAAAATGTAATAGAAAATTACTTTGTAATACGCAAAATAGACATGAGGCTATTGTAACAGGTCCACCAAATTGACGATTAAATTAATTAAATAAAATAAAATATAAATTAGTTTAATGAAGAAATAGATACATTTAATTAAAACAAATACTGAACATTCAAATAGTATTCGGAAATCATTGTAAATTAATAGCCAAAAAATATAGAGAATTGGGCAGGCATATTCCATGGCAGTCCTCCGAGACGTAAACAAAATTCCGATCATTGTTGTCAAGACAGATAACAGACCTGTTCAGTCTGGTGTCGTATGGGACGAGTCGATCTGGGGGGGTGTCAGTGTGACACAATGTAACAGTCGAGTCCAATGTAGATGGGAGACGTTATTAGTTGACGGAAGGATCGCTAGAAGCAGCACCAATCAGAGCAAAAAGTGCATGGCAAAGCCGGAAGTTAGCCTCGAACCCAAAGCCCTCGCTTGTAACGGACTGGCAACCCACGCTAGCATCTCCAACGACTCTTTCACTCCAAGCCAGACTCATGTAGCATCAACATCTACGTTGTTACCGCGGGTGACCGCTTGAGCTTAAAACCGAATAATATAAAAATTGTAGTGATCGAGAATTAAATCAAGATTAGTTTTTCCAATTTAACCGCAATAAAGTAAATAAATATATGATGTCCAAGTGAGAATCGTCTTTATGTACTTTAAATTGAAACTGAAGACCACGAGGGGCTACAGACAAAGAAACTTAAAGATAAGTTCTAGTTTGTAATTAAGTTAAATATGTTTCTAGTAATCAGTATCAAGTAAATAACTGTCATTTTTGTAATATTTAAATTCATATATAAATATAAAGTAAAAGAATGTAATAAATTGACTTTTTAAATCTAGAGTTTTAATTATTGTAATTTACAGCCTCACCGATTTACCCATAAAAAATGACCCTGAGATACTGTAAATAAAATTAATTTGAATAATATTTTATCAAATTAATAAAGAACTTAATCTAATGTAACTCATTCAGAAGGAGAGCAAGTTACACTATATATAGGCGCTTGGAGTTCGATGCTCCCACGGAGCTTAGGCTTTTGTCGTTCTACTGAGACACATCGCTTAGCTATATATAGGCTTCTGGCATTCAAAGGGTTAAAATCCATTCTTCTGCTCAAATTTGTATAATTCTTTTTTTTATACCTTCTGAATGTAAAGTCAATTAATGTGTGAAGTGAATAAAACGAGTAAAAGTTTGTACTTCTGGTGTGACAAGGAAATACTTACGAGTAAGTAAATAAAATAAGTAATAGCTAAATACTCTTAGTAATTACCAGTCAATATAAAGTATTTGCTTAGAAATGAGTTGAATAAAAGAAGTGAATTATCACAAGGAAAAGTATTTTTACTTGTGGATTTGCAAGTCTGCCCAGACCTCTGCTAACACCTTTTACTAAAATGTCATTGCAAATATTTAAATATATTGTAAAAAACTTCCGATTTTCCGAGACAGTCGGGACCGGAACTGACTTTTATATGAAAATTTTTTTTTTTTTTCGGTTAATTTGTTATAATTTGATTGTGTAGTACATGTACTATAATACGTGAGTCACGTAACAATGCAATACAGCAATAAGTAACTGGTTAGCTACTGTACTTTTGAAAGAGCAGATACAGCATTCAATTTTGTTGCTTACTGTCCGACCTTACGTTCAGTTTTAGCGCGGAGTGTAACGTGTTAGTGGAGCGTACACTACTTATAAGAAATATATTTTTAGACTCGTGAATAAAGTTCATTTATAATTGTTTAACTTTATATTTAGTACATTTTGTTCATTTACCTTCCATTTAAGGTATAGATAAATAACTGAATTTTGCAACTTCACTGTAGTGAAATGTTATTACGTTGCATTCTTATTGTTATCAGTTTTATTTTGTGTTCTATAACCCAAAGCAATGATTGTTTAAACAGCATTAGTGTTAATTCTTAGTAAAATGCACTGAAGTACTTAAGTTATACAAAAATTAGCGTTTTTATTACAATTCCCTACTATCCAACGTCATCATGGCCCATGTACGTCGGTTAAGCAAGGTTCTACTGTACTTGTGCCAGGTAAATTCAAGCCCATTCCGACAGTTGCACATCCACGGATGTTAGAATAGGTTGGATTTTTGTCTTTCTGGGAAATCTGAAGAAAGTCTTTTTCCCATGCCACTAATTTTATTGGTAGTTTTCCAGAAGTGTTAACGTCAGTTTTTTTTACGTATAATTTAATGTTGATCAGCTGCTTCTTCAGTTGTGCCACTGAAACTACTTTTCCCGTTTTCACTTTGAAAGCATTTTTTTATTTCTAGCCATGCTTTGTCCATTTCAGCGAGTAAAATAGATTTTTCCAAAACTACTGGGTAGTCCTTTATCAATGTGGTAAGCACCAGTCGGCAGTCGGTAACCTCTGGAACATCCAGAGGTGGGTAGGCACTAGACATCATCACTCAATCACTACTCAGATAGAAAAAGAACGTGTGAACAGTGAACACTGCGTTTACTGTTTGGTAACTGAGCGATGAGCGTGTAAGTGAGGGTAAGTGTCGCACAAACGGATGTTAGACTGTTATGACCTGTGGTGTTTCAAAAGTATTTACTTGGTTCTACGAAGTTGCAAGTATTTACTCGCAAGTATTTCCCTAGTAATTCCTCGTCAACGTTAAGTAAAAGGTTATAAGTTATTGACTGTTTCATTCACTTGGTTGACAAGCTTTTACTTTACTCGTGAGAAAATACTTCAAGCTTTTACTAGGTTTTTATTCACTTCACCCAATATGGGTTTCTAAAAATAAATTTTGACATACCCCTAAATAATCCCATTGCCAGGAGAGGGGTTGACATTTTTTATCTATATAATAAACTCTGAAGATGGTCATATAAACACACTCCCTTAAGTAAACCACTTTACCTCCATTTATAAAATCATTTTAGGGAAATGGGACTTTCAAGACACACTGCATTAACTAAGCAATCTTAAATAATTCACACTTCATAAATATAAATAACATTAATCAAAGCAAGAAAAGTTATCACAGATTTTTACACCTAATAGTTTGTATAGATGAGCTTATATATACTGAATTGAGTCAAGGGCATCTGAATAAAAATAAAATAATAATAGCTGTATTGACCATCAGCAACATAAAAAAATATATTCCAACACCATCAAATGACAAATAAACTAACTTAATTTAATACACTTAACACAGAACACATTAGAAAGGAAGTGTGTGCCGAATTAACAACTCATATTTTGCAGAAACCCTGCAGACAACAACATTAGCTACTCAAGGGTTAACTGACACCTGATATGTTTTTGAAGGATTGTTGTCATGTTCCAATTCAGTATTCATAAGGGCTTCCTGAATTAGAGATAAATGCAATACACTCTAACATTAATTTTTGTTGTAATGGAAAGTGGCTCAAGTACAAACATTTTACTCTTTAATATATTTTACTGGCTCACTTTTGAGTTAAAACGGAATTTAAATTGAACCAACTTTTTCAGTATTTATTACTATACTAATAAACTCATATCAGCGGTTGGTGACTTTGATGTTGTATGTTTAAATTGTAGAGAGGATGCTCCACAAACGAACTTATACAAATCTTTAACCCCCCTCAAGTGCCATCTTTACTATCACAGATCAGAGGATTGCGCCCTCCTAAGCCCCCTTCGTCGTATCTACCACAGCCTTTCGAAACCTTTCTGCATCTTGTATAACTGCTTCAACCGTTACACAGGCCAGCACCACCACCCATTCTGACCCAAGGACCCTCCTAGCTTCAACATCAAGTTTGTTCCTGGCCCCTGACTGCATCTAACCTCTAAAATCTCCGCCTGGGGGATTTATCCATCATTGACTCTCTTCTTCTTTCACCATCTGAATTCCATTACATCCCCATCTGATCTCTGAACCAGAACTCCATACCACATGTGACCAATCTGAGATTCCCCCAGCATGGCCTCCCTCCATCTACCTCCCCCAGCCTAGTCACAGCCAATGTCTGAACTCCTCTCATGGGAAGCTTCTCACTGTTGTCAATGAGGATTTCAAGAGGCCTTAATTCCATCACTTCCATCGTTCTCACTTCTGGCCCTCCAAAAGACACTCAACTTTGTCTTTAAATAAACTTAGGACATTTTTAAAGTACTAATATTTTAATTGTTAATCAAAATAACAACACTAATAAACCCTTTTTTAGTTATATAATAAATAAATAAATATACACCCTACCGTATTAGTTCCCATGTGCTTCGAAATATACTGATGAATACATACACATATTCATTTGACAAGTGAAAGTCCGTTAGCAGCTTCTTTCCATTCAGCCCCACTTTTTCTAACATTATCATTCTATTTTTCTCCATTTCCTACTCAGTCACCTTTTACCTACTTGGAATGGTGTTTCCTGTGCATGTCTGTGTATATGTGTTTCATGTATCATTGGTATCTTGAGGAAAGTGTATATTTAACAAACAGCGCTCGAAAATTTAAAAAAAATTCTACGCTTCAATATTTAGTATGATATTATACAAATAATTTTTGTAGTTATAACTCTGTTTTAACTACAACAATTTTAAGATATTATATCCATTGAAACGCGATTTTAAAGGCAATTTTATGAACTTTAACCTAAAGTAAAATTAGTTCTTTTTAAACCTTTATCCTTTAACACTTTTGGTTTAAAGGGGGCCCGAAATGAGTACCTATTGCACAGTAGACATGGGTTAAATGGCCAAATCACATTTTGTTTTCATGCTACAGTTATTAAAAAATAAGATAAATATTCAGTGGGAAAAAAGCTTAAAAGTTTGATTGTTTTTACTAACAAATTTTTACGAATATTCATTATTTTTGGAATATTTAAAAAAAGGCAATTTATTTTATTTTTCAATGATTGAAAAACTGAATGATAATGATTCAATAATTTTCAATCATATACGATGAAAAAATTGTGAAATTCACCCATTCTGTTCCAGAAGTTCTTTAGTGTAGTGGTTAAATAAGTATTGCCTTCCACCAATGACATTAGAGCAAAATATTTTTTAATATTTATACATGGTAATGATATTTAAAGGATTTATCTAAAACTGAACACATAAATAAATGTAAAATATGTTTAATGGGAAAGTAGAAAGACACTGTCGTCATAGGTAAAGATGTATAGAGGCGCATCCCCCACAGTATCAACTGGTATTATCCAGGTAATAAACCAATTTACCTTTGTGCCGAGTGTGAGACGTCGCCGTTTTAAATATGTATAAAACATTACAACATACATTTTGAAAATGAATGCTCAGCTATTCTTTTTCCACGATAAGCAAGCATTCACTCAGCACCCAAAACTTTAAGTCCGCCGCGTATACTATTCACACAGACGACGGTTGGAGGAAACAAAACCGTTATGAGACGGCCATACTGTTCCTGACTTCAAACTAGGCAACAAGCAGTTTCTCCAGCTCAGCTACAGGGCATACAATTCGGATATGTACTTGTGTTATTTAGTAATATTTTTCTGATATTGGGTGCCTAGATCCCTCCCGCTTAGAAATGTTCGGTGTCAAAAGGAGTGAACGGGGAAAATTAAATTATGTAACTTAAACACAACATCGCTATGATGCTGCTCTGCATAAGTCTATCATGGTGAACCTTCTAAATTCAGACATTCAAAATTAATTACAAGGGTTTTTTTTATCCGGAAGCCAGGGGTTAGCCTTCAGTTTAGCTTAAATAGTAAATTCTCATACGAAAATGTAGTTCTCACAATTTGCTGTTCGGCGTGTTTAAGACGTAGTTCACCATGTCAGAAACAGGATTAGGAACGTCTCTGCAGGTCGCAAATCATGCTATTTTATCAGAATATCGAAATTAAAATCAAAGCTAGCTGCCTGTGTGCTCCTTGCCTCGGTTCTCTAGGATACAATTGTAAATCGGGTTTCTCCACCTTCCAAATTGAGACCTAATTGGTTTGGATTCAGCTGAGCTTGAAACTTATAAACTCAACACTATCTAACCAAGGGGCCAGTTTGTTTCACCTTTCATCTGTAAAATCAACCCTTAAATGTGAATCTTTTATAAGGTGTAATCTTTTAGTAATCTACTCACCAACAGTATGTCAACAACTGATTTTAATTAATATATTAAAATACAATTTTGTAATAGTAAGTTTATTTTGTTGGTTATGTGACTATTTACTTAAGTTCAGAATTGTTGTGCTGTTTTCCTCACTTTTGAACATTTATTTATGTAATTTTTCTAGTTCCGGAACATTGTTACTCTGTAAGAGAAACTACAAGCAATTTTGAAGCATCAATTATATAGACAAATACAAGTTTTGTTTACCGTCTAGTTACAATACTACTTATCTAAATCTGACATCGCTGAGATAAGAATGCATATGTTATATTTATTTACCTTTTATTTTTTGGTTTTAAAATTTGTAATATTTAAAAATTAAAATAACACATTTACTGACAGCTTATAAAATTATATTGCTAATGAGTCTAGACAGTAATTTTAAACAGTCAAATCAACAATTATTTTAACCCTTTGCACGTGGAAATTATTTTACCCCATTTTTTTACGTCATTCTTAATTATGTACAAAAATTAATATTCAAGAATGTGAAGTTACATTTTTTGAAGTTTTAGTATCATAAAGGAATATACAAAACACAAGATTTATAATTCAAATTAAAATGTTTAACGCAATTTTAGTATTACAATTTTTAACATTCAACATTTTTAATGTTTTAGTTGAAACCAATAAACAGTACCATTTATGATACAATAACTAATAAAATAATTGAAAATTAAAAAAAAAAGGTCGATAATTAATGAAAAAATATGCTTGGATGGAATGACAGACTGAGGATATATCCGTTTTACGAGTGTGCAGTGGCAGAAGAGTGCCCCATTCATGCTCTGATGGGCTACTCTTACTCCTTTTCATTCATTGACTATTTACGTGTTTGATAGGCTGAAGGAGTTAGCTAAAGACATGTATAAGTTGATGCTGCAATCTAGCAGAGTTTTTGGAACTATCCTTTACACTATCGACAGAAATATTTTATTTGGGATATATTCATTAACCGCATTTGAGGCAAAGTTGAGGCTGGGTATGTATACGTTTGCCGCGTACAAAGGGTTAATAAATTAATTTTAAGAATCTTTTGTTCAGACTTATATTTGAAACTTGTTTTGTTATAATTTATATATCTTCTTATTCACCACTTTTTCTGTTAACATGATATAATAAACATGCAGACATTAAAATGTTAACAAACCTCATGAGATCGAAAACGAGAATCATCCAGTTTCTTGAATGCGTATTTCATATCATCAAAACGAAGAAATTCTACCACTCCAGTCCCATCCTTATAGACATCAGCAAAGCATACGTCTCCAGCTTCCCGCATATGGTCCTTCAAATCTTGCCAGCTGCCTGATGGGGGCAAGCCTAAGCGTATCCAAAAACAACCATATCTCCATTACAAAAAAAAAAAAAAAACCATTAGATTTAAAAAAATAATATGACAAAAGATTGTTACACTAAACGTATATAATTAATTTTAAACTAACTCACTGCAGATGAAGGTAACAAGAAAGGCCTTGGAATGGCTGAAGGAGATTAATGATGAGAGAGGACAAAGAAATTAAAAGAAAATGTTGGAAGAGAAAAGATTAGAAGACAGAAGTAGTCAGGAGGCAGCTGTGCCAAGGTACTTTAAAAATGAGATAGCGTATCTAACATTTTTGTTGAGGCTTACAAATAATGGTGGAGAACCACAGACTTAATAAGAAATAAGATATTCCTACTTAGACAACGGTTCACTAGATGTGAACAAGAAAACGTTGTAAATCAAAAGAGTGAGAAGCAGTTCTGATGAAAAAAAAATTAAGTGTACTTAGAAAATATATCACAAGGAGAAGAAATGAGCTATTTAAATATAAAATCTAAAAGAGGCAGTTTTCTATCAACTAAACATTCATTTCTTGATCTTTTTTGTTTCAATTTATTCAAGGAACCTAATCACCTTAGTTTTAACTTGAAACCATTTCTCTCCAATATGGCAACCCCACCCATTGATCATAACTAGGAGTATTTTTTCTGCAACAATAATCACGAAAACTGCAATCATGTATGTTTCACTTTATAAGATCCATTCAGAGCTCAACAATTGCTGACATACCAAGTAGACTACAATCAAATATGATTTTAAGATTCTATTTTATCTGACGAGCTATATTCTGATTAAAAACACTACCATCATACTAATAAGTAAACTTACCAATTTAAATAAAAGTGGGATGGCTCTCTTACAGTCAAGAAAATTAGTTCTAATCTTGGAGCCACTTATGGATGACTAGAGTTGAGAGGTTGAGTACATCTCCCGCTTCCACGTAGAAAGGACATGGATATTCAGTTAACCGACTACGAATAGAGCTCATACTTCTGACTATTGTGACATTGCCTTGCTTAGTGTAAACCTCTTAACACCGAACCCCGTAGCCTCTGTAGGTGAGGACAAATTGGTGACATTTCCGCACTTTTAACTACCATTTTAATACAATAGCACTTGCAGTCTTACTCTATTTTGCTAGTGTCTAATAAGTTACTGGCTGGTCTTGTTATTGTAAAACAGAAAATTAATCAGGCACTCATATCTAAATAGCTTGACTTTTCAATCTCGTCTAATTACCTCACAATTTTTTCTAAGACTACATCTAGATTATTCTGAATAAAAATTTAACTGAAGAGTTTTATATCTAATGAAAACAAAACAAAAAGTAGAAAAATAAACTGTCTTAAAACTTGAAAAGTTTAAGTTTACCACAATGACCAGTTTTTAGCCACAGTATATTATATCATTTTTGTCAATTCAATAATATGACAAACTCTACATTCCTGTACTTGAGCTACAGAAACAGTGCACTAATATGTTATTTATATTTAAAGCAACATTAAATTGATAACATTTATCTTAAATGTTGATTTCACTTCTAAAACGATTCAGGTTAATAAGATTATTTAATTAGATAGTCCTAAAATGTATTTATATTATTCTCATTCATTTTGATATACATCATCTTTGGTTCCTTATTTATTATGGGACTGCCAGTAACAGTAACTAAGGCAATTGTGTAGTTTCTTGTTGACTCACAACAGTGAATTTCAATTCAAAGGTTGTTTATTTCCATGACTTCTTACCATATAAATAGTTTTGTTAGCATTTTAAAAATTGACAAACTAACTATATGCAAATCAATTAATAAAACAAACCTATATTTTGAAATATAATGCTTACAAAGTCAAGCCTGTGTGTGAGGCTGAATCATTATAATTTACTTAACCAAATTATACACATGTATATTACAGTTAGTCTGATGTAATAATATTTAGGTTTATTTTTGTGATATATAACCAATAACTAGGATTTATATTTTACGGTGACAACCACGTCAAGGTTACAACCTACATTATTTACAAGATAACCAGACGTTTCACCCATTCATCTGGTTATCTTCAGGAACTGTACAACTGCAAAACTCTGATACCTCTCAATCAGAATCCAAAAATCTAGATATAAACCCAGCTATTAATAAATTAATTCCAGTTCAATCTGGAATCATAATTTATAACATTATTTTACCTGTAACAATAACTCTGTATTGAGATCTACGAGCAGGAGGGCCCCTACCCCGACTCATGCTGCCACCGCCGTTACCGCCTCGACTTCCACGGAATCCACTTGGACCTCCACCTCGAGGAAACTCAACTCGTAATCTGTATCCATCATAGTCATAGCCATCACGTGCATGCACTGCATCTTCAGCATCTCTATTAAAAACCAGTTTTGTTTAAATTACCCTTAATGCATACAAATCTTAAAATATTCTAAAAGGTTAATTTTGAAATTAAACAACAATTTTCGGCAAGTCTACTGTAGCATTTAGCTATTTACTATAGCAACATTTACTCTATAATATATTTTGCTGAACAAAATACAGAAATCCAGCAGAAAGATGTGCTGTGGCAAAGTTTTGGCAGTCTCTCAATTGGCTACCTCTCCGTACTTTTTCTTGTAGAGTAGAGTGTATCTATGTGTGTGTCTTAGTTTTCGGTTTTGTGGTCATTCTATTCTGTCACCATGATCCATCTGACGGTGTTTGTCATACCATTTCTTGCCAATATCCATATTTGATCATGCTTCAAGGCTAAAGTAAAAAGGCTTTCAATCTCCAAAGTTCAGGTGGGAAGTAGACCATGCCCTCCTTCGCCAGTTATGGAAGGCACAGGTTACGAAGATGACTTGAGGCCTGGCGGTGCACCTACAGAGGCTGGCCTAGAGGGGACAGCCACTCACACTCCACCTTTCTTCACCGCGTCAGCTACTACCTGGTGAAATCCACTCTCTCTCCTTCGCCTCCTGGCCAGTCTGTACTCTATCAGTTGTGTTTGTTTTTTTTCCAGTACTGGAACTATATGTGAGACAATGTACTTTTATTAGCTGTAAGGGGAGGAGGGCAATGAGGTTAAGTTCATTTGCTTCTAATTTAATAAATGTTGTATACTTCTGCACAATCTCTTGTTGTTTTAAGAAGTGAGGTTTTCATGGAATTGGTACTTAAAACTTTCTATTAGGAGCCCCCTGTCTCACTAGCAGGATATGGTGGAATGAGTAACTTGTACTTAAACATTTCTTTTTTCTATATAGTATTTAGTATAAAGCCTTAATAACTTAATTTATTAGAAATATTTAGAGTTTTTATAACTATTCCTTACTACCCAACATTTTTACTTATCTAAACTAAGTACAGCCCGTTTACGTCGGATAAGTGAGCCTCTATTGTACTAAAAACATCCACAAATAAATAGCTGAGTATTAGTCAATATTTAATATTGACAAATATATATATACTTATATTATTTTTACTGTGCTTGAAGTTTTGGCAAATGTGCCCAAGCAGACAACAGCCTTAAGTCCAATGTTTATAAAAATATTTTCAGAGTAAAATGTTTGAGGCTTAGTTTTTTTTATTTTTCCTCTTAATTGGTGTACTGGCTCTCACCAATGGTAGGACTCAGTTTGTGTGAGGGTAGGTTTCAAAGAAAAGTCAACCAAACAATACACTAATGAACTATAATGACCATAATTATTTATTACTGATTTTAATTAGGCCTAAGATCATATAATCCTTTTAACTTTTAAACAAAAATACTGTTAAATTTATATAAAGTAAATAGACTAACTTTGTTGACATAACTACATTAGAACTCGGACAGTAGTTTTCGACACTCCGGAAAACTTGACAGGCTCGTTGAGTAAAAAATAAAAATAAATTAAAACATTAGAATGAAACTTTTTGAAATATATATTAAAGAAACTTAAAACGTAAGCAATGTGGTATTTAAATACTGAGTGTTTATTTAAAGACAACTGATACTGAAACCTAAATTACAAAACATTTCAATTCGCCGATTAGGAGCGGCTACTTTGAAGAGGATAGGGTTGTTGAAATCGAGCATTTGAGTTACTGATCTTGCATCGTTAAAGATGAAATGTATGTCACTTGGACCCCCCTCCCGGAGGGGTGGCCGCCTGGAGTGCTTTGGGCGTGGTTATAGTTTAAAACATATTGAATAGCGCAGTCGTCATCGTTGTCTGGCACAGTCACACGAATGAACACATACAAAAAATTATTTCTAAAATAAATTCAGGAATACATATGCACTTAATAGTGTCATTTTTATGTAATATTAAAACATTACAAACAATTTACTGTGCATATGTACATTAACACATTTCTTATGGTATTTGCTTGTATGGTACAACCAGTATTAAATCTTGATAAAGTCCTTAAACAACAAAAAAGAGCCATAAGAATAATGAATAAATTAAAATATTATCAAACAGCCAACAATTTTCTCAAAAATATGAAAATTCTCATAGTATATGACAATACATTTACAATTTTATCCACAGTGAAAAACACTACATAAATTAATAATACTTTTCAGATACAAAATTATAATACAGGAAATAAAATTCACAACATACCCACACATCATAATCTAAATTTTTATAAAAAAATAATAATAAAAACATAGGACCACAATTGTTTAGATTTCTACCAGAAATTAAAAAATAAGAAAACAACTTTAGTAAATTCAAATTAGACATTAGACAATATTCTTTATTGACACATTCTTCAAGAATGGTAATAGTGTCATAGTGACAGTTACAGTTGAAATGGACATTAGTGTAATAAAATTAAGTTACGTCAAGTGTCCATTCTTTAGACACTTCCAGGAATTCTGAGTGTAGCATGGATGGTTTATGAAGAAGTCGTGAAGTTTTCTCTTGAGCACACAGTTTCAGACCTTTGGCTGCGGCTGGTAGTGTGTTCCATATAGTTTTCTGCCAATGTAGGATGGTTTTTCTTCATTGAGTGCTGTACGGTGTGAGGGTAGAACATAATTAGTTGCATGACGGGTATTGTAGGGGTGGAGATCTTTTCCTGTTTGGAGGCCTCGTTGATGAGCATGCAGGATTACTTCTTGAATGTACAATCCATGTATGGTTATTATCTTCATGGACTTTAAAGCGTTTCTGCAGCTCTGATGAGGTTCAAGGTCAGCGAGGATTCTAATAGCTTTCTTCTGTAGAATTAGTAACCTTTTGAGGTTTCCAGCTGAAGATCCTCCCCATACCACTAGTCCATATCTCAAGCTTAGTTTCCGATCCATTTTATCCGCCGAACAACATATATGCCACTGTGTATTTTTTTACAAAGTTTATTAACATGCTCAGTCCAGGTTAAGTTACTGTCTAGGGTGACTCCAAGAAATTTTACATGGGTTTCAACTGCAATGTCAGGGATCTTAGGGATGTGGCCTTTTTTTCTACTGAAATTTACTTGTATTGTCTTTGTTGGGTTTACAGCTAGGTAATTTCTTTTGCAGTAACTCAGGGCCTTTTCTAGCGAGTTAGAGGCAGACGCATATACACCTTCAGCAGTTGGTGTTCTTGAACAGTAATGTTGTATCATCAGCATACATTACACAGGTAGCGTCGTGATCTTGGATGTATGCTGGAAAATCATTTACAAAGAGAACAAAAAGGACTGGACCTAAGACTGAGCCCTGAGGTATGCCCTGTGTGACGGGGAGGGGGTTTGACTGGGTTGTGGATATATGGCTTAGTGTAGTGTTATGTATTTCAACTACTTGACTTCGCCCAGATAAATAGCTTACAAACCATTTGTTTTCTGTACCTCTTAAAATTAAATTATTTTAGCTGATGCTGCAAATAGAGGAATTCTAAAACATCAAAAATGATATCCAATAAATAAAACAAAATTAAATAAAAAGAAATAGAACACAAATATCAAAATTTAAATGTAAGATACATCAAGGAAAAAAAAAGAAAAAATCTTCAAAGATGCAACCATTGAACTACATTGGCTCTGATATACAGGGTGATTTTTTTTAAAGTGTGCCTCCATTGGGATCTTTTAAACCTGCAGAGATACAACAAACTTTAGATGGGGAACTTTACCTCATTTTTTATGCTCATTACAATTACGTTGGTTAAATTTTCAAATTCGGTCGCCATTATCCAATATGGCGGCCAACTTTGAAATTTCTATGGGAACACCTATTTTTTATAATGATTTTAGATTTCAATAGTGATTTTAAGAAATTAGATTTAAATAGTGATTTTAAGAATTTTATATTCATGATATTTCTTTGATATACGTAACTGTTTTGCCGCTAAAAGCGCTGACAGTTTCAGAAATCCTTATTTCAACAATTTATTAAAGAGGCGTGTTCTGCTTGCTATTTACAAAAATAAAGCTTAACTTATAAAGCATTATTTGTATTCAATTTAATGTTGAAAAGCTCTTCAATACATATTTTATACAAAAATATTACAATCACATAGTTCAAATTTAAAATTCGGTCGTAATTTTCCCATTAGCGGGCAACTTTGAAATGACTTAAAGTAACCCCTATTTTTTATGATGAATATAGGTTTGTCTAGTGATTCTAAGACTTTTATTCTTGGTATTATTTTTATATACTTAACCATTTTGCCACTAGTAGCGCTGTTAAACTAAGAGTTTCTGAAACTTTCAGCGCTCCTAGGGTGGGCCAACATTGGGATATTTTAAACTTGCAGAGATACAACAAACTTTAAATGGGGAACTTCAACTACTTTTTCGTTATTAATAAAAATGTGCACTTATCAATTTTCAACAAAGCCGCAATCTTCCAAAATAACGGACAACTTAATTTTTTCTTTATTCTTTATTATTCTTTTCACTTTTCACATAATATTAGCAGTTTCTAATCTACGAACACTCAAATAGTTTAAAACCCCAACTTTTGGTTTTGCAAAATTGATATAACTATTATTTTGTTTTATCCTATAACATTAGATGCAGGCTTAAAATTCATACATTTTAGCTCCCCTGTCATACAGCTAAATTTTTATTAAGACATCATGTATTTATACAAATGGTGCATTCAATTTAATGAAGGCAGAACTAGTGTGCACGACAAGGAACGAAGTGGAAGGCCGTCACTCGTTACTGACGAGTTGACAGCGAAAGTTGACGAAAAAATTCAAGAAAACCGGCGTTTCACTTTGAGCGGTCTACTGGCATTTTTTGTTGAATTTGTTGAACTTTGAGAGGCGCTCAAAGTGAAACGCCGGTTTTCTTGAATTTTTTCGTCAACTTTCGCTGTCAACTCGTCAGTAACGAGTGACGGCCTTCCACTTCGTTCCTCGGCGTGCACACTAGTTCTGCCTTCATTAAATTGAATGCACCATTTTCTTACCGATGACTCGTTCATCGCATTGTCACCGTACACTGCCTTAATTTGCCTATAAATTTCTATGGGTCGAACATGCTGCGCATTCAGAAACCGAATCACACTACGGACTTCACACTTGGCGGGATTTTCAATTGGCGCCGCCATATTGAACTTCCACAAGAGACGCAAACGTGACTTTAGCATTTCGTAGCTTGCCATTAATACCAAAACACAAGTCAGACATAACAATAGAAAAGCATTGTTGATCAGCTGTTGTTTGAGTGTTACCAACTTAAAAAGTAAACATAGTATTATGATACATTATGTTGCATAGTAGACAGTAAAGGAAAATTAATTATTTATTTGTTAAAATGATACTTATTTCTTTATACAATTATTACTTTAATAATAATCAATAATAATAAAAAAATTATTTAATGGATACAAACAATACAATTTTATTATCTTCGTCTAATTATTTCCTTGCAACTTATGTACTGTACTAAATAAGTTTTTTACTAAGCTTACATCAATCTTCTCAGAATCAAATTCTCTACAAATTACGTATGAAATGTTTATGACTTAACTACCCTTTTAACAAAGTTATAGTATACAAAACGTACAAAAATAGAGGTTCATTCCCCAATCTCTTGTATTTAACCCCAAATTACTAAAGACATAGTTCTGACACATGTTTCTTTAGTTTTATCATGTCAAATTACATTAGAAATCACAATATTTCCATCCAAATTTATCTTTTCATACATTTTGTACATTGTTATTTCAATTTTTATCCATGATTCTTACCACCATTTTTGACTGGCCGTAATTCGTTAACGAAGAGTTTTCAGACCTATGTTTATTTAACATTATTTTTTTATTTTTGGTAGTAGAATGTGCTTTTGAAGTGGGGGGAGAATATCATGAATCACTCTATATATATATATATATTGTTATTTATATTATATACAAATATTGTAAATAAATATATGCACAATGAAAGCCATGTATATATTTATGTATACTCTATCTTTCACTCTCATTAATAAAAAAAGGCCTGCTGGCTGTTCCGGAGGCTAAGCACCCTAATTTAAAGCAAATTAAGATTTTTTTTTGAATAAATAGAAAATTAGGTAGTTACTTAGTCGTCAACCTTAAATCTTTTCATGCTTTGATATTACATTTTTGGAATGCTAAATACCAATATTTAGTAAAAATTAGGTGTCAGAAACATGTACTTAGTATCATTAGCGATACATTGGTATACACCGAGGCTGCCCATATAAATCGCGCCACGGCACTTATGGTAAGGTTAGGTTACGTTAGCAGATTATATTGTAAAATGAACCTGTATTAACATATTTTCACTGTCGCAAATCACTATTCAGTCAGTAGAATTTGTAAAACATATTCTACAATAGACTATGATAACCTAACCATAACTACTGCAGCACGATGTATGTGGGCGACCTAGGTGTATAGTAATGTTTCACTAATGATGCTGACTATGTTTCCGACACCTAATTTTAACTACTAAATTTTTTTATTTAACATCCCAAAAATGTATTATCAAAGTATGAAAAGATTTGAGGTTGACTAAGTAATACTATAGAATTATTGAAAATTAAGACAAGTTGGGTTATGCTTTTGCAGGCAAGTAAAAAGTATATTTTTCATTCTGAAAAATTAATTTCATTGAAAAACTAACTATACATTCGTGTTCAGCATAAAAAAACATATAAAATAAAAATAAATAAACGTTGAAAAATACTGACTTTAAAAACAGTTTGATTTTTTGAACTAGGCAGGCATATTAGATAAAAACTAGTTATTTAATTTTTATTCGGCAAACGATTTTTCCAAGGCTGAAATCTACCTCCTCAAGAAATATAAACTCCTCATATTTAACCACTTTTACAAAGAGAAATCACATTTCAGAAGCGTCTTGAAAGTGAAGCTACCCAAATTTGTGTTTGTGGTTTGTCAAAGCTCTTAATATAATTGATATATGGCCATCATAGGTGATTTGCCAATAAAGTAGGTTTTACATACTTGATTCCTTGATCTATGACCAGGGCTGCTTGATAGATGGCGTCAATTATCCTTTATTGGTTTGTCAACAAAGTTCTCAATTAAAAAGATAAAATAAACAACTCACTTATTACCTGTAAAACACCAATAACAAATGAAAATTCAAGATTGGCGGTGGCTAGACTTCATCATAGGCGCTCTTAAAGAACTCTACTACGGAACGGAAGGCTTCACCAAATAGCCAAGTCTTCATTTTTCTTTTGAAGGAGGGCAGATTTAGATGTCTGACAGCTTCAGGTAATGTACTAAATATTTTTAAACAAGAACAGGAATAAAATTCTTTCTTCTTACTTAACCTGCACAACGGAATATCAATATCCAATCTCCTCCTAAGATGATAACTGTTGCATTCAGCCCAGGTTGGGAGATAGGCTTCATTATTCTTTACATGGACAAAGCTCAAGAAGATATTAATAAAACCTACATGTTGAAACCAATAGGCCTATAGCCTAGTCTAGATTTAAAATTGATGTTTAGCATAGCCTACTACATCATATTAGAAAAATCAATAAAAAAAAATATAACAAATAATTTCAATCAATTTGAATTTTAGGTAATTAGGCCTACACACTTTCTAAACGTCTCCTGAAAATACGATTTCTTGTTGAAAAGTGGTGAAATAGACCTTAATGACTCTTCTGGAGATTGATTTTACTCACAGAACTTGTTTTTTACTGACAAATTTACTATGTGATAGTTTTTAATGTGACAGTGAAAAAACCCATCTTTTATAAAATGGAACTTTTTCAACATTTTTTTTCATTTTAGCCTACTTGTTTTTTAATGCTAAACAGAATATATAATTGGTTTTTCAATCAAATTAAATGTTTGGCCCGAAAAATACACTCTTTACTTTGGGCAACCTAACCAAATATAGCCTAACTTAACCTAATCGTCTATATAGGCCTACTCAAGAAATTTGTAATAAATTTGGGTGCCTGGCCTCCCAGTCCTCACTCCGGTGAGATTATAAGCTGATTTGTTTTTTTTTTTTTGTGGCTGGTCATTAACATTGTGCATACGGCCACCATAGACCTAGGTGATTTGCCATGAACGTAGTTTTTCTACAATATCTAGAGAAATAATTGCCGTAGACTAAAATAGTTTCAAGTTTCAAGTTCAACACAAAAACTATATCAATTTAATAAAGTTAGGAAAAAATCATGAAAAATAACATTTTCAAAAATTTAGAATAGGCCTATTCAACAGGATGGCTACTCAATCATGTAAAAAAAAATCAAGCTCAATTCAAGGTTTTTCCAAGGGGTTTCAAACAAAATTCAAGGCGCGCTTACAGAGGAAAATATTTCTGAATCGACGAATTATTGCATAAATATTCTAGGTTTAGTTAGCAATTACCTAAAAATTTTTATTTCATTGATAAGTAGGCTTAAAATCTAGTGATATGCCTAACTTACTTTAATATAATTTTTACTAATAAGCCTACAGACTATTTGTGATAGGCCCAGCTTTAATTAATTACTGTTATATCAATAACACAATGAGTTGAAAACAAAACTCGTTTTTTATCTGATAAGTATGTGAAAAAAACCAACATTTATAAAAATCTTTATTTTTTGACAACTTTTACATTTTACATGTTTTGGTAACTATGCAATTTCTTGTCACCTCTGAAAATACAATTTCTTGTAGAAAAAGTGGTGAAATATGAGTTTTTTTTTATGTTGATTTCCTCTGCAGAAAACTTTTTTTTAACGGAAAATTGAAAAAACTAATTTTTTATCTGATAGTGAAAAAGCTACTTTTTAAAGATAGTTTTTTGTCAAATTTCTTTTCCATTTCACACGTTTTTTAAGCTGAACACGAATGTATAATTGTGTTTGCAGCAAAATTATTTATTTAGCCTTAAAAATGCATTTTATACTTTCCTAACCAAACATAACCTAACTTATCCTAATTGTCTAATTATGTCTAATTACTCAACAAAAATTCGTAATATGCGTTAAATTCGGGTGTTTGGCCTCCGTGACGGCCTGCGGCTGTCACTATGACGGAAATATAGATGAATTTTATATATTTAAATATAGATGGTTTTTGTGATTAATAGTTGTATATAATAATCGCTTAATGGATGCTAATCACGAATCGCTGTGAAAGTAGTTTTTCGTTATATCTCAAGAAATAATGGTAGACCAAATTCGTATTCAAAACAAAAAACACATTAAAATAAAAAAAAGATGATTAAATACTATTTAAACTAACAGAAGTATGTCAAAAATACTAAAAGTTGTGATATTAGTTTTCCAAATTGTTCGGTAAAATACGTAATTTCCGCGAAATGTTTTTTATGCTGATCATGAATATATATAATTTGGTTATCCAGTAACACTATTTTTTCGGCCTGAAAAATACACTTTTTACTGACCTAACCAAACATAACCGAACTTTTAATGACTTTTTACTCAACAAATAGAGACGTAATTTACGTTAAATTATTGTGCATGGCCTCATATATATGGCCGTCACTTCGGCAGGAATATAGGTGAATTTGGTTTTTGTGATTAATAGTTGTATACAATGATCGCATAATGGCAGGTAATCGCAATTAGCCGCGATAATTTTTCTGTTGTATCTCGAGAAATATTTGTAATAAACCAAAATAATATTCAAATTTGTATTCAGCGCAAAAAACACATCAAAATAAAAAAGATGATTAAAATACCATTTAACACGTTAGCTGCCATCTTTAAAATGAGTATTTTTGCTCTAAATTGCCAAAAACTTTTATGCAAATATTTAAAACAATGATGCATTATATTTACTATGCCACCATTTCTGGGTATAGAAATAGTACATACATAGGCATTATATGTATATAAATATGTAAGGAGTATTGGCCCCACACAGATTTTTAGTAGCGTATACAGCACATAAAAAACTCTGTCGGGCATATTGGCCTGACACATCATGAGGTAAATTTGTTTTCATGGTTTGGCTACACTGACTGCATGATGAAAGTGATCCAGTATTCAATATGTATTAAGTTATTTCAATACAAAAATTTACTAAATAAGTTTGTCGAGCCTATACTCACGACAACTTGCCCATAGAACATGCCCAAATTTAAAGTTTTATGAACAACTTTGTATACAACCAAAAACTTAGAAAATCGCTCTGTAAATAGTATGATGCTTGCAGTACAATAAAGTTCGGTTTCTTTAAGAAAGCAGGACCAGTCGAGTAACAATAAAATAACCAAAAGGTTGCTTAGCAACAATGTCGGTCGTAGTGGCCCCGACGGCATCTAGCTGAGACAAAGAGCCGTCGGGCGTACTGGACTGACACGGAACCAGTGTTAAATTAACGGAAATATGAAAAAAATACTAAAAGTTATGACATTGGTTTTTTCAAATTTTTCAGTAAAATACGTTATTTCCGTGGAATAATAGGAATATCTCGTCAAAATACAGCCAATTCTAGACCTATTTCAAGCAAAATATTCCAAATTTGTTTGGTGGCAAGAAACTGTATAAATACCCAATATAGTCTTCAAATTCGTATTTAGCGCAAAAACAACACATCAAAATAAAAAAATATGATTATATCATTTAAATTAACGGAAATATATCAAAAATACTAAAAAAATGTGACATTATTTTTTTGAATTGTTCGGTCAAAACGATTTCCGCAGAATAAAAAATTCTCACGAAATTATAGTCAATTATTGACCCATTTCAGGTAGTTTTTCAAATTTTGTTTGGTGGCAAGAAACTGCACAATAACCTTGTTGGTTTTAATAAATAATTATTCACACAAAACACTTTGGCAAAAATTACGATTTTAGAGTTAGTAGGCCTAGACCTTTAAGTCAATAAACTACAACACAAAACGTTCCACACTCGAAACAACATCCAATGAACTTTATATTAATGTTTTTATCAACAATAAATTGTTCAAGTAATTCTGCATTTTATTGATAATAACTGAATAAATAAACTGGAAGGTCAATTAACAAAATACGCTCTTCGCTGGTGAAAAATTACCGTTCACATTATCTCTTCTTGTTGCACACCTGTTGTTGCCGGTAATGGTAAACGTAAACAAAACAAATGCATCAGCCCATCCTCGTCCAGCCTGTAGTCGATGTATTTTCGTTATTTAAAAAGAACACAACAGTTTCATTGAAGCAATAATTCGGCTCCAAAACTTTTCAAAATTTTTCAAATAGCTGCAGTAGAACAGACAGCAACAGTGAGCGTCATTGGATATCAATAGAACAAAACCAAAACTCCCAAAGCTTAGTCACAACTTTAACCTACAGCGTAAGTTGCAACAGAATGTCAACAAATCTACGAGGCGACGCTTGACATTGGATTGATTTGCGTGTTTCGGCAAAATGCAGTGGGTGAAGCTATCATATTTTCTGCAACAGCTTCATTCAACTGTTTCGGTTGCAACCGTTTTGTCAAACTATTCCATGTGTATTAAACATATCAATGTGCCGAGTCGACTTGAATCTTATCATACGAAGATTGACGAGGTTTCCCGAACTTATCGCTTGAGTTTAACTTGCTGATGTCACCGGATTACTCTCGTCTCGCTCGACGAGAATTCCCGATGGTTACCGAAATTCAAGCATATTTCCAGGTTTTTTTAAGGCGCCGTAAAATTCAAGCATAATTCCAGGTTTTCCCGAAATGCCCGGCGAGTGGCCACCCTGATTCAATTTTTTAAAATTACGAAACATTATTACACTGTTTTACCATAAAACACAGACCTGATTCTACCCACTGATGATAAAATATCAAGATTGGTGGGATGTCAAGAAAGTGCATAAATAGGCCAACAACATTTTTTTATACTAGGCCTAATCGTATTTTCCGCAGAATAGGCAAAATATAATTTTTCCACAAAATATAATCCTAGGCCTGTCAACATATGCAAAGCATCTAAAAACTGCATAAATGAGCATACCCCAGGAAAAAATAGGCTTAGGGCTGATTCCATCCACTTTGATAAAATATCAAGATTTAAGGAGCATATAGAAAATGCATGAATGAGGGACCTTAAAATTATTAGCCTGAGGGATCTTTTCCCCCAGTTTTCCTTACCAAATCCAAAGTATACTTGGCAGGACAAACCTAAGCAAGACTTAGGTTAAACCCTGAACAGGTCATGGTCGCATTTGTAAGAAGAGATTATACCCTAGCCAATGTTTATTTGTGTTTGAAGGGTAAATGTGGATAACTTACGACTATTTTAGTAGTTGATTTAAGCTATGTTAAATTTCTTACCTTGGATCTTCGAATTCGACAAAAGCAAACGGTGGCCCCCTCCTATTCTTTAGATCAACAAATGTTACTTTACCAAATTTATAAAACAAATCTTGAATATCCTTGGTGCGTATATCTGGAGGAAGATTTCCAACATAGATTCGACATTCACTACCTCGACCAGACATGATGACTAACAATGTTATGATAATTCAACAATATATCCCGGTAAATTTAAAGTTAGTAACACCACAGTAACAAACGTTAGTTGCAGCAAAATGTACCTACAATTTCAAGATGGACGGTATTAAAATGGCGGAAGAAATGGAGCCAAAAAAGACGGAAAGAGTGTATGTATATAGACATAGAGAACATGCCTTTAGAGTAGAATTTTATTAAAAAAAAGCTTTTTAGTTGCAAGTAATACAGTATGTGCAAATGTAAATAATTCTGAGCAGAGTAAAATTTGATTCCCGAAGCCGCAAAGTGGATTTTATCCAAATTTTCCAATCCCAGAGAGATTTTTTTTAAATTATAGTGCTAATCACAGCAAATCCTATTAAATTTATAATTTTTACATATATAGGCGATTTTAATTTAAGCACACTCCCTCCACCATCTCTGTATTAAAAGATTTACTACAATATAATGAAACTCATATATATAAAAAACATGAAAAATAAATGTCATAAGGTAATTATGACAAAACAATATAATTATGAAATCATCACTATTACCTAATCCTACTTTATAATTAGCAAAACTTCTTTAACCAGGGGTGTCAGAATGGAGGGCTACTAACTAATATCCCTCAGATACAAACCTTATCCATCTTCGAATGTATTAGTGGCGCGAATATACATGTTTTTTTTATTACAATTAGGTAAACTGCATATTTAAATAGTATTTTATCATCCCATGAAAAAAGGGCTCACTTATTCTCTAGGAGCAAAGAATGAGCATGCAATAATTCTTATCAAAGATCGCTTCTCCAATTACATTAACCGAGTTGAGAATAGCATCATCTCAAATGCCTATAAAAGCTTACTGATCGTAGATAAATAGTTTGAAGGACTCCGCTAATTCATCAGATGACAAGGTTTTGGATTCTACTAAGGTCACTTAGGCAAATGGCGTATCCTAAATTTCATCAGTTTTAATAGAGATTGATGTGTAACAACATACCTTTTATTCCCAAGTTATATTGCCATATACCGGATCTCACAATCTACTTTTAAAGAACTTCTCTAGGCAGAACTCCTTACCTCCACATTAAAAAACATATGCAGATACAATATTTAGGCGATGGAATAAAAATATATGACAAATTATTGGCTCCTAAAATCAGCCAAAATGAACTTAAAAAGCTTCATTCTTGATAATCCTCCCATCAAACTAAAATAGGTATACTTTTCATTAGTAACATGGACTTATTTCAAGTAATTTCAGTATTATTAACCTCTTGGTTGCTCGTGAATTTTTATTAAGGCCTTAGGTGATTTCTACAAGTTGACTCTATGTATTTAAACTTAAAGAAAGCCCTTGACAAAGTCAATCACTGACTGCAATCAAGAATAAAACTCGTTATTGTCTTTGGTTACATCTTTAGGTGAATTTAGAGAAGTCAATATCTACATCTATAAAAGGCAAAGCCCTGGCTGACTGACTCATTTATCACTAATTCTCCAACTTCCCACGTAGGTAGAGACCGGACAATTTTTGCACTATTTCTTTAGGTTTTAAATAGGACAACCATAGTATTTCCATTTTTAAAATACTCCTAAGTGGTAGAAACCACCCCTAAAAGATTATTCCATAAGGATAACATTGGGTTGATTTAAGAAAATTAATAACAGCTGTTTTATAAATAAACAAAGATGTTTATTTTTATGTTTGACATTCCCCTATAGATGTATTAAGAGTTTAATCTTCAGCTGTTAAATAAAAACAAATGAAATGAACACGTTTGAAATAGGCTTAGTAATACCATTGAGTATTTATACTAGTAAATAGGTAGCAACACAAGTATTATTGTGAACTGGATACTGTAAATAAATGTAATATTGTGATTTTAAGTTGTGCAGTTAATTTATTATTATTTGTAGTCAAAAGGCACAAAGGTGTATTGAGCACAGCGAGTGTCGGGGTTGGCACGTGAAGCGTGCAGGAGTGTCCCCTAGTTATAAATAAAACACTAAAAAATTATGTAAGCACTTCATGACCATTAACATCAATATAAATGTATATAAAAATATAATATAGTCTATGATATTATATAACACCTAAACATTGAGCCAATAGACATAAATCGTAAAATATTATTTCAACAAAGAAAAAACTGTTAATTGAAAATATCCATCACCTATCTATAAATAAATATCTTAAGACTTATAGTGTTTTCAATAATAGTGTAGGTATTGAAAAAGAACCTTTTCTTAGCGGCAGAACCTAATTAGTTGAGACACGTTTTTGTTGATTCGAACGGCTCCATTCAGCGGGCATTGTCTGTTTCAACGCCTGTGACAAAGTGGGTGCCGCAAGGATCTACGCTTGGCCCCATCCTGCTGTTTAATAACGACCTTCCTCTATGCCTATCACATGCAAGGATTTCTTTTATAGCATATGACACTTCCCTAGCTATATCAGCCCAAAACCACGCAGATATTGAAATCAAAACTTATTTAGAAACATGTTCGTTGGTGCAAAGGCTTTGTGCAAATAAATTGATTCTTGATGTAACTAAATCGAATGGAAGAGAATTTCGAATAAGAAACCCATGGACCCCACACATGATTACGGGCCCTGGGCCCAATATCAGTGACGCCCCCTCCCTCATTTTCGAGGTCATGTGTTAAAGAAGTAGGTCATGTGTTAAAGTCGGATTAAAAGAACAAAAAAGCAACAGGAACTTTAAAGAAGCTCTTCTTGACTGGCTGTTGGTTGTTATGTATCCACAATGTTACATTATGTTATCTCTACTAACCATTTCATTATTAAATGTCTTTGATAAACAGTTTAAACTCTATGTAATATGTAGTGATGCCATATCAGTAATAAAGCGACGCTATTGGCTGTCCTATCTCATGCCACTTCCCAAATCCGCACTTCCAACGTTCCCGCCCAGATCATTACACACACACACTGTTAACCATGAATATAGCCAGTAGCAATGTTTAAAGCAAAAGTCTTTTTCATTTCAGATTCCTCCACCAAACATAATTGTAGTGTAACAGTAAATACATTACAAAGTGGCGACGAGGATGGGATAGCCAATAGTGTCGCTTTATTACATTCCCATACATCTATTAATGACGTCAACAGGTCAGCTAAAAAACCAGTTCCTACTACTCCACAACGTCACAATTCCCAGCATCATACAACTCCTGAAAATGTATCCCATTCCCCCATCCGCTTACACCTATCGCGACTCCTATTTCTTCTACCATTATTGATACTAGTAGAAGATACCCACCTAGAATTAGAAAGCCTGTCGAAAGACTTAACTTGTAAATATACTTTTTAGAATTAATTCATGTTAATCATTATATTTGTATCTTAAAATGTTTCATTTCTTGTCAGTTAAAAATGTGCCAATTTGAAATTTGTAGTTCTCATTTATTATGTGATTAGTAGCCTATTTAATATTGTTTAAAATCATTAATTTTAAATTATGTTGGAATATTTCAAAGAATTGGAAAGGAGGAATGTTATGTATCCACAATGTTACATTATGTTATCACTACTAACCATTTCATTATTAAATGTCTTTGATAAACAGTTTAAACTCTATGTAATATGTAGTGATGCCATATCAGTAATAAAGCGACGCTATTGGCTGTCCTATCTCATGCCACTTCCCAAATCCGCACTTCCAACGTTCCCGCCCAGATCATTACACACACACACACTGTTAACCATGAATATAGCCAGTAGCAATGTTTAAAGCAAAAGTATTTTTTACTTCAGATTCCTCCACCAAACATAATTGTAGTGTAACAGTAAATACATTACATTGGTCAAGGAGTTCTACTCTGTTGAAGAATGCCTGCAGATAGGAAGACCTTCTCATTGATGACCACGCAACTCAAGTTTAAAAACTTTTGACGCCATGACTGTACTCTATGTTCATGTCAATAAAGATCTTTTTGTCTTGTCTTTTGTCTAAAGCATAATTGCATGAGTATTTTTTACCAATACAAATATTATAATGTAATTCAAAGTGAAAATATAGGGCATACTGATAAAAACTTTAAACGTTTTACACAGTTACTGGAATTGTATAAAAAAAGTCTTATCGCAGTACAAATATTTACAAAACTGTTTTGAAGATTTTTCTCGTAGATGAAGTTAAGAAAAGAAGCTTAATTGGGTCTTCCTCCGATTGGAATACTGTACTGTGGTACTTTGGACGGTCTTCATACGAACAATATTTTCAGCTAAGCTGTCTAAATCTATAAAGTCTGAAGGATACTTAGATACAAGATCGATTTTGTTTACTTTAAATACCTAATTTTCCAAATCCATACCTGAAATGATTGGTGAAAACAGTCCACATATTTGTTCACAACTTATAAATCTGGAGCAACTTATACTTATAACTTTTGAATTTCAGCAATAATGAAATCCAGAACAGAAAAAACAACAGACAATTTGAATGCATTGGATATCTCTAGCTGAAGTTGTTCAAGCGTCTTTTCATCGGGGTTCCTTTTAGTAGCAAACTTAGGTGGACTTTCTACTAGGTACATGTGAAACTACTTTTGATTCACTGAACAAATCTACGTACTTGGGTTAAGTTTTAAGCTTTAAATAATCAGTAGAATAGACCCTACGTTAATTTAATATTAAATATATTTTTCTTTGAAAGAGGCTATCTGCAATTTGAATTTAATTATATTTTTCAATTAAAATTTAAAACAAATTGTATCATGCCCAGGCCCGGGGACCTCTCATCCAGCCCCACTCTTGTAGGGGCCTTGAAGAAACCATCTTAATATAGAAAAATGAACTGTTTTATTAGACGACTTTGAAGTCGAGCATTGCAAATCTGTAAAATTCCTAGGATTAAAACCAACATCCTCTACAGACTCTTAAATATTGGTCATTGTTGTACTATCAACTTCAAAGATACAGATTTTTTAGTACAACAACACAAACAGACAGACGGAAAACTAAGTGAGATATAACTATGCTTTATACAAATTTCTTGTATATTTTGAACATAACAATTGCCTAGTAATATTTGATCGTGTAATTACTGGACACCCTGTATACGTTAAACGACTTTGATTTTCAAAATAGCCCCACCCACCCACTAATTCACTTACAGTTGTATTGACCCACCCATACACGACAGTAATATTTTTCACAGCAGTTATAAGAAAATCAGTACTAGCATCTATATGCTTATAAAAATTATCTGCTTTTGACGATAATGGCGTGTTGCTTGCTGCATATTACGGATTAATTTATCCTTATCTTTCGTATGGTGTAGCAGTCTTCTTCTCCTAGAATAGCGTTTTTTAAGTCTAGATAATAGTGCACGTGTACCTGTTGTTCCTGAGTTTTTATGCAGTTTTCAGTGGTAAAATTTTCTGTTTTTTAGTTGTTTTTTGGCATAGGAATGTAGTTAGGCATTGAGGACATTTGTGTAAGATTACCTTAATATTTTCACGTCAATAAACTCTTATCAGTTTACAATAATGCCCAGTGATCGATTCCCCACCAGTCACTCGGTCCCAGTGGAGAGGGAAAAGATAAGAAACCAGTGAAGAGAACTTTGCAGGACCCATCCGGTGGCTTATCAAGTCAACTGATGGCAGCTATTCAGTCTGCGATCAACACTGCCGTGTGTTCTGAGGCCCTAATAACCAAGCTAGCTGATAAAATATCGCAGACTGTCAATGACAACTTGAACTCTCCGCTTCAAGCTGCTAACAGCTGAATCGATCAACTTACGGCTGAGGTGACGACTCTGCGAGACCAACTGCAGCAACACGAGGGGGCGGCATGATGGCCTGGCCCAATATCAATGTCGGAACAACCTCCGAGTTTTCGGTGTTCCGGAGACTTCGGGAGAAGACACTGACAGGTTGTTGCTGAATATTTTCAAGGATCAGCTTGGTGTTTATGTTGGTTTGAAAGACATCGACAGGTCACATAGTTTTAATTTTTTTTAGTAAATTCTTTATTGCATAAACAATAAAACAATCATTGTATCGCAAATGTCAGTATTAAAATAAATTAACCTAAGGTCCTAATTTAACTAATCATTCGTAACAATAAATACACACAAACATACATACAAAGGAGGGCATTCACACAAAACTACCTATAGTGTTTGAAACTCCTACAACAGTCAACGGGATGTGTCTTGCCAATTAAGTTTGTCTCTCAGTCGTGTGCTAGGAACTCCCTCTAGATGAATCCTCTAACCGGTGTTACTCTAACCGGGACTGAAGAAATGAGTGCTCCAAGACATTATTTGATATTAAAAAAAAAAAAAAAAATATATATATATATATATATACTGAGACTACACTGTGTGTAATTTAAAAAGACTGGAAAATATTTGTTCTAGACTGGTCTGGTCGGCTCTTGTAGCCGGAGCGTGTGTAGGAAACACCCCGACACGACAGCTAGGGCCGACTTGTCGGGTAGGACAGTCGTGTCGGTCCGTGTGTAGGTCACTTGAAGGTTATCAGTTCGATCCCAATCAGTCATACAAAATTTTGTAAGGAATCAGCTGATAATGACACTTTCTAAGGAATAGTCGGCCTTAGTTTGTAACAATGTCTATATTCGCTTATGTACACTCATCACACTTATTCGAAATTCATATTGCCCATATCTTGACGATCGGCGTAATACGAATAAATGAAAATCAAAGATTACAGTTCGTATTATTTTGTTTTTACTTATAATGTCTTTTCAACTCTGCTTTTTAGTCTTTTGTTGTCGTCTATACTTCCTCCCCCCCCCCACCAAATTATGTTATTTATTTTAACAATAATTAACTGCAATACTAATTTATAATATAAAATAATTTTAGCAATATTAATAATTTTAACAACTTACTCATGTTTGCTAACCTTTTTAATTATATTATATTAAAATATTTATTATTATAAATACAGAAAATGTTGTCTGAGCTGGGGTTTTAGCCAAATTTGTAAACCAATATTTATTTAATTTGTGAAAACAACGTTTCAACCTATTTATGTATTAAAATAAAACATTAGTAGCATTTCTAATCATTTAGGTTTTGTTTTTAACACTGTACCAATTTTAAAAAGTAAAGTTAAAATTATGTATTAATTTGAAATGTGCTTTAGTTCCGTAATCGTGAATTTAAAAGATACAATATAACTGCTAGCATTCATTACGTTTCTTAATTGGCGTTTTGGTGTCTATCTTTAAAATATCTTAACTACTCCCTTATTTCAATGTAAGATTGAATAAGGTACATTTTAATTTTGATTTTACTCACTATACAGGGTGATTCATGACGTTCTCCCCCCACTTCTATAGCATATTCTACTACTATAAACAATGAAAAAATGTCATATAAACATAGGTCCAAAAACACTTCGTTAGCGAGTTACAGCCATCGAAAAATTTCGTCATGGTTCATGGGCAAAAAATGAAATAATATTGTACATAACTTATGGAAAGGTATATTAGGATTGAAATTCCATGATTTCATATGTATTTTCACATGGAAAAGCTAATAAAATAGGTTTGAGAACTGTACCTTAAGTAGTTTTTGAGTAATCCGGGTTAAAATTGGGATATTAGGACAAAAAATTCAGTTTTTCTCAGTTTAGTGTACAGAAACGTTGTTAAATTGGTTACAAAGGCACACAACTTTCGTACATTATTTGTTTAGAATTTAATTCTGAGTAGATTGATATAAGTTGTGTAAAAAATACTACAGAAATAAGAACAGAAACTCAAATTTATTAAATTAAATACATTATTAATGCAAAAGAAATTACTATACAAATTAAACAAAATCATTGCTTTGGTCTAACAAATGCAATTATTATTATAATTGTTATTAAGAATAAAACTAAGAGCAAATAATAAATGATAAATCCAAAAAAATAAACAATAAACATTGTCCAGCATCATTTTACAACCAATAACAACGTAATATTGTACGCAAAACCTTTTTCTAATTTGTTTAATTTTTTTCCTAAGTTGGTAACGCATGAACAACAGCTGATCAACAATTATTTCCTGATCCGGTTTGTACATAACCTGTTCATTACAGTATAACAGTACTGTAGTAGTGTTTTGCAAGTTACAAAAGCTATTTGTGTGAAGTGCATTGCAATAATAATTGTTTTCTGCGAGTTGTCTATTGGTTGTTTTGTCAGTGAAATTAATGCCTTACGTATTTACATCGGAAGAATATGCTGATATGATTTTTATTTTGGGTTATTGTAATGGTAATGCTAAAGCTGCTAGAGATGAATATGAACTACGTTACCCTAATAGGAGGATTCCAGATTCCAAAACAATACGTGAAACTTTCCTCACTCTTCGGGATACAGGATCACTACCAAGTATTCGTACTAGTTATGAACGTGCTTTCCAACATGATGATAATAACATTATTAACGCTGTTCTCCGAAGTCCAGGTGTAAGTACACGGCGTCTCTCTAGGCGGATAGGAGTTTCACAGTCAACTGTGTGGAGATCACTCAAGCGACATCAATTTCATCCATTTCATAAACAAAAGGTTCAACATCTACAGCCGGGGGATGGCCCACTTCGTTTGGAGTTTTGCTACTTTTTAAATACTAATCAACAACTGTACAAGCGTATTCTCTTTACTGATGAAGCACAGTTCACTAGGGATGGAGTCAACAACTTGCACAATGAGCACTCATGGGCTCAAGAAAATCCTCATGAGGTAATTGAACAGAACTTTCAACACCGGTTTAGTGTCAATGTCTGGTGTGGTCTTATACACAATTGGCTGATTGGACCATTCATACTACCTGCACGACTAAATGCTGAGTTTTATTTGCACTTCCTTCAAGATGAGTTGCCACAGCTGCTTGAGGATATTCCTTTGCATCTCAGACGAAATTTGTTCTTCCAGCATGATGGAGCACCTCCCCACTTTTCTCGGGCCGTTATTACTCTCTTGAATGATCAATTTTCTGGACGATGGATTGGCCGTGGAGGGCCTTACCCTTGGCCACCAAGATCACCAGATCTATCTCCATTGGATTATTGTATCTGGGGATGGATGAAAGGTCTAGTCTACAAGACAAGAGTTAATTCGCGAGAAGAATTAACTGCCCGTATTATGGATTCTGCTACACAGCTAAAGGAACACCCAAGAAAATTGAGAAATTCAACAAAAGTAGTACACAAACGTGCTTTAAAATGCATCGAAAATGGAGGCCTCCCTTTTGAACATGTACTGTAATAAAAAACATGTCTAAAGTTGGGAAAATCAATTTGTTGTTCTTTTAAGGTAATTTATGTATTTAATTTAATAAATTTGAGTTTCTGTTCTTATTTCTGTAGTATTTTTTACACAACTTATATCAGTCTACTCAGAATTAAATTCTAAACAAATAATGTACGAAAGTTGTGTGCCTTTGTAACCAATTTAACAACGTTTCTGTACACTAAACTGAGAAAAACTGAATTTTTTGTCCTAATATCCCAATTTTAACCCGGATTACTCAAAAACTACTTAAGGTACAGTTCTCAAACCTATTTTATTAGCTTTTCCATGTGAAAATACATATGAAATCATGGAATTTCAATCCTAATATACCTTTCCATAAGTTATGTACAATATTATTTCATTTTTTGCCCATGAACCATGACAAAATCTTTTGATGGCTGTAACTCGCTAACGAAGCGTTTTTGGACCTATGTTTATATGACATTTTTTCATTGTTTATAGTAGTAGAATATGCTATAGAAGTGGGGGGAGAACGTCATGAATCACCCTGTATAGTATTAGAGTGTGGCAAAGAAAAGAAATAACTGTACAGTCCCAAACAGAACTGAGATACCCCGGATTTACAGAAATAATAATATTACTACCATTACAATAAGGTATTTTTCCCTGCTACTGAGCAATTTTTAGAAAGTAATAAAATAAATTTTTATTATCTTTGACATTAGTAGAACAATAGCAAGCTAAAAAATAACACAAACATCTTTAAAATACTGGTCACACACCCTGAATTATTAAGCTTGTACAAGCCAAAAAAATCTAAGTGAGGCTGTGCCGTGGCGTAAATCTAGCATATTATTTGTCCAGCAGCGTGAACAGTGAAGCGGTTCTCAGTCATCAGTCGCCCAGTGAGAGGTTACACCATATGTAATAATAAAAAGTTGGCTTGCTCACAATCACTCCTATGAAGTTCCATCTAAGGGACAAGGGCCGCTCACGTTAATTTGGCCTAGGACTGCAAGTATCCTAAATCCGGCACTGCACATAGATTGCTATGAGTTAATACATTTTTGGGTTTCAAGCTGGACAAAATTTATATTTTGTGGTCACAGTTGTATATATCATTATATTCCGCACAACTTTATAATTGAAATTTTATTTCAATCTATTGTAGTTGTTATTAAAGCGATATTAATGAGTAAATATTGCAATTCTGCACTATTACTTAGTCTTCAAATCTTTTCATAGTATTTGAATCAAGTACCAGATATTATTTAGTATTAATATAAATGTACCTATATTTAAATGTATGTTTGAATCATTTATAGTAAGTAATACCTATTTTACTATCTAATACATTGTGTTTATTATTTTTTATTTTAAAGATATTTACATGTAACCAGAAGTGTCATTTTGTTATTCAGGCTATGTTTGTTTATAATAACTTAAGGCAATTTTGAATTTGATAAATAATATTGGTGCCTTAATGTCAAAATATTGTGAATATTGACCATACAATCATTTTCAATAAGCCGACTTATCACACTTATTTTAAACTGAGTGTTATTTTAATTAAATATGTAAAGTATGTTATAGTTTCAATAAATTGATATAATATTGTCTTTTTATTAATATTACACTAATTATTTTAAATCTTTTAATAAACGTAACAAACTCAATAAATTAACATTAGAAGCAGGTAGCAGCCTTTCAGGTTTATATGAATTAGTAGCAGCCAGCAATTCTAATGTAACAGGCTGTTAGTTCTGAGCAATATTGTTTCATAGATGCAGTCTAACACCATAGACCTTCTATTATACCTATAATCGAAGGTCTATGCTAACACTTTCAGCCCGGCCTGTTACTCTGCATCAGCTACAAGTAACTGATGCCGAGTAGCAACTGTTGCTGTTACAACAGAAGTAGCAGACTGGCACATCTCATCAGGGAGTCTTTGGAAATTTTAATATACAAAATACTAAGTCTATCTGAATGCAAAATATATAACACTGTGCCAAATATGTAATATTTTTTAGTTAAATTAAAATAAATTAGTGAGCATTTTCACTGAAGGATTTGTGAAAATGTTCTATATTATATCGTTTTGTACACACATTTTTTTACCTTTCAGGCCAAGTCATGTCCACAGCGAAGGTGTTGCACTACATGCAGCACAAAATCAAAACAAGTGTCAACTTTTTGGCTGTGCTGAGTTTGTGAGGTTCCATTTTATGTCTAAGTAAAATCAAAGTTTTTCAAAGATTCCATTCAAAGTATTGTTTATTGTCTATGTATGTTGTTTTGAATTTGTTTAAGCATTGTATTTTTAGTCAATTTCATTTAGTATAAGCAGAGATCAAGTAAATATTATGATTATGTTTAGTCTGTGGTGTAAGGCAATAAAAAAAACTTGTTAGAAAATAAAAGTAAACTTTTTTAGAGCTTATATTTTTTTCTATATTATAATTACCATTTAATTTTTATTTAGTATGATTAGCAAATACTCCAATGAAAATTGCTTTGTCGTGGTTGTTACAAAAATAGTAACACCCTAATTAAGCATAATTAACTAATTAAGAATTTAGTTTTTGTCTAATTAATTAAAAATTAATTTAACTAAATAAAAATTAGTTAAATTAATTTTTATTAAACAAAAACTAAATAAGACTTTAGTTTTTGTTTAAAAATCTTATCATAATATTTTCAAGCAGCTTAGGGACTAGAAATCTACCCAAAGGCTGTGCAGGAGAGTTAAAAGTGGAAACTTAGCATTTAGACAAATGAATAACACTGAGTTTCAAACACTTCTGTTTTTCATACAATAATTTTTACTCGTTAATATCGCTTTAATAAAATCGATAATAGATTGAAATGAAATTTCAATTAGAAAGTAGTGCAGAATCTAATGATATATACAACTGTGACCACAAAATATAAATTTTGTCCAGCCTGAAACCCAAAAACGTATAAAACTCATCGTAATCTATGTGACGTCAATTGTGATGTGTTGTTTGAACATGCCATGTGTCTGAAGGTAGGTGAAGCCTAGTGTGTAATACAAACGTTTTTTTGTAGGAAAGTTCATTATTATTTTATGGAAAATATAATCGTTGTAGTTTTGCAACATCGTGTGAATTAGGCTTTATTTCACTCTTTCAGTTCTGTATCGTATGAAATAGATATACTCCGAGTTTCATTTGGACTAAAAAAGAGAGCAATAACCCATCAGTCACGCTGTACGCTCACAAGTCATGCTTGTGATTAACCAAATGAGGTACAAGGGAACCTTTGCCAACAGGTATAATACAACATTAGAAATTTCACAAATCAATATATTTCAGATTAATATTCCAAATGTTTTCTTACAATACACATTACATTTTTTGAAAGGTCAAATTTAAATTGATACAGAAATCTCTTTGGAACATTCGTTGATGATGGAAAAACAATAAATTACCATTTCTTGTTTTACGGAATGCCTTTATTTACTAAATGAATGTTGTTGAAATATGGTCAAGACATGAGCAATATTAAAGACAACTAACAACAGATCCAAACATGCAACTGTGTAGTACCAAAATGGATACTATATTTACAACAAATTATGGAAGGTTAACAATGCAGAATTAATTCGCTACATTGTTCTCATCTTGTACTTGTACTGGAGCCATTTAATTGTATCCCTATCCCACAATGGATTTTTAATACAAACATAATACAATTATAATGAAAAATGATTTGGGTAATACAGTTGAAATTGTATGGCAACAAGTTGAATTTAGCTGACATGTTGTGAGCAGCTGAACAGGTAACCGAACAGTTGGAAGTGAGAAGTGGCTTGTTTCCTACGGTTTTAATAGTTCCAGTGGCACGGTTTTGATATAACTGGCAAAATGCATAATTATATTAGATTATAAAAGTAATTTTGGTCCGAAGAAGCCTTTTTTGTTAGGTTTACCATAATAATTAGAATAGACCTTCAATGAATAAAAAAAGTTTTGCATCAGAAACAAAAACATTTTATACAATGCTTCTGTATTAAAATGAACATTGCATATTGATTTAAGTTAAGAAATATGTTACACTTTTTAAAAGTAGTTTCTTAACCAGCATGACAAATAATGGTTGAAATTACAAACAAGTGAAACAAACATCAACTCAAGTTCAAAACAATATGAAAACGGGAAAGTAAAAATTAATAGTAAACAATTCAGATTTACCATCCTCAGACCAGAGAGGCTCCCAACGGAATTAATATTACTCTACCTACTGAATAAAAGTGACAAAAAAGTGAAACTGGTTGTATATACATTCCAGTAACTGTTGAGTTTGAGTGAAACGGCTATTTATTGGCCTGCGTAATTGCTGCAAATAGAGCCACTAGGTTCTGAACATAAATCTCGTGGGACTCATCACATCATCATTAAGGTGCTTTAATGACCAAATAAACTTAAAAAAGGGATTTTTAAGCAACCAACTTGTTCATTTTTATTAATATAACTAGTTTGCTCATTAGAGAATCAGCCAAAAAAGTCCCTTGATGGTGTTGGCAGTGATTAGGGAGCTTGGCTTATGACTCGCAAAGAAACTTTGCATATGGCATCGTGTGGTGCTTGGCCTTGGGCCTAATGAGATACTATGCCTATAGCACTGTTAAAAAATCCACCATCTTATTTATGATTGAAAAAGTCACCTTTCATGAACTTCCCGGGGTTTCTGACCGAAAGGTTTAATAAAGTATGCATATGATGGGGCTCAGCCAGGAAGTGCCTGAACATTTAATGTCGGTCACTTGATCGAGCTTTATAGTTCACACGTTTCACTCAAGGATCTACTCCCCCAAACCTCCTTGATATGGCTTAACAGTCACGGGGTTGCTCAGCCTATAGCGAGTCACTGTCTGTAGCATCTCCACAATCTTCGAACTTGCAAGGTAACTAACTGCCCTGAGTCTGGCCTTTAGATCTTGTCCTTCAGATTAGTGGGGATTGTAGACGAGTTTTTGATTGGTGGAGCCCATATATTTTGAATTATCCAACATTTGGAGGTATTGAGTGAATCTAAATCTGATTGAGAAGAAAAATGTGTTTAATTTGATTCAGTACTCAAACACTTTTTGGTTTCCCAAAAATATATAGAAATTTAGTATTTGGAGCTGTGATCCCATAAATGTTGTCTTTTTCAAAATATGACAGTGTATTCAGAAGAGGAATATATTTAAGTTTGATATCCTCCTTGGCTGTTTAAATTCAGTAATAATTTTTGATCAGAGTGTTGTCTTGTCTAAAATCTTATGGCATACTAGAAATCAAGAAAAATACATTTAATTTGATGCACTTACCCTATTTTAATAATGCTAGTTTACTATTAAACATTTTTAACTTTTGGTGGAAAGGCCAGAAACAATACGTTTTAAAACATTTAATGGTAAAATCGATTTGGAGAAGTATAACCAGTAGTTTGATACCCCGTTTCAGAGTATTGTTTTTAGGACAGCGAGCTCATTAACTTTACTTATCCAAAATCTAATGGTAAATTCAAATGTAGGAGAAGAATACCTTTAATAAAAGAATAACAACATTTCTATAAAGTTTTAAATAAGAAATACATTGGATCCATTTTTGGGTAAAAACACAATTAAAGTGTCCAAAAAATACTAACAAACAAAAATAACATAAAATGCTAACTTACAAGTACTCACTGAGCATATCTATTCAGATTTTAATTTTTTTGCAGTTAAAATCAATGTTAACATATTGTTTGGAAGATTTATATATTGAGACGAAATTTTAATAAGAACAATAATTTTAATAGCGATTTAAGACACCTGTAATGCATATTTTCAGCATCTTCTACAATTTCATTTTTCTCTGGTTTAAAAACTATATAAATTTAATATGAAACTTTGAATTGCATATCATGTCAACTAAAATATGATTCAATTAATTTCTTTGAGCAAGTACATAAAGAAACCATACACAGAGAAAACTCCCCTTCAGTTAAAAAAGTTAACAGGTGAAGTTAGGGCTAAGCAGCCCTCTCTAAAGGAGCTCAGATTTAATACTATATATATCCGAGTCCTTCGGATTGCTCAGACGATCACCCATCCAAGGCACAGCCATGCTCAATGTTGCTTTAACTCTGTTATCTTGCGATAACGTCGGAACCCCACTGGCATACAGGGGTGATATTAGCAGATCAGGAGATTTACATCTATTTAGACAATGACTGTATAATCAAAGAGGTTGTTCACATTAATGACATTCATCTAACTAACCGGTATGACTCTATGTTTAACATTAAGACTGTGGTCAAAGGCATTGCATGATTTGCTAAACTAAACATCAATTTAATGTAAATAAATCATGTTCAATCATATCTTTGTAACAGGTTAATGTGAAATCTGTGTTTGGGATGGGAGAATCCTCAGTATAATATACTGTTATCAACCAACTAATTTGGTTACACCAAATAGAACTTGAGGATAAGAATTGTCATTTACCATATCTTAGAGTTTTGTGGTTGTCAAATGGTCAGAGGTGGAATTGTGCATAACGATTCGCCATTGAGAGGAGAACAATAGGCCAAGCAGCTAAACAGGTTCACTGCTACAAAAATTGATATTATCTTCTAAAATGCTAAGCTCCAATTGAAGCATTGTGTGTGGCATCGCAGGCTGTCTGGGATCTGAGATGTGCGCACTGAACGTGTTACGGTAAAACATGCAAAAGCAGATGAACAGATTGATATGCGATCCTATTAGTACCAAATTTCAATTAATCCTCAAGAATGTTCTCTTTCATTCATTAGTAAGATGCCAATCGTCAAGATATGGGCGAATATGAGGAGCGAATGAATGTGATGAGTGTAGTCATTGTTACTAACTAAGGTCGACTGTTCCTCAGTAAGAGCTATTTATTAATAGCCCAATAGCCAGGGCAACTAAAGGACTTACAGCTTTACGTGGAATCCAAACCACGTAGTGTTGGTTTGATTTTCAGCAACAGACCAACAGGAAGCCTGACACTCCATTCTCTTCTCTTCACAAAATCTGAACCTCGACTACCAACCCACATAGACACCACTTCTCTAGTATTGTTCACTTTGATGGCAAACATTGAGCGGATGCTGTACTGGTATTAACTCTAGAACTGAGGCCAGATGTTTACAAATGAACATGAATGTAAACTAGTGTTCCTTAAATTGTTTAGTTCTCCACACATGCTGTGCCACATGACATAATGCTTAAGGCAATCAAAGGATCTACAGTTCATCCTGCAATCCAAGTCTCATGTATAATTTATCATACTAGCTTTGGTTGAATTTATCCTTACTTAACCCTCAAACTTGCTAACTATAATTTCTGTGCAAGCAGGCTGTTTTTGGGCTAACTACTAAGATGAATTACGCAACAAATGTTTATTGACAGTAAAACCACCTATATTTGGTACCTCTGTGTTTGGCGTTCTCAAAGAGAAACACCGATTATAACTCTTCCAAGTAAAAATATTTTATTTTTGTCTAGTAACTAATCAGTTAATTTTAAAAAGTAAAATAAAAAAAAAAATTATAGACATATCAACTTAACTCCAAGTTGAAAAATGCTCCAAATTTAGTCTAGATTCATATAGTTTATGGAAAAAAAAAAAAAAAACAAATTTCATGTAATAAAAGAGATTTTGATTACCTTATTTAGAAATCTTTATAATATTTAATATGATAACAACATTTAATTTGTGATAGCTGTCTAGTCTAAACAAACATTTGTGTAAGTCTTTACACCATGACTTTTCGAGATGGTTTGACTATATGCTTCATGACAGCTTCTGATTTGTCCATGTAACTTTGATTTTATTTAATACTGACTTAAATTAAACCTTATGAAGTTTTCTTAGAAGCATTTATAGCAGTTTTAAAAGAGCATTTATAAATAACTCTAACATCAGTATCAACCGATCAAACAAACTTGTTGATGACAAACAAATCTTACTGTAGGGACAACCGGAGACAATTGAAGGTGAGGAAAACACCTGACATGTATCTCCTTGGATATTACAAAAGTATAATTTTTATGTTTTTTTTCTCTTTTGTAGAGCTGAGTATATAAATTAAACCACCCTTTTTCCAAATAAAATGATGGGCATATATGGTAGCATTATAAGTCTCCTTATCATGCAGGTGTATACAGTTAAACATGCAGTATTCTAATTCCTCATCCAAAATACTGGAGAAAGAATAAATTAAATAAATAATAATAATAATTATAAGACATTCACATCTTCAGATGATTTTAGACAAAAGAATTGATGCCCAGCATACTAATTATTTAGCTATTAACCTCTAATAGGGTATAATACAATAACACAACAGAAATACCAGACATAGTATAACTTGTATCAATTATAATTATAACTGTAAGATATAGAACATGTTCAGATGCATTTAGACAAAAGAATTGATGCCCAGCATACTAATTATTTTGTTTTCACGTCAATTAGCACAAAATAATCACACTGCTAATTGATTATAAAATTATAGTCGAGGTTACATATACATGACACAATTAGTTTTAAATATACAATGGAAAATAAATTGTGTTTTTATAAATTACATTTTAAACTCTAAATTTTTACATTGTACAACAAATAAAACTAAAAAAATTACATTACAACTGATTTGGGTAATATGGTGACTCGATAATAATCCTTAGCTATTGCTACATAAGATATATTTAAGAAATGACATATAATAATTATTTAAACTAGCAAATAAATAGGGTGAGAATAAAACCATTTGTTGATAACATAATCTTATCTGTACAAATCATTGGATGAAAACTGCTAATAACCTTTACTATATAAAGACGACATACATCAATACCAACAAATATACTTAATTCATAAAACTGATTGTAAATTTAAGCTATGTAATAATAATGCAAAACAAAACAATATTTCCTTCGCAGAAATTTAAAAATAAATAATTTACATAATACTAAAAATATGTTACTATATAACTAAAAATTGTTTACAAACACAAAAGTTGTACATTTCAAGTTGGTCGCAAGAATAATTTACTGTAAATAAAATATAACAAAATAAATAATGAAAATATATTGAAGTCAAACTTGAGTATTTCATCAGGGCTTACAACCGTAGCAAAAGTGAGCTGTCATTCATTTAATTGGGCCAATTTGAAACACTTGTTGGGAAATAAAGGGTAAAATCAACTGACAGCTATTACCTTCAATAACAAGAAAATTGCTAATTTTTCAAGGTCCTTAATAGAGTTTTCCAATTGAATTTTGTGTTTTAAATTAGATTTAAGACTTATAATCATATTTTTTGTTATTTAAACTTTTTTGAATTTATATTTTGAACTTGCATTTTATATAAAAATAATTCTACTAAACCATGACATAAAGAACTGTTGCAATACTTTTAAATGTTTCTTCAATGACCTCTGCAAAGTTCAATTGAATTGCTCTCTAAAAATAATTCACATAATAAAGGAAAAGTAATTACTTTTTTAGGATATAAATCTTTTTCAACCGTAGTAGGTTTGGTTTTAGAGAGGATAAATGGAGAATAATATTTAAAATATTAAGTATTATCATATATACTTTCTTAAACTTTAGATTGTGGAACAGAAGTACATTGTATATTTCACAGTTTATAAGCTTTAATTTTAATGTTTATTGACAAAACATATAATTTTGAAGATTATGAAGCATAGCTGTACATTTGTTGTTAGATTACAAGTATTTTTTTTAGATTATGAAATTAATTTTTATAAAACGGGCTTTTATTGAATTTGTTTTTCTTACATCATTTAGGTTAAGGACATATTAGTTAGGGTATTGTATTTTTTATAAGTAAGAACATGTACTTTTTTTACAATTAATTGACACCATTCATGTACTTTTTGATATACTAATAATGAAAATCAGACCAGCACTACGTGGTTCAGATTCCACGTAAAGCTGTAGGTCCCTTAGTTGCCCTAGCTGTTGGCCTATTAATAAATTGCCCTTACTGAGGAACAGTTGAACTCAGTTAGTAACCAGACTACACTCATATAACCATTCATATTTGCCTTAAAATACCAACAACGTTGTGTCGGCGTCTCATAGGTAAGAATAAGAATAAGAATAAAGAATATTTCAATTCAATATCTTAAGTGAGTTTTAGTACACAAATATCAGTTTTAGTTTGGAATGAGGTAACACAAACCATCTGCAAATTTGGAAGCATTAAAAGTGGGTTCATAAAAATTACTGGTACATTCTGACAAAAAGAAATGTTTTAATTTCAAAGGAAGAATGACATATTTAAAAACAATGTTCACAAATGTGATCAACTTCGTGCCATTAAACTCGGTACAAAGCTTGTAAGATAGTAAAGTAGACAAATGGTAAAAAATATTTGGGAATAAATTTAGAAAAAGAGTAAAACAGAAAAAACTTAGAAACCTTAAGATTTCCATTAAATCAAAATAGATTGGGACATGGGTTTTATTTTACTTAAGTTAAACCTATGATATATTTGTGTCCAATACAAAATGTTCTTTATATAAGAAAAGGTAAATTGAAGCCAACACTCTTCACATGTATCTAAACAGATAGTTTATATATAGATTATATTGATGACATGTAGATTATATTAGTGGTAAATTATCCAGAGTAATTCATTTATTAAAACGATTAACTTACTGTGTGCATCAAAATTATATTAGATCGGCTTATTTTGCTTACTTTCAGTCAATATTTAGATATGGAATAATCTTTTATGGGAATTGCAGTAGGATAGAGGAAATCTTACTTCTGCAGAAAAGGGCTATAAGAGCAATCTCGAATGTAGGTCCTAAAGAACATTGTAAACCCCTATTTGTTAAATTGAATATTCTAACTGTCATAAATATTTACATCTTTGATTTGATTTTATATGTTTTAAGAACTCTTGGTATAATTAAAAAAAGTGCTCATCAGTATAAAACTAGGATTAAAGATCAAGCTACTATTAATTTTGTTAGATTACATAAAACTTCAAACAGCCATAATATAGTTTCACTTAGAGTTTACAATAAATTAACCAACTTGATTAACAAGTATTCAGAAAAATCTTTCTGTAATAAATTTTTTAACTGGCTCCTGAAGAACCCATTTTATTCTATTGACGAATTTTTTAATATTCCTAATATTGATTTTTGATTCATTCCACTTAATAAACTTATATAATTAGCTCCTAAAGCAGCCTTTTCATTTAATCAACTTTTTATTTATACCTATTTTTTATTTAATTAATTAAATAAACTGTAAAGGTATGTAATTGCTCATAATCAATTAACTATTTATTATTATTATTTCTATCTATTCATGTTTTGAATTTATATTCTTAAGAATCTATTGACTAGCATATATGTGCTGTACATATGACTTTGTCAATGCTATAATAGTTGTATGACAAATAAATGGAATTTGAATATAATAAAATCTAATCTAAATATATATATATAAAAAAAAAAAAAACAACAAAGCGATAAAAATACTGATATGGGTAACACATATTTGTAGAAGAAACTGCATTTCACCCGTTTCTCGTGAAAGATGCTATTAATGTGAAAAAACAAGTAAAATTAAGTTATTAAGCCCGCTAAGATTGTCTGAGCTGTCTTTTAAAAATAAAACACAAAGTAAAATGTCTCAATTAATTATGGGAATTTCTATCTTCAGGGCTTAGTATTTCAAGAGATTTGGCAAACCTCATACTAATTCAAACATATGATTTTATTCTGTAATAGACTTATAAAAAATATTGTAAAAAGTTGTCTCAAAAACCTGGGACATATTTTTTTATACATTTAAAAAAACATTCAGCCTGTCAATGACACTAGTAATTTTATAGTCTCGATAAATATCGAGACTATAGGAAAGCCCTTAAATGAATTTGTCTTTAACCCTCAGAACAGAACTCGGCTGAAAATCAGCCGGTTAGCATCGGTCAGCTTAATCACTTATACTACACCTATTAGCGATAGCGATATTATTTGAACGCCTTTGGAATTGGGAGAAGTTGCTGATTGCAGAAATATGTTTGTTTTGTTTCTGACAGGAAAGGAATGATGGAAAAGAATAATAAGAAAATCGAGTAATCTAGTTGCTTCATGGCTTAATGTTAGCTATGTTGCACCGTCAGATATAATCTCTTATTATAGCACACCAATTTACAATATCAGCATGATTCAAATATATTTGGAAACAGGAAGAGTTCTTGTTTACAATCATATGTTTGTTTTGTTTCTAAGTCAAAAGGAACCGTAGAAAAGAGTAATAAGAAAGTCGAGTTGGCAAAGTGAAAGCTTTTTCCATTGTAGTACATGTATAATGCTTGTAAGTGTATATTTACACTATAATTTACTATTTTTACATAAATTGACACCGAAGCAAACACTTCAAAAATACATCTATCTTATAGATAAAGTATTTCTATAAATTTCAGTACTAGTTATAACTTTTTAGCAATGATATAATATTTTTAGTGATTTAAAAAAAAATACTGTTACCATGACAACACACTGTCGCAGAAGTTGTACTACGTGAAGTTATATTAGTATAATTTTGTCAAGCCCCAAAAAACATTTAGTACCTTTATTTCCTAAAACAAGATAAAATTTGGAATTTTTTGTGTATTTAGGAATTTTGAATTTAGTAGTATTAATATCTTTACCAGAAGACCCTCCACACTTTTTTTACAAACAAAATTTTCCAAGATATTAGGTGTCATAAAAAAATAATTTTATTGCTAAAACTGTAATATCATATTATTAAAAAGTATCCTGGATTACTCCAAGTAAAATAATATCAAAAACAAGTAGATTAATACAATATTACTATTTTTTATAAATCTTTAAAAAAATGTCTGCAATTGCCCGAAAAATGACCAGCCAGTATAAAAAATTGTAATGGCCAGTTAGAGGGTTAATATGTGATTTGCAGCTGTGCAACTACGAAATACAATATTCCCATTCGTTTAGTTTCTGAGATTTTCAATCTCAAACAATGTTTATTTAGTATCTTTCAAGAAAATTTACTTTCCAGACAAAACTGTAATATAATGAGCATGTTATGTAGTTTTTTAAAACGACTTAAACCCTTCCCACACGCAAAATGGAATCATCGTAACAGAATTCTCTTAAAAGCAACTAATGGATATATGCATTAAAGCATATTTTGATGAATGGATAATTACATAGTTTAGACAAACACCAACAGAGTGTGAGAGAATGATCTGTTGATAACCCAACTGAATTGTATTGGTAATAAAGCCTATTGGTGGATGAGTGGAACTAAATAATAAATAAATAACCACAGCGCACTATGCAATATCCCCCTATCTCAGTTTCTTGCTCTGAACCGCTGTTTTTTTTTTACTGCTAATATTATTTTGAAACTAACATTTATCTTTTGTTAATATTTTACTGTGTTAACTTAAATATATATATGGCGATACAACTAAATATATATACATATATACAGTTTTTATAAATATTTATGCCTTGTATTCTTTGTATTTGTACCTAATAACTCAATTTCATTAGTTAATTAACGAAACAGAGAGATAGCACTCGATCCCAAAACTTATTTTCAAAGGAATGTTGAATGCTTGGATGTATTCGGTGACTGTAGATTAATTTTTTTATAAATTTCTAAAATAATTGAAAATATGAAGAAATACAAAGCATATTCAAGTTTTAATTATTTTAATTCACTATTTTTATCCATTTATTGACAGTAAAATTTAACTTTGAGGTAAAATTGTATTCATATTTTTTTACCAAGCATAAGAGGGGTTAAAATATGTATCTAACCCTTGATTTATTAATAGGGACACCTTAGTCTATCTCACAGTAGAGGAACATTTTCTTAGTAGCTAGAGATACAACTAGTTGCCTATTGTAATGAATTTAAGTAAAAAAAAGGAAGATAAAATATCCATAAAAAAGTTTACGAAAATGACACAAGAGCATAATAAAAAGTTAACAACTGTTCTTTACTTTATGGAAAATATTCTCGAGGAAAAATACTAGGATAATCTGATTTAAGCCAGAGTGGATTGTGAAAACTCTACCCTCTTCAACTCTACTATCAGAGAAATTTCCCTGACTTTTCAGAATTTATTGCAAGTATCTGACCCAAATTTCACCCTGATTATTAGAATGCAGGACATTGGTGATTTCTTACAAGAGATAATATTACAAATTTAGATTTGTACACTATTAGATTAAAATTAGGCTGTTGTAAAAATGTTGATGTTATTTTAAAACTACATGCTAAATGAGCTTGCAGATTTTTTTTGCACATGCTGTAATAATAATGGATTAAATTAAGGTCATACTCTAAATCACACTATTTTATTTCTTCTTAAAATTTATGAGGGATGTTAGTTGATATTTTGCTTTAGGAGAAAACTATTTGGGCACTTTTCTCAGCAAAAATACAAGCTTTGCCTTTGACATACAAGTATTTCCTGAAAATTGCTTCATTTATGTCAGTATATTATGATTTTAAGAAGTCTCATTAAATAATTTTAAATTCTATAAAAGTCTATAGGTTGTTAGTTTAGTGTTTGATTATAAACACCATATTACTAGGAAAAAGTAAAATATTTAAATCACAAAGCGCAAGTGGAAAACTCAATGTCAGACTTCAAACTTAACACATTTAATATATACTGTAAAAAATAAATACATGCTTTAGATTGTCAAATAAATAAAATGAACAAATAGTACAAATAAAATTGTAACTATCTTATTTTTATTTTATTCTTTCTATTATATACCTAACATATACTAAATATTATGTTTTTTTTTTTAAAACAACAGTAATAAGATTTGATCAAGTGATTATGTAGCTATATTCATTCTAAATGTTGGAAAACACAATTTGAAAAAAAAAAAAAACAAACCCAAAAAACATAATCATACTTGAACAGTATTCAGTAACATAAATAATTATGGTCCTGTGATGTGAGCAGTCTGATCCCTTAAGGCCTTGTCAATAACTGTCTACTTCATGATTCTAGGAAAACATTATCAAGCAACGACTACACTAAAATAACTTAGATTTAATAATCTTAAAATAATTATTACTTTCAATATTGCCCAACACGAAATTTAAAAGTTGTAAAACACAGATTAAGTTAATCTCTGCTCATTCAGTAGCCAGACTAGAGGGTAAAAAAATTGACCAACAACTAATCTAATTTCAGAAACCTTAGAGGTTAAATTATTGTCTGTAGTTTTGAACACTGAGCATTCCACTGGTGGGGGTGACATAGTCGCCGATCATCAAACTGTTGTTGACAGGAAAGTGAGCCGTGTTACCCAGCACCAGCTGATGTGTCTGCTGCAACCACAACAACCCAAAGTCAGACAGATTATTGTCTGAAGTTCTGTACACTGAGCATTCCACTGGTGGGGGTGACATAGTCGCCGATCATCAGACTGTTGTTGACAGGAAAGTGAGCTGTATTACCCAGCACTAGCTGATGTGTCTGCTGCAACCACAACAACCCAAAGTCAGACAGATTATTGTCTGAAGTTCTGTACACTGAGCATTCCACTGGTGGGGGTGACATAGTCGCCGATCATCAGACTGTTGTTGACAGGAAAGTGAGCTGTATTACCCAGCACTAGCTGATGTGTCTGCTGCAACCACAACAACCCAAAGTAAGACAGGTTATTGTCTGAAGTTCTGTACACTGAGCATTCCACTGGTGGGGGTGACATAGTCGCCGATCATCAGACTGTTGTTGACAGGAAAGTGAGCTGTGTTACCTAGCACCAATTGATGTGTCTGCTGCAACAACAACAACACAAATAAGACAGGAAAGACCAAGTATTTCATTGGTAGGAGTGACATAGTTGTCGATCATCAGATTGTTGTTGACAGGAAAGTGAGCCTTTTTACCCAGCACCAGCTGATGTGTCTGTTACAACAACACAAATAAGACAGGAAAGGCTGACTATTTCACTGGTGGGGCTGACATAGTTGCCAATAATCATACTGTTGTTGATAGAAAAGTGAGTTGTGTTTCCAGCACCAGCTGATGTGTCTGCTGCAACAACAACAACACAAAGTAACAAGAGTTATTGTAAGACAGTTATGGAGGTTCAAAGCTCTCCTGAAAAAGCTATTTGGAAATGTTTTATCAATATAGTCAGTGTGAGAGCAGCAGACAATTTTTGACGTAAAGTGTCACTATGGTTAATGCGCCAATGTGGCACCGAGAAGCTATGGCTGGCCGCAGTTCCAAACAAAAATTACAATACAAATGTAAATTGATAAAAAAAATAACAAATAATGTATGCTTTATCTTTAAGGATTACAAAGAGACTAAAATCGTAAATTTCTAAGAATCTAGTGCTAACAAAAATTTCTTTCACAAGATTTTACTAATAAGAACTTTTAACTACAAGATAAAATACTGATAAGTTAAATTATTGTTTCAAACATTCATTATTGTACTAAAAATTACAATTTAAACTCAATTAAACAACAAGCTTTTTACAAATAAAAGGCATGAACAAATTGAAAACTTATGTGCTTTTACGCAGACGAATAAAATATCAACTTAATATTTTGAAGGTGTACTGGTTTTTTATATACAGAAATTCAAACTCGATTAAATATAATTTATTGTCCGACAGTAGTTACAACTTTCTCTAACATCTTATTAGTTCAAAATAAATTATGGTGTACAATCTAATTATGAAAAATCAAGAGTTTACACGTTGAATTGTTTTATCTTACTGTTATTTATAATGTCTGTGTCAAGGTTAGTGACTGGATATTAATACAATTCTTATTTGTACATTGCCATTCCTTGGTCTATCCATACTGTCATGTAATAATAATTATTGCAATTACGTGTTGATAGTTGTGATATAGTATTAGTGATCACTAATATAATCACAACTATGATGCTTTTAGTGTCTCATTTCCAAAAAAAATTAAAAAGGTGATTAACAAAGATAAGGGGAAAGTGATCCTGACCAATGAAGTATCGATTATAAAAACTGAAATTACTGATTTATATAAAAGAGTTAAACATCTTGACTCATCGCATTTCCTGAACTGTTATTACTGAAGGCTGAAATACAAATACAAATGTAAGATTCGAGAAATCAAATCGGCAAAAAATATCCATAAAATAGAAACATCAGAAAGTAGATCAAAGGCCATTTGGGATATAGTAAATAACAAAAGAAAATAAAAAAAGGCGTATAAACCAGAAATTGTTATTGAAGACGATGAAGGCAGACTAGTGAGTGCACCCGGTGATATTTGTAACATCTTTAGCGAGTTCTTTGCCAACGTAGGGAAAAACATCAGACCCACATTTAAAAAGCATGACCACTTTAAAACATCTGATAATAACTATGCAGGTTCCCTTTTTTTATATCCAACAACAGAAGAAGAAATTAACAGTATTATCAATGATTTAAAAAACAAAAAATCTTCAGGAAATGATGAGATATCCTCTACTTTATTAAAAAAAATTTCAATACATTTGCTGAAGCCCCTGTGCCATCTAATTATTTTTCCTAATTTCTAATTTTTCCTTCACATATGGAGCATTCCCTAAGTGCTTAAAAGTGTCAGTCGTAAAGCCAATATTTAAAAAGGGAAATGCAAAGGTTTGCAACAGTTACAGACCTATATCAATTGTATCAGTTTTCTCTAAGGTCTTTGAAAAAGTAATGCTGATCCGGTTATGGGAATTCCTAGAACATAACAATATTATATTGAAAAATCAACATGGATTTATGAAGGGTAAATCTACAGTAACTGCTATGTTTAGTTTCATAAACGATATAGTACAAGATCTTGATTCTGGACATCCTTCAGCAGGATTATTTTTCGACCTGAGTAAGGCCTTTGATACAGTCAACCACAATTTGTTGCTATTAAAGATGAGTGACGTGGGCATACGTGGTGTAGCATTGGATTGGATCGCCTCTTACCTACAAGGTAGAAAACAGTATGTGGAAATAAAGTCAGTAGATAGTGCTAGGTATGTACGCCCCTACTCCTCAGTAGAGACCTCCATCGTGAGAGGAGTGCCTCAGGGCTCCGTCTTGGGCCCTGTTTTATTTCTGTTATATATGAACACTGTTCCCTCGTGTGCATCCATGACCAGACTTTCCTTATTTGCTGACGACACCTCTCTTTCAGTTTCAAGCCCCAACGTGGATCAATTGGAACGAGTTGCTTTTTGTGAGGCCAATAATTTAATTCAGTGGTTTGATGACAACTTACTCTCTATAAACTCTGATAAAACCCGACTTATGAACTTCTGCTTGACGAAAGGGCGAGCTAAAGGTTTCAGCCTACTTGCAGATGAAACTGTGGTTCATCCGACACCGAGTGTCAGATTTTTGGGTTTAGTCTTGGACGAAAATCTCACGTTTTATGATCACATTGAAAGTGTTTCAAAAAAGCTTCGATCTTCGGGAATCTTTGTGTTGCGCAATTTACGTAATACTGCAAACACCGAAGTTCTTCTATCTGCGTATTACGGGGTTATCTATCCCCACTTATCATACGCTATACCTATTTAGGGGTACGAAAACCAAAAAACCCTTTTTTTATTTAAAATTCAAAAATGGGCTCTAAGAATAATTTTTTCTCTGAAAAGAAACCAGTCCTGCAGGGACTATTTCCATACGTCAGGTATCTTAACTCTACCGTCTATCTACATTTTGGAAACACTAACTTTTGTCAAACGTAATCTTCCGAAATTCATTGTCCCAGTAAAAACTCCATACTTCTTGCGTAACTCTAACAATCTTGCAGTTCCAAAACACTCTAAATCTTTTTTCAAAAAACATCTGTTTTATAATGGAATAAAACTATTCAACCATCTACCTTGTTCACTCAAGTTGGAATCAAACCTCTTAAAATTTAGAAAACGGCTGAGGGACCATCTAGTAAATCTCTCTTGTTACAGCGTCCGGGAGTTTTATAATAAGGAATTTTGTACAACACTGTTTAATACAGAGTAAATATTTACATACATATATGAACTATGTTATTGTTTTTATTAATTAACATTATTAATATTATTTTAAGAGTGTAAACTTTTTCGACATAAGTATATAGCTGTTAGTATTAAGTATTAAGAACTGTTATTGATTATAGTATACAGTATTTGACTTGGCTAATACAAACTGTTTTGTCAATTTGGCTAAATAAAGTGATTTGATTTGATTTGATCACCATAGGTTAGATGAATTCAGAATCAAATTGATTTTTATTGAACACAGAGCATCTTCAAAAATTCAATGAATGCTGAAGTCTCAAGTGTTTAACTGATACTTACTGGAGATGTAAATAACGTAGGTGAGATGCCACCGCCAATGAGCTGAGCAGCCGATGTGCCAGTGCCTGGACCTGGTCCTGCTCGCTGTCGCCCTGTACTGCTAATTGATCCAGGGTGAATATTTGGCTGCTGTGATACTGCAGTCACACCATAATTTGATATAGATCACCATAATATTGTATTCATACTGTATTTATGTAGAGATTGTGCCATGCCATCTATATATCAATACTTCAATTCCAGGTATAACAAAAATATAACTTGTGGTGTACATAAAACACTACAAAAATTAGACTAACTGATACCATGTGATCTAAACATCTTTAGATTTCATTTATGATAAGATTAAAAATGGAATTATAAGTGCAAATTACAACACAATGCAAATGAGATTGAATTGACACCATACAATCTATTTATCAACAATTAAATTCCAGGTTTATGAAAAAATGTATAAGTGTAAATTTGAAAAATGTGCAGAATTTCATGATCGAAAATAAGTAGGCCCTATTATTAGTGATTGTGAGTTTACATCTTTTTATTAATTCAATATGTATAAATTAGTATACATAACTTTTGATTTATCTTATAAGAGAGGTTAAATTACAAAAAAATCAAAACCAACTAACTATTATATTACATGATAACAAACATATAGCCTAATTTACTTATACCAGGCGGATATTTTATAGTAGATCAGCACCAAATTCTAAAAATATAATTTTAAAAATATTTTCAACCTTCAAACAATAAATTCAATAACGATATATGAAAAAATATATCTTATATGGACAGGCAGCTTAGAAACGAGAAGCACACATTGAAAAACTTAACTCTGGTACTTAAAAAAACTATTAGAAGCCTTGCTCAACTACAGTACCAAGCCAGATGCTACACTGCTTTCAAGGAGTTGAGTGTGAAGTAATTCTGCTGACAATCACCTCAAATCAACCTGAACTCTACAATGTTCATCACTACAACACTAGAAATGCTGCAGACTTGGTATTACCTAAACATCACCTACACCACAAAGCCAACATACAGGCGTTCTCTACTTCAAAAACCTGTCTGATGAGCTGAAAATTGTGTCTTTTAAGAGGAAGCAAAAGCATTGGCTTCAGGAACATCCATTCTGCAATGAAAAAGAATTCTTATATTTGAAACATTCTAACTGGACTGACTTTGTAGGGACCGAACCAGTATGTGGTAAATGGACTTACCACTGCCATGACTGAAATACAAAACTTGCGAGAAACCTCCACTAAAGTGGATGGCAGCGGTTTCACGGCCAGGTCTTTACAAAACCCCTGGTGAGGGGATCCAACCCTAAGCTGATCAAATCACTCACTGCCATGAATCGGAATGACATCAGATTGGCGATTGCGTATGTTACTGGACACGGCCACTTCAGGAAACATCTAGCAAAGACTGGTAGAGAAGATACCGGCTCTGTGGTAAGGTTCTTGAATCTGCTGAACATATATTAATTGAGAATGAAGCTCTGGAGCTCAGAAGGAGAATATTCAGGCATGAACTCTCAGAAGAAAGAATGGTAGCTAGTCTGGGGAAAAAGATTTTAGAGCTGGCTAAGCCCATTGTAGTAGGTAACAGGGGAGCATAATAAACCTAAGATTAAAGAGCAATCTAGGAATGGACTCAGAGATTTCCTTCCCCTGGACTGACATGACTTATTCCTTCCATAGTTATAATTAGGGACGGGTTGATTTTCGATTCCAAAAGTCTAAGTCATCAAAAAATCAGGTTCCAGTGGTACAACCTACATGAAAAAAACTAAGACTGAAACATTTATCTCAAATTGCTAAATTTTGTCTATAAAATTTGGTATGGAGTCAGAAAACATCCTCTTATCCAAATTCTAGAGGTTTAGGACCATCATCCACTAGATTAAAATTCCAAAGACTCTTAGTTGATTTTTGTTTAGACAGTAATCTCTAAGATGTTGAGATAGCTAAGAGAAAAAGAATCACCCCAAGAACAGAAAATTGCAACATTTTATGTACATAAAGCAGAGGTAGATAGTCAGTCTCCTGACCTATCAAGTTTCTTGAATTTGGCAATTTTAACAATTTCACATTGGTTTCAATATTGTTTGTAGCCAACACTTATCCATGACAAATTTTACTATCACAACTAAGAAAATACATGTTAAGTTAATCTTACCAAGACCGACAATACTGGCAGGATTCTGAGCCGCATCCATTTGTACCTCTCCAAGTCCATTGACTGATATTCCATTGACCATGTTCACAGCTAAAAAACAAGACCCAATTGGTATTAATATTTGTAATGCAATGGATACCTATAAAAACAAACAAAAAAGAATGCTTCTCAATATTTACCAATCTGTTTCACTGTTCAGACCTCTTTTAGATACATACATATCCTTTTCCATTCCAGCTACTTCTGGGTCTGGATGTTCACTAAGCCTCTCCAATGGGGATAGTACAGTTGACTCGCGGTAGTCCGACACTTAACAGTCCGACACGCTCGGTAGTTTTTTTATTATAAGCATGAGTACAATAAATGCAGAGTATCTTGTTAATATTAGATTACAGTATGGCTTGGGACATTATGTTTGCCACGTACAATGGTGTTGATTCATAACCCAACCGCCCACCCATACACGTACAGTGGTATTGACCCACCTATACACGTACAGTGGTATTGACCCACCCGCCTACCCATACACGTACAGTGGTACTGACCCACCCGCCTACCCATGCACGTACAGTGGTACTGACCCACCCGCCCACCCATACACGTACAGTGGTACTGACCCACCCGCCCACCCATCAACAACCTTCGTTTCCTGTCTCAACAGGATTGACGCATCGGTATTTCCGTGTAGCATAGTGCAGTAGAAGTGCTTCTTCCTTTTTATTTAGTGTGTGAAATTTGAACAGTTTTTGTGTACTGTGGCATTGTAATTGTAAATATGTAACTGTAATTGTATTTAAGTATATGTAAGTGCAAAGTAACTGTATGTAAGTGTAAATACTGTAGTTAAGAGTTCTGTACAGTATATTTGGTGTGGTATATGATGGCGAGCACAAGTGGAACCAAACGTAAGCATAAAACATTATCAATTTCAGAAAAGTGGGACATCATTAAGAGATATGACCGTGGCGAAACCCCTACGGTAATTTCTCAAGTGTTTGGCATAGGCCGGCCTACAGTTTATGACATTGTAAAAAATCGGGAAAAAATTGAAAACTTTATAAAATCTGCCAAGGATAATTCAAACAAAAAAACGTTTAAAATGAGTGAATTTCCTCAAGTTGAAGAAGCTCTTCATGCGTGGTTTCGACAAGAAAGAAACAGAAATGCCCCAATTTCTAGGGATATTTTAAAAGAAAAAGCAAAGTTCTTTTATCGTGAAATAACTAATAAAGACGATTTTCGAGCAAGCGATGGCTGGTTTGAAAATTAAAAAAACGGCATGGTATTCGGTTTTTGCAGATGAGCGGAGAGAAACTGTCTGCCGATGAGACAAATATTGACAACTTCATCATGCGCCTAGACACAAAAATTACTGAATTGGGCCTAACTGCCGAACAAGTTTACAATGCCGATGAAACCGGCCTTAATTGGCGGCAACTTCCAACCAAAATGTTTGTAACAAGGGATGAACAGAATATTGCCGGCAGGAAACTTTTAAAAGAAAGGATCACTTTGATGGTGTGTTCAAATGGTGCCGGGAGTCATAAGTTAAAACTGTTAGCTGTAGGTAAAAGTAAGAAACCTAGGGCGTTTAAAAACACCAATCTTGAAACTCTTCCAGTGGTTTATATGAACCAAAGTCGAGCGTGGGTGACCCAAGAAATCTTCCTAGACTGGTATAATAATCATTTTGTCAAAGAAGTAAAACAGCATTTAAAGGCTAAAAATCTGCCATTAAAGGCTCTTTTATTATTAGATAATGCTCCTGGGCATCCAAAATCAGAAGAATTAAAAGCAAAAACAGCCGATGGATACATCGAGGTCATGTATTTACCGAAAAATACAACTGCTCTGATTCAGCCAATGGATCAGAATGTTATCAAAACTCTAAAGGCGTATTACAAAAAACGCCTACTTATGGATATTGTTTGCCAACCAGATGCAGACATTACAACACTGTTGAAAAAGTTTGACATTAAGGACGCTATTCTTAATGCAGCTTTTGCGTGGCAACAAGTCCAGCCATCAACACTTATAAGATCCTGGAAAAATGTTTGGCCACATAACCCCCTCCTCCAAAATATAGATGATGAAAACCAACGGGAAGATGACGACAACACCCAAGATAACAATTGTGTAGTGGAAGAAACCATTTTACTTTGTAATCAAACTAACGTCCAACAAGAATTATCGGAAGAGCTAATAAGATGGGTGTTAGACGATAACCTGGGTGCAGAACAAACAGATGAAGAGATTCTGCAAGAAATCATAACACAAAACGACACAATTGAAGAGGCCGTGGAGACGGAGAAAAAATACGTGATCAGCTGTGATGAAGCTTTGTCTGCTGCCAACACTTTGATTCGCTGGTGTGAGGAACGTGACCTAGACGTCAACAACGTTTTAGTTTTGAAATACATTCAAGAAAAAGCGATTAACGAAGGTTTGCGTACAAAGAAGCAGAAGAAAATGACAGATTTTTTTTATGTTTAGTTTATTTACTGTTTTGCAATCTGTTCATATGTGTGTAAGTACAGTACAAACTTTGCTATAATACATACAATCCTGTACTTTTAATGTAGTAAATACAGTTTGTCAATTTCTTAAAATTAACCGCATTAATTACTGTACTTTATTTTTAACCTAGACCTTTGGTCAATACAGTACGTATTTATTTTATGCACATAAATATTCACAAACAGTATGAAATAGGTTTGTTAATACAGTACTGTACATACCTATTGCTTAAAACTATCGTATTTGTTATTGTTTTAAGTTTAAACATCGAATTCAGTCATGATGGGAGGTACATTTGGTAATCCGACACCCTACTGGTCCCGTGACTGTCGGATTATCAAGAGTCAACTGTATTTCCAAAACTCTTCTTGACCTTCTTCCAATTAAAATTAATTTTTCCATTTCCTAGGTAGCCTATACTTCTCCATTCGTTTCACATGGCCAAACCACCTTATCCTCATCTTCTCTACTCTTTCTCTCAAACTATCCTCAACAATTCCCTTCTCAACTCCTCATTCCTTATCATCTCTCATTGTTTTCCTTTGATTGCTCTTATAAATCTCATCTCACTGGCTTGTACTTTGCTCCATTCTTTTTCCGTAATTTACCATGTTTCTGATCCATAGGTAATTATTGGACTAAAATATGAATAAACATGGTAATGTTTGGTCTCTTTCATATGTTGTTGATTGACACTAAGTGTTAGATACTTTGGCAAAAGCTTGCTCCTTTGCCTATGTTTGTTATTTCCTGTTCCATTTTACCGTCACTTTATATTACTGAACCTACATATGTAAGCTGATCCACTTTCTTTAATGCAGAAAGTGGTATAAAAGATGATAAAATATAGACAGAGGTAAGCAGTAGCGATGATAGTTCACCTGGACCAAGTAGACGTACTTCTACTAAAAGTACTTCTGATCTAAGAACGGTCAAAGAGATTTGGCATGGGGACCATCGTTCACACCGGCTAGTCATGTTGATCACACTAGACGTAAAAGTCTGTTCAACTCAGCCACGTGGGCTGACATGCTGACAGCCCTCACAGACGGTTTCCATGTGCCCACCTATCTTCTTGGAATACTTAAGAGCTATTCTTGGACCAGATCTTTGGAAAATCATAAATGATGGAATACTTCGACTGGAAATGCCCCTGAGGTGCTACCTTGTGGTATATGTCGATAACATTACCATCGTTATTATAGGGAAGAACGAGAGGAGGCTTAAAGAACGCTGAACCAGGTCATGTGTATCATTATTACCTGGATGATGATCCCAGCGACGAAGAAGACGGAGATTGTCCTTCTCACCAAGATGGAGGATCAATACTATCCAATTAGACCAGATGGAGGATCCGAGTTGATAGGACCATAATCGTGTTCAAGCCTGTTGTGAATTCTGGACACCAAGCTCACGTTCTTGGATCAAATCTCCACCGTAGCTGGAAAGGCTGAAAGAGTAGTCGCCTCACTGAACAGACTGATGAACGATATCAGCAGCCCTGTTGCAAATAAGTGTCGGATGCTCATGTCTGTTGTCATCTTGTATGGTTGTGAGATAGGCAGATGCACTGCAGCAGGAGCAATACAGAAAAAAGTAGCACCTGTTCAGAGAATTGTGTCCATATACAGGACAGTGTTGGAATCAGCCATCCTCATGGTTGTGGGGGTGACACCCATCGATTTGCTTCCTTCTGAAAGGAAGCGTGTCGTGTCTTCGATGGGGGCGGTGCACTGGAGCCAGAGAACGCAACATGAGTGACTGGCAAGAAAGACAGCGGAACGAGACAAGAGGCAGATGGACTGCACGGCTGATTATGGACCGGCAAGAATGGCTGGAGAGGAAATCGGGGAAAGTAAACTTTTACTTAACCCAGTTCCTCAACATCCACGGCTTCTTCCAGTCCTATCTGGAAGTAGCCAAGTTCGAGAGCTTGGTGTGTCAGTATGGGGACTCTCAGCATGACGACGCCCTAAACACCTTCTTCTATTGCAGGAGTTGGGAGGCAGAAAGAAGAGAGCTTGCAGCAGTCGTTGGCTTCCTCTCGCCAGACACAATTGTTCGACGAATGGTCTTCAGCTGAGCGGCTTGGAATCGTGCAGCTGCTTACACAGAGAGAAGCAAAAGAAGGGGGGGAAAAGCATGGGGAGACAATTCTTGAAAAAGATTCCTGATCACATAAAGAGTTTAACTGATAGTACTAAGATGAAAAAGAATTTAAGATATATATGCTTTACAATCCCATTTACTTGATTTTTTACAATTTATTGTATGGGTTAATCTTTTTAAGTTTTTTCACATCTAAAAAGATTGTAATTAGATTTATTTTAGTTTTATTATTAGTAGAAGATTATATTTTTATAATTCGTGACGCTATTCACATCTGTTTGTAAAGTTTTTTCCATGAATAAAGGAGTTTTTGAATTTGATTTGTAGGCCGATGAAACTTGATACGGCGCCGGCATTACTAGCCAAGGTGGAAAAATCGCAATAGTACCCAGTGAGGGTTTATGTAGGCACCCTCTTAAAGTAATTCGGCTAACGATCTCGGGAGGGAATTCTGCATTAACCGATGGGTTTTTAGTTGGTGTGAGTCCCACACACCAGGTCCCTTGTAATAAGGGCCGTGACGGTGCACAATGTATTTTCCCACCTTAAAAAAAAAAAAAAACTTCTAATAAAAGGATAAAGATCTTCATTAAAACTCAAAAAAATTAATAATTGAGAAAACTGGTTGTTTGAAAGCAAAAGCCACTCCCAAAAAATAAGAAGAAACGGTATAAATTTCCCCATAATTGGCAAAATATACAATTTACACTCATACAATTTCCTTTTGATGATTCTCAATGTGGATTTGTTGATTCTAAAACATTCCCCGACACTAGCATTGAAGTGATTTGTATTGAAAAAATTGTAACTGATGACATATTAGAATCTGTTGCTGCACAAACAAACAAACGATTTAATGATGTTTCGCTAAATGGTCAACCCTCAGAGTACTCACACTTGAAATCTTAAGAGTCCAATATCGAAAGAAGATATGAAGATGTTTCTTGCGGTAACCTTTCTTATGGATCACTGTAAGAAAATTAATTAAAATGGTTATTGGTTCAATGATTCACTACATAAAAATTGTCATGTACAGAAAAAGGATTCACAATGCTCCGAAGGTGAATTGATTTCAAGAGTCAGATGGTTACATTATCAAACCATTGATATACTTTTCAAACACAAATCAGCCTCAAATGCATGGAAAGTTTGCTAAAGTAAAGCATCTTGTCAAGATTTAAAATCTTTTTGGAACCTGTGCATTGATGGAAGTTTGGTGTTATTAAGGTCAACTAGGATTCAAACAGTATATCTAAGCGGCACATAGATTTGAGGTAAAAATTTTACTTCTTTGTGACTGTTCACAGGTTACGTTCTGGATATTATTATGGTTTATACTGGAAAGATACTGGATATGTTGACACACAAGACATGGGCATTTCAGCAGCTATCTTAACAACTTTTCTCCAAAATTACCTAAATAAAGAACTCAGTTTATTTATTGAAAACTGATGCACAAGTAATAACTTATTTATATATCTCCACCTCAACAAAACAAATACTTGTGGCACCGTAAAATCTACAAGACTGAATATGCTTACATTTCACTAGGTGCTCGAAGTTGAAGAGCAAAGTTTTATAAGATGGATCTGATATTAAGTTAGCTAATGTGGAGTGTGTACGTAAAATTGCACAGTGGTACAAGAAAGTATTTCATCTCTTAGATTTGTCTATCCTGAATGCTCATGTGATGTATTTAGCTAAAACTGACATGAAGCCAACACTGCCATAATTCCACTTAGAAGTCATCTGAACATATAGAGCAAAATTCTTTACTTTAAAACAGTAAAAAGTGGACCACCTTTCATTGGGGAGAATCCGCTAAGGCTCACTCAGTGGCATTATCCTATACACTTTTTCCAGCAACTGAAAAAAGCAGCAGAATGTCGATTGCCATGTTTTCAACTTTAATAAATGACGTGAACAAAAAAAGAAGACATCCAGTATCAATGTTATGAGTGTGACATTGGGTTATGTGTAGTACCGAGTACCATGAACTCAAACATTTTTTAAAAGAATCAAAGTCTTGTAAATATTTGTATACAGACCAAACACAGGAAGTCTTTTTAACTGTGCCACCATTTGGATCCTGTGAACAATTAAACTGACGGCAAACTTCAAATGGGGAACATACTCTTGTTTTAAGAGAGGATTAGAATTATGTGGTTAACATTTTTCTAAATGGCTGCCATTGTCTAATATGGCAGCTAATTCAACTAAAAAAAGAACGTCCAATTTTTATGGTGATTTCGGATTGTAAATATAATTTAAAGACTTTTATATAGTAGGTAATTTTTGATATACCAAACTGTATACACGTTACATAGAGCCTAAGGTTTAATATACAGGTAGGCCTGGGCCTATCTGTTGTAAGTGAGCTTGTAGACCACTATTACCAGAGCCATCTGTTAATTAGAATCATGCCATTTAATCAAGCTCTAAACAACTTAATACAATATTGCATTTAAGCGAGAAAATAACAGCACTGACACACGCAGGACCCCTGATTAACACAGAAACTTAGTGGTTAAAGAACTCATTTTGCTTTCACCAATAAATCATGCACCTGATAACATGATTTGTCATGGAAGTCTAACAAATATATTTTTACAACAGGATGATTAAGTTGTAAATGAAACTACAAGGCATATTGGCCTACTGTTTTATGGCATATTGTTTTTTGAATCTTCTTGACGATGGATGTAACTAGAGTATGCATATAATTGAACGGCTTTCAATATATCAATTACGTTGACTCACTCTACATTAAGCGTAGAATAAAAAACTGAAAAAATATCATATTTGACCAGTAAATCTACTAAGTAAAGTTAGTTAATACATTTTATTGTGTTTTGAAATGATTTTTGTTGTTGTTGGTTAAGTGTAACAGAGGACTTAATATAGGATTATTAAGTCCTCTCTTACACCTACAGGTTAGGACATCTTGCCATTTGTACACTTTGTAAATAAAGTAATTTTTCATAACATTTCAAACATAAACACTGTTTTAAAGATTATGTAAGAGATGTACTGGATTAAACTTTCCTTCCAAAAAAAAAAAAAAAAAAAAAAAAAAAGATAGGAGGGTCATACTATCCACCCATATACTACATGGTAATGACCCTCATACCCACCCTTACATGAGCAATGGTAATGTACCAGCAATGTGAAGATTCTACTTATCTAGAATGTATTTAAGGAGTGTTGCTTGAACAAGGACAAATTGAATAATAGTTAAAGTATCTTTAATTTTCACAACTTGAAATGTTAAAACCATTTAAGATTTTCTTTGATTTATTTACAGAAATTTTTTTACTAGCACCGAAATGTTATAAAATAACTTGTTAGTTTTAAGTTAAGTTACAAAACTGTATGTTCTTAAATAATTTATCTTGAAAAGTAAAATGTGTAATTAATCAATTTGATTTAATCTAAATCATGACAGAAATATTAAATCATAGAAAATACAATTTATTAACCCTTATCACGCGGCATACGGATATATCAGTACAATGAAAATAGCTCTAAACGCGGCATACGGACATATCCGTATTGATGTATTTTTTAGGTTATTTTTATTTAATAGTACACTACATAACCGGAAATGGGCATAAAAGCCTTTAAATGCTTATTTATAGCCAACCGGATGCAAGCTGGTTTAATTTCACACAACAGGAAGTTAGAAACAGCTGTTATGATATTTTCGTTGCCGTGACGACTAACGCATAGCGCGGAATGCGGATATAACCGGATCTCGCTAGACAGTTCGCCCGCCAGTGCCAGTGTCGCCAGTCACAGCCAAGAGTCTGTCTAGTTGACATCACTAAGCTTTTGTTTACATCGTTGTAGTTATTCTTTGGTTGGTTTGTTTCATTTTATTGTTGAGTTTTTGTTTCTACGTCGTTGTTGTAGACCTGCACGGAACATCCCACACTTCACCCTGACGGATGTTTTGAAGTGTATCATACTGTCCAAAACTACTAACTAATCCCATTACTGTATTATAGTTTATTTGATAACATATAATGAGATTGTTTTTCATTTTATTTTATATTGTTTAAATTTAGACTAAAGTTATTGTACTAACTGAATATATAGCAGCGTATTCCATAAAATTGTTTTAATCATTATGTCATATTACAAAATGTAAAATTAAATAAATTTTTATGAAATGGCTATTTTTTATTACTTAAAGATCCATTAAGTGGAATATAAATTAAACTTTTGAAAAAAATAAAATTAAAAAAATAAAGTTAAATGCACGCTATTGAGACTTAGGCCAAATTTTATTCAGCGCTTTAAGGGTTAAAGTATTTTTTGTATGATGATACTCAAAATACAACTAAGTTTCTCAACAGTAAAATACCAGTTCTATGATTTTAACGCATTCACTGCGTGTGGAGTAAAACACATAGCTGTCATCGCACACGACACTGGCTGATGACACTTAGTTGCATCATTTGACAAAGGCAACTATTTCGTATCAACTCCACGAGAAACTATACATGTCCGGTAGCGTAGTCAGTACGCTGTAAACATTTCATTGGTGTTTTTCTTGTCAGTCTACAGTGTATGGAGTATATGTTTCTAGTTTTAAATCTTTTGGTTATTTATAGTGTTTATAAAATGACTACACTAACGAGTGGTTCTTTGTGAACAGAATATAAGAACTAGTTAATCAGATGACAGTAGGTTTACAGTTCCAAGACATGAGATTTAGATTTGTTTATTACAGCTTCTGATGATAAATAAATATAGACTGGAACGGTATGAACTGGTGGGTTGAAGGGATTAAATATTGTAAATACCTAACATATAAGCTAAAAATATTTTATATGAATCTATTTACTTGTGAATATGTAAGTGTGTGGCCATAATGCCGAGCGGCGCAAGGCGGCCCCGCACCCTGTGTTACGTGACTCCATGCGTTGCCACAGCGAATGTGTTAAAACAAGATGTTAATTCAAGGATGCTGCTAAATAATAATTGGGGATTTTTATGCATTTTATCACGATATAGCAATTTCTACTGAAACATTACAACTCTGCCGACATCTAATCAAATGGTATTCTTTTTTTAAATTACTGAAAATGAGCCAATAAGAATGACTTTTTGAAAAACTGAATTTTAAAAATAGCACATTTTTGGAAATATCAGGTTTGTCCCTCCACAAGTCACCTTGGCGAGCACCTTGTGCATCTAGCTGTGTCCAGTAGGCTTCACTAGGAGAACAATTACTCATGCCAGGCGGGGGTGCTACGGGTTGTCCTGTGTATCGGAAGTACGGATTCTTAAGATCTAAGGTGTTAACAGATCTCGTTTGCTCATTTCCTTCAATGCATAGGTCCATGGTTACATCATAACTTTGCCTGTAACAACAAAATTAGTGATTATCTACTATAAGCACAAAACTAATAGAGTACAATCCTGATTAACAGAAATAATCAAGGCTGGACTTATCTCCAATAATGCACATTTCAGGAAATCCAAGCTTGTGCTATATCAGAACTTTGACAAATAAGCACTAAAAATCTCAAGATTACTATACACTAATATAAAAATGTATTTTACTTATGTGTAATACATCTTATTTAATAATACACACTATGAAGCTGAAATAAACTCTTAACATTTTTTCAAACTTAGAAAATTCTAACACTTAGTGAAATCGACTGTTACTTTACACAATATTTCACAATTTTATATCTTTCTAATGACCTTAAATTTAGTTTAATTATGATAACAGCTCTCTTTTCCCTTCAACTAACATAATTACAAATGTAGCCAAAAGAAATTAAAAGTATATAAAAAGAAAACCTTATTTAAAAATAAACAAATAAAGTTTACAGTAAACCAAACAAAATGTTGTATTATGATAGGCAATATACATGAGTGAAATTTTGCTAAAAAATTGAAACAGTTATATTCGCTTTAACCCTTTCACCGCCATGCATTTGATGTGCGTAATGTCTAAGACCGCTGGGTTCAGTAGCGCAATCGGTCCGCCGGGTGCCGGGCCATTACGGCGTTGTTCATTGCAAAACCGCCAGGCCATTTTTAGCGATTTTTACATTAGTACGCTATTATGCTTGTAATTCCGTTGTTTTTATCACTATTGCAATGATTTTGGTGTCATTCTCTTCGTAATTAAATTATCCACGATTCTGTGTAAAATTTGTATATATAAAATTTCAGATCGCGTGAACAAAATAAAATTTAAAAATAAAAATAATTAAAAATTTATAATTTTAATTTTTAAAATTCCATAAAACAATCAAAACAAATATACTTAAAAAATTTAATATTTTTTTACTGTATACCATTATATTGGTATACAGTAAAAAAAAATGGCCATCTTCATTGACTTCCAAAAAGCTTACGACAGCATTGACAGAGAAAGATTATGGGTACAGTTAGAAAAATTTGGGGTCCCCAGAAAACTGATAAACCTGTCTAAAATGAGTGTTACCTAGTCAAGATGCTCCGTGAGAATAAATGGACAAAACAGCGAAACCTTCAAAGTAAACTCAGGAGTCAGACAGGGGGATGGCCTTTCCCCAATATTATTCAACATGGCTCTAGAGGAGGCCCTTCAGAAGACAAAAGAAATGAACCTGGGTGTTAAATTCGGAGGAAAACTGAACATTCTAGCATTTGCAGATGACGTAGCTATAATGGCAGAAAAGCTAGAGGATCTAACTACGCTGACCAAGGTCTTCATAACAGAAGCAGAAAAAATAGGGCTGAAGACAAACAATCCAAAAACCAAATTCATGCACTTTACAAGAGACCAAAATTACACCCAAGACCCCCTACGAGTTGATGGTCATGAATTCGAACAAGTACCGGAATTCAAATACCTCGGAGTCACAATTTCAAATAAAAACGCAGAAGAAATTGAGATACAGCAAAGAA
>JAQJVL010000004.1:5190839-5270839 GCA_035578905.1 Stictocephala bisonia
AAATACCTCGGAGTCACAATTTCAAATAAAAACGCAGAAGAAATTGAGATACAGCAAAGAATAAATTCAGCCAACAGATGCATTTATGCATGCAATAGATTACTATCTTCCAAGTCATTGTCACACAAAACAAAAATTAGGTTGTACAAATCAATAGTAATCCCAGTTTTGCTCTATGGATCTGAAACGTGGATACTAAATAAGAAAGAAGAAAAAAAACTAATTGTCTTCGAAAACAAAGTCTTGAGAAAGATATATGGGCCCACATATGACCAAGGGGAGTGGAGAAGGAAACATAACAGGGAGATTAGAGACCTGTATAACGACACAGACATTGTGAGTGAGGTCAAAAGTAGAAGACTAAGGTGGGCTGGGCATGTGTTGAGAAGGAGAGAAGAGTCCCAACTAAAGAAAGTTAGCAAAAATAACCCTGAGGGAAGGCGACCTCGTGGGAGGCCAAAACAAAGATGGTGGGACCAGGTTAGGCTAGATATACAGCGAGTTGGAGCCATGGAAGAGAATGCAGAGGACAGGTCTATCTGGAGAGGCTTTGTTCGTGCGGCTAAATATCACCTGCGATATAGATGGCCCTGGGAGTAAGTAAGTAAGTAAGTAAGTAAGAGTATACCATTATATTGAGAACATTCCCTGGTAATTTCAGCAAAAAATATACATAAATAATATATTTATGTACATTTAACGTAATTAGTACATTTCTGAGAATTTACTACTGTATAAGAGTTTCACCGGTAGCCTACAGTGCTTATTATCTTATAGTATATATTGTTGTTTATGTTTTATATTATACATTTACACCAGACATATTTGTTTATATCAGTAATAAAATATACAAAATGATCACAACAAACATATTATAATAATTTTATATGGTGAACTAGGGGACACCCCTGCATGCTTCGCATGCCAACTCCGATGCTCGCTGCAATCGATACACCTCGGCCTTCGGCCTCAGCATGTAAGTATTCAATGCAAAAAATAGGAGATTAATTATATAACGTAAAATCACAATATTAAAATTACTTACAGTATCTTACTGACACTAATTGCTTTGCCACCTATTTAGCCCATTTTAACCATGTTCATTACATTTATTTTTATTTAACAGCTGAAGATTAAACTCATAGTAAAATATTAAAAATGCATCAATAGTATTTGAGTAACTGAGTATAATGTCAAACATTCAAAATAGACATGTTTATTTATTTACAAACCAGCTGTTATTAATTTACTAAAATCAACTCAATGTTATCCTTATGGAGAAATCTTTTAAGGGTGGTTTCTACCCCTTAGGAGTACTTTATCAAGATGAAAATACTTTAGTTGTCCTATTTAAGACCTAAAGACACAGTATACAAAATTTCAGCTCTCTACCTACATGGGAAGTTGGAGAATTAGTGATGAGTGAGTGAGTCAATCAGTGAGGGCTTTGCCTTTTATATATACAGATAACATACAAAAATTGTAACACTTACCATATGAAGATCTAAGCATTGTAACAGCAATATTTACAATGTATTTACACATTGTTGTACAAAATACAAATATTTACACAAATAATATTAATAATAATAATAAAATAAAATAAATAAAATAAAAAAATAAAAATAAATACAAAATATTTACACAGGATTAATATTAACACTAAAACACTGATACAACACCATCACAAAGCATTCACAACGATAAACTAATGATAGGGCTAGTCTATACTTATTAGGTTACTTGTTGTTGTTTACATCTTTCCCAGCAGCGTCAGCTGACCGCTGCCAACTAGATCACGCATAGAGTTTTATTCATTGTTTATTTATATTAAAGATAAATAGTGTTTCTGTTGTTATTATTGCAAAGAGGGACTCATAGTAATTAATTATATATACATTAAGTGTACTTGTGCATAATAATAACGAAAATGTGTGAAAAGTAGAAAAGGCCGATATTTCCGGCCCGCGGCGGTTTTCGGTCGCGAGTGGCGAGCCGAATATTACGGCCCGTGGCGGTTTTAAGCACAAATATACGAGCCGATTTTTACGGCCCACGGCAGTTTTATCTATTAACTACAAAGCCGAAAATCTCGGCCCTTGGCGGTGAAAGGGTTAATAAAACAATAGTCGAACGCGAATATATCTGACTAATTTAAAGGATCAGTCTCTTTTAGAATCAAGTGGTTCAAAATTTGGTTAATCCGAACCAATTATTTTTCAACATTATAATTTACATAATTTTGTTTTCATAGAGTTAGAAATTGATAGACAGTAGATAAAAACAGTTTTATTCCTAATACATTATAAACAAAATTAAAAACATTTTTACTTCAATGTGTACATTATTAGCATGAATACTTATGTAACCAATGGATTTTTGCACTGTTTCTTTTGACTACCCAATACACATGACTAACAGAACAGTGTTCATGTCACATTCACATTTAGTTCAGAGGTATAGACAGTTTACTAGAAATTACTAAATATACTATTTATTGTAACAAGAGTTTATATTTTCCGGTGACAACCATGTCAAGAATAACCGCACATACCAAGATGATACCAGAGATACCACTGAGAATGCCACATCACAGCATGGGCGAAACGTCTGGTTATCTTGTAAATAATGTAGATAACACCTCGACATGGTTGTCACTGGAAAATATAGATTCTAGTTATGACACCGGCCGCTTAAGCCTAAGTACTATTTATCGGTTTGCTTATTATAAATAGTTAGTATGTGGTTTATGAATATGCTATTTACTTGAAAGTACTGTTTTACTTTATGTACACTGTCAAGACTAAAAAAAATTGGTATAAATAAATGTTTGACTATTGCACCGATCTTATGATTATTTTACCCTTGTTTTTTTGGGAAAATTGTCCTATACAAGTAAAGAACTTTATAACGGTGCCTGCTACATCAATGTAGACTTTTCTCATACAAATTTTGAACCTCATTCAACTCTAATCAAGTAACTTAGAAAGCATACACGAGAGTAAATACCTTTGGTTAGCTTGTAAAATGAGTTTGCCAGTGAGTAGTTGACCTGCTTTGGAAAATATCGGGTTTTCCAACAGACAACGAACCTGATACCAATGTGTGAGGGACTCAGTGGGCGCAGTAGACAACCATACTGTTTGACTGCTGCCAGAAAACGCCACATCAAACCAAAACGCTAGCCCATGAACTGTTCCTGACTCTAATACGTAAAATTCCAGTGGGACTTCTATAACAAAACACATGTGTTGATTTAGAGGATATTTTGTAGAATAAGATAACCTGAAAAAATTAGTTAATAAACCAAAATTTGACTTATAGTTAGAATAAAATAGTTTATATTTTGTATGGTTTGTTAATTAATATCACTTGTCAGCAAGGTTCAAAATAATCAATATTTCAGCAGTAAAAAAGTAAATTAAATTATAACAATTGGAAATTCATATATAGTACAGCTGCGGTAGTCTGAATCACGTAGTAAGTCGAACGACCCTCCCAGCCAATTGCAAACAGCCAATTTTGTTGCATGCCTCAACTTGTTAGTTTTGTATAGAGATTGTAACAATAACAGTGTTGTTGTTCTAATATGTGTCGTTCAACTACTCATTAAAACTGTCAAATAAACATAAACCCATAATTTTAAAGTTACAGATTACTTTAATAATTAAGTAAAATTGAATTAGTCTTAATCGTTTGATTTAAACTTTTTGTAAGTAAACTATCTTAAATTTTATAAATAATTTCTCATAAGTGAATTCAGAAGTTTTAACAAATACGTACGTAAGCAGTTGGATTTTTTCATTACTGTACTTGTCTAGCTTATTATTATGTTTATAAAATATTATAGTTTAGTTTAATATTTCAGTAAATGGTGATTTAATCGAATAATTAGCATTGTTTTCTCAAACCTTGATACAGTAGTCTGAACAATTAAAGAGTCCGAACAGACCCTTGCAAACAAATATTCGGATTACCGTGACCGTACTGTATAATCAATAAACATATAAAATAAATATTTTTACCATTACATTGTGTTAAGTACTACAGTAGAACCTCGCTAATTCAAACCTCAGTAATTCTAAAACCTCCACAGTTCATATTTTCTGTCTATTCTCTTGAGAAAACCTCTATTTGAAAAAAAATTGCGATAATTCGAAGGGATTTACCACACACTTTAGCATCTACAGTTAAATTTATGTATAGTGGAGCCTCTAGAATTCAAATTTTGTTGCTGCAATTAGAAGTATTACCTCTAGAATTCGAAGTTAACCTCTTTAATTCGAACTGAGACGCCAAAAGCTTCTGAAATTAAAAATGAGGACAAAAAACAAGCCTGTTGAAACATGAACTAGTGTGTATACTGTATGCAATTTCCACCCGAGTTGACCCACTCAAACATCCTATAATTTAAAATAAATTGCTTTTCCCTTGGACTTTGAATTAGCGAGATTCTACTGTATTAGTAATAAATAATTAAATAGTAAAAACAGATTGAAAATATTTTTCAAAGATGTAATGTGTCAAGATGGGCTGTTTTTAACTAAAATTTGTTACGTGTTCTTTACGGATGTTGAGAGCGAAAGAAAATATGTGTTTTGTTAAAGAGAGAATAAGTTAGGTATAAGTTTTGATTTGTCTCAATACCTATATTCAAGCTCTAGTTCATAGTTTATAAAATACAACTTTAAAATTCTGTGCGAAGTGCAGTCAACAAGGGAAGGTGTATTTTTCCTCTTCATGTCATTTAACTATAACCTATTTTCAACAAGTGATTTCTAGATTCAATAAAACAGAATCAAGTTTAAAGTACACTTTCTTATAACTCAAATACACTTGTAAACCTCTTCCTCCTTGCTTTTTCAAATGCAATCACTAACACAATCAATTTATGTCCAAGATGTAATACATGTACAAATTAGAGTAAATTAATTTAATTTGAAATATATTAAGTCACTTATTTGTTACAAATACAAATACTTTATTGCCATTGACCACATTACAAGTAAATAGGCATAGTCATAACTGAATACAAATCCCAATCATTAGAACACAATTCCAATAGTACAGTCAAACATACTCCATACAAATCCATCCATCCCCAAGTCAACTTAAAATATTAGTATATTATAATTAATTAGTAGTAATAAATAAAAATCATCTACATTGAATCAAAAAACTAAGTCAATGTCACAATTAAGGAATTCTTGTATAGTGTAGAAAGGATTAACTAACAGCCATTGAAACAGTTTATTCCTAAAAATAACAATTGACACAGCTCTGGCAGACTCATTGAGCTTATTAAAGAATTTATTACAATTAGCTCTATGTGATAATCCAATTTTTGTCAGCCTGTGTTGGGGGAATAATTAGCTTAGATTTATTTCTTGTACTGTGGCAGTGGATTTCTTCTCTGGTTATAAATAAGTGTAGATGTGTTTTTGTGTGAACTAATATATGAAATATGAAAATGTTTGTATCATGATTAATTAAACCAATTACCATAACCCTTACTGTTCTGACACATTCCTTACCACTAACTTACAGTATAATTTAAGGCTTTCTACCTCGCAATTGGGATACGTTATCGTAGTATTATTATTTCACTATCCCATAAAATAAACACATACTTAAATAGTTAAATTAGTTTTAGCTGCAATGTACGGTAATTTATAGGACTACAAAAAATAGCTAAACCTTAAGAATCAACCGGCTCCAACACTATAAGAAATAACTTTATAAAGCAACATACCTGCTTTGTTTTCCTTTCTTTTCATTACAACTGAAATCCTAGGGCTAGTGCCCCAAATTTAACCTGTTAACTTATAAAGCATAACTGTCAAATAGAAAGAGTCCCTGATGATCGGATAAATAGAAAATTACATCGTAAAGAATATAAAATTTATGGTTATTAGTATATTGGAAAGATAGGACATCAGCAAACTTACCTTAGAAGACAAGTTCAGTAACACCAGAGTATTAGTGACATACACAAAAGAAACACAACATTTGTGTAATTTTATGTTTCTTTTGTGTATGTTACTACTACTATAGTGATAGTGAACTTGTCTTCTAAGGTAAGTTTGCTGATGTCCTATATGTCCAATATACGAATTCCTGGCCTAGTGCCCTTAAACCTAACCTAAAATTTATTAACAATTATAGAGGTATCAACAGAATTTTATCAAAAGTAATCCAGGAAAGGTGAAAACAAAAAATCATAGATCAACCTAACAAACTAGGTAGAACCTATTTCCCTTTTGCAAATGACCACACAATTTTAACTCGAAACATCTCTACTGCTCAAAAATAAATTGAAGTCCTTAAAGAAATAGTGGCAAAAGTAGGTCTACAAATTGTATTTGAAACAACATAGTACTTGTCTTAAATGTCTCTTAAATTCAAAATACAGAAAAATAAAAAAGGTTTCTGATATCATATTGTTAAAACTATTTAAGAATCAGGTATAGAAACAATTTGCATAAGAACCTTGTTATAAAAAAATGACAATGCCTTCACACTAATAAAAATTTATGATAAAAAAAACTATGTATGCAAAACTGAGACACTAGTACAGTAAGACTAATTAAATTAAATCAGAATGCCACTGTGGGGTTGAAAATTAAGTTTTAGAGAGGCTGACAAGAACAAACTTAAAAAAAGAAACAAAGATTACAAGAAAAAATTAGGTAAATTAAATACTGAACATAAATTAATAAGGGAACTGAAGAATACATAGACTGACATTCTGACATAAAAAATGTAGACTAAAATTCTATAGGTATATCAGGAGAATGGAAGTAACAAGGTTAACAAAGCAAACCGGTTAAACAGAAACACAATAGACCCCTTTTATAGCGGACTACACTTATAACAAGCAGCATATTTCGTGACATACACTAATAAACACTACATGAAAACAAAGATTAAAATGGCAAATACTTTTTTTGTTCATTGCATAGGATTACTTAATATTTAATAAAAAATAAGTCAAAACACGAAGTAATTCAGACATTTTTCACTTTAATTATACTGCTACATATTTTTTATCTTAACATTATTTATATAATATGTTGTTTTTGAGCCTGTTTTAAGTGAAACTTAATTACAATTCAAGATGAGAATTAAATTAAAGATTATATTTGATATTAATTTTATTCAACTGAATCAATTAGGCATATGGCATAGCCTATTTTAATGGGCTACTAGTGTGTGCGAGCAAAGGGTCCCTTAATCTTTCAGCCTCTTCAGTCCTTGAGCAGAGTGAAAATGTGAATCACCTAGCCTAGGTAATAAAGGCCAAAAATAGAATCTCAACTTTACATCTGACAACAGTTTACGTCAATGTGCATACAGACAGGGTGTCCAGCTTTGACTGTCACATATTTAAGAGGATTGTTTGTCAAGTCAATACTAACAAATAGCGTAGAACCTCTTTAATCCTAACTAACTAGACCGAGGGTTGTTCGGATTACAGAACATATTGTTATTTTCATATAAAAAGTTAAAACATGGCTAAAATAGATCATACTTAAGGTTTAAAGGAAAGAGAGAAATGCTTTACAGTGTAAAAGATTGTATTGTTTATTCAACAACGTAAATACAATATAAACATTAAGTACAATAAATGAAAATTATACTGCTAATCATATATATTTTTGATAATGTTGCTTTTATAATAGAAATGAGAAACTGAACCTGGTAAATATTTATATAAAAACTGGAAAATAATCAATACATACTACAGTAGTTACATAAATTATTGAAAAGTCAGACATTTTTCAGATATGTACATGCAAATTTTTTCCATTTTCTTGGTGGTGTGTTCGGATTAGTGGACATTCGGATGAAAGAGGTTCTACTGTAATGCCATATAACATATGTCCTATTTCGATTCGTTTTCTGTTTGTGTGTCTGTATGTATTTTTTACCAAAATGTTAATGAACCGTTTGACAGAGAATACTGAATTTTCTTATGAAGGTTGATCTTACAAAGATACATTTTATTTAAAATGATAAATGTCTAAAATTATCAGTTTAAAATGGCGGCTGTTTAAAAATTTCCAAGTCAAATATATAAAAAAAACTAAATTTTTTATCCAAAAATTTAACGACACGTGATTTATAGACTACTTTGTCAAATTCAAAGATGTACTAATTTCAAAGATCGGCAGACAAATAACAAAGAAAACATATTTTTTATGACTGAAAGCATTGTTATCTGGGTAAAGAGTACTTAGACAACAATGCTTTCAGTCACCAAAAATATGTGTTCTCTCTTATTTAATAACCTTATTTATTTATTATTATTGTAATTTAATAGCCAAACTGTAGTCATTACAATTTTGTTATCGTAGTATGACCCACTCACCCACCCTCATACGTACAGTGGTATTGACCAACCCGCCCACCCATACACGTACAGTAGCATTGGCCCACCCACCCACCCATACACGTAGTGGTATTGACCCACCCGCCCACCCATACACATACAGTAGTATTGACCCATCTGCCCACCCCCCACATACAGTGGTACTGACCCACCGGCCCTCTCCCCCACGTACAGTGGTATTGACCCATCCGCCCACTCCCCCACATACAGTGGTATTGGCCAATCCACCCACCCATACACGTAGTGGTATTGTAGTCAATTGTAGTCATTGTAATTTACTATGCCCTTTGCTGCAAGCAATGTCAAATTAAAGTAAGCCTTCATGCAATTTCAGTCGTATGTACATTGTACACACACTTAGTCCAGTATACACATATAATAGGTTATTTATATGATTTTATCTTGTAATCTCCGAAGTATAATAATTTATTATTTCACATCATAGAGACAATGCAGCGCAGTGCTCCATTGTTGTCAGAAACAATATGTCCATCGCCTGATAGCACACAGTCCATGCCACATCCAAAACATTTATAATTATTTTCAACATGTATATTTGTTTAAGTTCTGTTATCATTTACATGATCTCCACTTTGCTAGTGAGATATAGAAACAAACCACATTTAAAAATACCTTTTCAGTGAAAAAATAACAACATGTACGAAAAAATTAATAACCTAGTAACGATTTATTATTTCATCATGAAATTTCAATATTCTATACATAATAGTACTAGTTACAATTGGTGAACAAGAAAAAAATAATCTCTAGAACTTTTTTTTAAAATGACAGTTCAAAGTCACTAGCTTCAAAGTTGTGTGTAAAACCACCCTCCCATACACGCACTGTGATATTGACCCACATACCCTCCCATACACGTACTATGATATTGACCTACTCACCCTCCCATACACGTACTATGATATTGACCCACCCACCCTCCTATACGCGTACTATGATATTGACCCACCCACCCTCTCATACGCATACTATGGTATTGACCTACTCACCCTCCCATACACGTACTATGATATTGACTCACCCACCCTCCCATACGCGTACTATGATATTGACCTACTAACCCTCCCGTCCACGTTACAATACTTTTTAGTTGTAACTCGCATAAAATTTAACAAGTAAAATAAAAACTAAAACCTTTTGGAACTGTTATAAAGTAGATTAAACACTGAACATGAATATGTGATTAGATATTTTTAGTGTTTGTTTTGCAAATACAGTAGCTTCACAAAGTTAGGGGTCTATGATAAATAATCCCCGATAGTAGTAAAAGAACATTGACTCAAAGAAAAATCAACTTACAAAAATATAAATAAAGCTTATACAAGAATATAAAAATAATAAAAATAAGAGTAATTTCAATAAAAATTGCCTCTGGAAGATAAAAGGTAAAACATACTCATTCCTTCCCAAATTTCTCTCTAATGAAAAATATGCCTATTGCAGAAGATTTATTGTTGGATAAATATCAAATCAAAATTATAAGAATCAATATGTTTTTACTTTCATTTTTGAAAATTCCCATCCCCTTGTTTCCATTTGACCAACAACGGCAATTTATTCTAAAATACATTTAACAGAATCATTTCTATTTAAAGCGAAAGTTGAATTGAGTATTGATTAGTTAATTGTTCAATTTGTGTGATATCGTGTGCATTCAGGTTTTCTTTGGTGAGATTGGTGATGGTCTAGTTTGTGTATTCAGGTTTGTCGTCTAGTTTGTGTATTCAGGTTTGTCTATGGTGAGAGTGATGATGATCTAGTTTGTGTATTCAGGTTTGTCTTTGGTGAGAGTGATGATGATCTGGTTAGTGTATTCAGGTTTATCTTTGGTGAGAGTGATGATGATCTAGTTTGTGTATTCAGGTTTATCTTTGGTGAGAGTGATGATGGTCTAGTTTGTATTAATTGGGATTGTGTATGATCCATTTAGGTTATGATAGGGTTTGTTTACGGTCATTTTATGATTACTGAGGTTTGTGTACTTATCTTTCAAGCTTTTTATTGGAAACTATTTTAAATCAAAATTAATTAAAAAACTAATTGTACTCAATAAATTAATTTACTGAATAATTTGGCAAAGAATCTTAATATTATTGGTTAACAATTAATGCATGTTTAGTACTTAAATCAAAATTATAAAATTTAACAAAATATAAGTGAAATAATAACTTGTTTATTCATACATTTATGCAACACCAATAATCTTTTAAGTCAACCTAAACACCAAAAAACCTATTAAATAAACAAGAATTATGTGTTTTGCAACAATGATATTTAAGAGGGGGCCGGATAGAAGCCGGCCGCCGCGCTCTGACTCCAGCCCGTTTAACATGGGAGAAATATTTAGTTTCTTAATTACCGCCTAACCGACGGTTTTTTGAGAAAAATGAAGAAGTAGCCCGAATCTACGAGTCATTTACTATTATTAGAGGTAAATAATTTAAACAATAATAATTTATATTTGTTACAAATTGACTTTTAAGAGAACGTTTTTCCCATTTAAACCTACGTATAATTGACTAATTTTAAATTACTAGTTAAAACGTTCTTTACTGTGATAAAAATATCATTTTTGCATCCTTAGAATCCTTATTATTTTTAGTACGGGGAGACTTCGATTTTACAAAAATAATAATTTGTTAGTCGTTATTTTTGGCAATTCTAAAAAATGTTTGCATGTAGACGTTACTCATCGGGTGGTAGAAGTTCAGAGATGTCCTCACAGAGCGCTGCACCTTCGTTTGTAGTCTGCACTCTGCAGTCCTGTCTATTCCACGCGAGGAGTCAGACTGTCATTGATATATTTTAAAACATAATGCTTGATTTCTATCTTATGTGAATACATTTTTACATGAACATAATAATTAATTGTGTTTAAATCTAGTAAAGATACACATATAGTAAAGATTTAGTTCTCTATAGTAAAAATATTTCCTTATGTGCAATTTTTTTATTCAGTAATATAAATTTAATAATTATACATTTGAAACATATAGTTTTTTAATTTTGAAAGTAGCAAGATCATTATTATTATATATTATTACAATATTAGTTTTTAAAAAACATTAAAGTAAAAATAAAACATTGCTAGAAGTTATTTACTTAATTTTCTACCTGTAATGAACGAGGCTGGCGGATTACTATATAATAATTCTTTGTGTTAATATATGTTACAATTGTATTTGACAAACTTATTCTCAAATTATTAACATTTGAAATTAATAATTAGGCTAAAATGTCTGTGGTGCTAGGGAAGTTAAAATTAATAATAATGTTACATGTAAAGGAGTATGAGAATTTTTATCTGGAGGTGTATATGTACCGTTGTATAACATAAACTGTGTGAACCCTGGCATCGCAACAACATATGGCGACAGACTTTCACAGATTTACAACCCATGCCGGATGTACAAAACAAAGCAAAGAGGGTAGTGCGGCGGCATCCTAAAGATTCCAGTCACAAGTGTTACTATAGCCTTGACCAACTCATCGTGAGCGAGGTTCGATTGTGTATTGAAACAGTTTAGACTACGAAACTTGTAGTTACTGTCCCTGCAACCAATAAAGCTTTATTACGAGTCTCTTACTGACCTTTTTCTTATAAAACATGTTTATAATCAAGATATCGCGATTTTAATTATATCAATCGCCAAAGAAGATGGTTTTCTCTAGATTTTTGATTTTTTATGAGTTGCCGAGTGATATAGTGATCACAGAAAATAAAAGTTAAACCATGTACAGTGTGCTCAAACACCACGCTCTGAAAAACAGGAAAACGCGTTACAAAATACGGAAATCGTCAGATTGATGAATTATAGCAGACGAGCCATAAGACGTAAATAAGACATTACTTGATAACACATGAAGACCTTACCAGCATATTGATTAAATTATTATATGCTGATGCAACATTTACTCTTTTATTTTTAAAATTATAGAAGTATAAACTTTGTAAATCATTAAGAGTTATTATTATTATTTTAAAATGTTAACTTAATTTGTTATGGTAATTCGAATATGTGTGAAGATTTAGTTTCAGGTAGTACTAAATGAATATGTGCTTTTGCTATTCGCGCGTTAATAATTAATTACAATATCCTTTTTACTTAAGCTTTGTAGAAGTTAGATTGATGGGGGCACCTGAGGTGCGACATGGACTACCTGAGTGTCATAATTGGACACTCGAGGTGCGACATGCAGCGAAAGAGAACCCAAAACTAACACTCGAGGTGCGACATGGCGAGTTAGTACACCGTACGTGTATAGGTGGGTGGGTGGGTTAGTACCACCGTACGTGCATAGGTGGGCGGGTGGGTTAGTACCACCGTACGTGTATTGGTGGGCGTGTGGGTTAGTACCACCGTACGTGTATAGGTGGGCGGGTGGGTTAGGTTAGGTTAGATTAGGTTGAAAATATACACGTAATAAATCAATCAACAGTCGAACAATTTTGTTGTTTCAAAGCCTCACAGAAAATGTTGCTTAGTTCCAAACATATATATTCAAAAAAAAAAAATATATATATATATATATATTTATGGACACAGAGAGAGAGCGCGTCTACAAACCCGCAACCCTTCGCCGGGCTACCTGAGGTGGCATGTCGCACCTCGAGTGCAAGTTTTATGGCCCTTTGGGTCGCTGGGATTAACACAGGTAGTCCATGTCGCACCTCGAGTGCCACCAGATTGATTACAGTTTGATGTTTGTATTTTTGTAAAGACAATATTGTTAATATTATTTGTGTTATAATATTAAATTATTAAAATACTAAAAACGTGTGTAATATTTTAAAAACCTGAGTCCACTAAAAATATAATATGTAAGGCTTGTTAAGATTTAATTACACTAATTGTGTCATTCATACAATGACTAATAAGCAATAAGGACTCTATTATCATTTTTCAGTTGTAATTGAAAAATGGTTTGATGATATTAAGCTACATAATCAATATTTTTGTCACGCCATTTTTTTCATCATGCTATTATATTTAAATTATTAGATACTCTAATTTCCTTTATTTCACATGTGTACCTACTTGAAATTTGTCATTAAATTATTTTTATTTAATTTTCTGTTAATTTTACATTAGTCATTCACTTTTATAAATTGGATTCATTTGTTTGTGTCAGTTACTTGTAAATATTTTAAATATCACAAATTCTAATTTTGTGATATTTAATTCTAACAAACAAGTTTTCATACTAAAAGTTTCATTAAGTGCTGTGTTTATTAAATTCAACATAACAGTAATAATGTTATTAAGTAAGTAGTATAAACTCTGTTTTATTAGTTTCAATAACAAGAAACTAGATGCAACTCTACCTAATTTATTTGTACTACTGGAAGGAATGAGGACAAGCGGACCACGGAAGGCCCCAGACAACCCTGTCCGCTGGCGATGTCAGTCACTCGTCCCTTCCCTTCTGTTTTTCTATAAAAGATTAGAAAGAAAGTGAAGTGATGGTGCAAGGGGGTGAAAGGCCGAGCAATAAATGCCTTGACGACTGAGCCAAGAAGCGCCCCTAGTGCCTGAAACGCCAACTACCAACACAGACAACGTACTGCACTAAACACCGCTTCCTGTGGCCGTTCGCCAAACTAAAATGCGATTTTCAATCTGACTCCGGAGCCCTCTTAATAAATAAATCCCTTCCACAACTACCCTTTGCAGGTATGGACCTGCTGGACGGCTTTTCATACCGGAGACATGTGGTCAGCACAACAGGTCCTGTTTGCCGTTATTCCAGCTTTCTTGACCAGGATTTGCTACAAGTCATAATTTCCCAATTGTCTCACAATACTGTGTCAACACCGGAGGTTATACTTGAGGGGCAAATTTCCAAGCGCCTGGACTGAGAATTGAACCCGGGACATCAAGCTCCGGAGGTGAGCATGTTAACCACTCAGCCACCGGAACCACACAACAATATTTAATAATTTAATACTATGTATACATATTTCTTATTTTAGACTCTGTATTATATTTACTTCAATTGTGACAGATTCACTCATTATAATTTAAAGCAGCAATTGTCCCACACTCCATAAAATGTTCCGTACTTTAATTTAATGAAATTTAGGCAGCCAATCAACTTTCTTCTCTAGATTTTCAATACTTTTCCTTCTGGATCTACTTTATCTGCCATCATAAGTCTGGTCGAATCTATAATCGACAGCATAGAGGAGGGACAATTTGTCACTGCCTTATTTCTAGATTATAGCAAGGCCTTCGACTGCCTGGGACATAACCTTATCTCCAAAAAACTTGCAGCTCTGGGAGTAACAGGTCTGGAAAATAGGTGGTTTGCCAGCTACCTCAAAGGGAGATCCCAAGTTGTGGAAATTCAGCACACTACATCTGGCATCACTAGCACGTTCAGATCTTGTCCTCAACCAATTACTAGGGGAGTACCACAGGGATCAGTGCTGGGACCCATCCTGTTTATTTTGCTGACTAATGACTTTCCAGCTCTAATTCAAAATGAAAGTATCAGCTGCATAATGTACGCAGACGACACCACTCTACTTTTAAAAAATGACTCAGCTGAAGAATTGTACAGTAATTCTATCAGATCACTACAATGCGCCATAACCTACAGTAAATTAAATGACTTGGCAATTAACCCTGACAAAACTACACAGGTACACTTTAGCAGGAAGAAAGTGATACCAGCAAGCATTCCCAATATATCAGTTGCTAACCAGACCAAATTTTTGGGAGTAACTCTCGATGGCAGACTCACATGGGCAGATCACGTAAACGAAATCTGCAAAAAAATTAGTAAAGGCATCTACGTTGTTAAACGTATTAACACGTTCGCTACCGATCGACGCATATATGCGTCGGTTGGAATATTCATATGGACCAAATCGAAAATGGATATCCTGCTTGTAGACCAGCAGTATTTATGAAGACCTTTGTCACAGACCAAAGTTATAACTTTGATTAAATATATTCCTACAGTTAAAAACTATGTGAAATATATGTTATATACGCTTTTGGGCAAATTATATGCATTATTTAGTATTTTAAATGGTGACGCATATATGCGTCGGTTGGTCTATAGTGTTACTATAGTGTCTATAGTGTTACTATAGTGTCTATAGTGTCATTTGGTCTATTGTCGTTTTGTTAATAATAGACCAAATGACGTGTATATGCGTCACCTAAAATTTACCTATTTATATTGTTTTTAGGTACTTTGTTAAGATTTTTTAATAAAAACTTGTACTTTTATATTTTATACTTCTGAAAGGTATAAGGTATAACAAAAAGTCAAATGTCTAAGAGGTAAAAACTAACTTTATTCCTAGTAAAAACTGTATTACTTTTATAAAAAAGATGTAATTGAACATAAGTTTATAAAAAACAAACATGAAATTCACACAGTTACAAAAAATATAAACTAACTAATACACAACGATGAATAGTTCTGTTGTCTAAGAGCTATAACAAAAAGTCAAATATCTAAGAGGTAAAAACTAACTTTATTCCTAGTAAAAACTGTATTACTTTTATAAAAAAGATGTAATTGAACATAAGTTTATAAAAAATAAACATGAAATTCACACAGTTACAAAAAATATAAACTAATACACAACGATGAATAGTTCTGTTGTCTAAGAGCTATAACAAAAAGTCAAATATCTAAGAGGTAAAAACTAACTTTATTCCTAGTAAAAACTGTATTACTTTTATAAAAAAGATGTAATTGAACATAAGTTTATAAAAAACAAACATGAAATTCACACAGTTACAAAAAATATAAACTAACTAATACACAACGGTGAATAGTTCTGTTGTCTAAGTTATTTATTTTGTGTAGTTACTTCCCATGATACTTGTTAAAACAAAGTGGCATGCAAAGGCCAAGTGGTTTGCTTTTAGCGTCCTTGCAAGTTGAACAAGTGAAGAAAGTGTCTGTTCTTTTTTTCAATGCTGTTCGGCATACATGACAACGCACTCGCTTTGCCAACTTAACTGGCAGGTGAGCCGACGATGAAGATGTGCTGGGGCGGAGAGGTCGTCTCACCTCTAAGTCTCCGACGTAATTTTTAATTACAAGATCTCTGAACTCTAGGTAGGTTATCTTTTTTTGGTTCAGATTCAGTTTGTGTGTGATGTAAGTACTATTCCAAAGTGCGACATCCATGAGATGAAAAAATATCTTTATGTACCATCGCAGCGACTTTCTCGGAGTGGAATAGTACGAAATCATCTGATCGCTTCTGTCTATGCCTGACATCCCTTTGTTGTAGGCAACTACCATAGACGGTTTCCTCACTTCCGTGCCTCTCTTGTTTGTAACAATCTCCATCTCGGGCCCGTTGGACGTCGAAATGGTTAAGACGTTCCTTTTATCACGCCATTTCAATACTGTCACGTCACCTTTCTGTCGGCTGATGACCTCCCCCTTCTTGAGTTTTGCATCAACTACTTCCCTTGGGTTGCCTGCTCTGTGCGATTGGAGGGTCCCACACATTTTTGTTTGCCTACTTAGTAGGTCTTCAGCTAGCATCACACTGTTGTAAAAGTTGTCAAGAAAGACAATATGACCTTTTCCCAAAAAGTTTTCCATTAATTTCATTTACAACTTCATGGGTATGTCCCTTACCTATGGTTTGCAAAGTACCTTTCCCTTCATAAATCAAAATATTCAGTATAAAACCGTCGAAAGTGCAGAGTTCATACAGTTTAATTCCGTACTGGTGTGATTTGTTTTTTATGTACTGCCGAAATGACAGTCTGCCCCTGAACAATACCATTGCTTCGTCCAAGGACAAAGATTGCCCAGGACTGTAAACATTGTTGCAGTTTTCTAAGATATGGTTCAGCACTTGATCGATTTTATGCATTTTATGATCAATCGGATCAGTTTCTGCATCATAAAAACATAAACATTTTAAAATGCTCTCGTATCGGTTGCGAGGCATAGTCTTCCCAAAGAGAGGGTGCTCATATAGAGGATCCTTTGACCAATAATGTTTCAACGATGGGTAGCCTAAATTACCCATGAGTATAGTTAAGCCTAAGAACTTTTTAAGCTCATTTCTAGACACATCTGTCCATTTACTAAGAGTAGCATACTTAGATTGTGGTTGACCTCTAAAAACTGCAGCGCGTTTGTTTGTCCAATTGACAACTTTATCTAGCAGTGCATCGTCAAAAATACTGTCAAATACTTCTATTGGGGTGGCAGCTTGTATGTTTATTATTTCACAACCTGTAAAATTTAAAGCTTGAGGAACATTGTTTGTATTACTCCATAAGCCCTGAACATTTTCGTAATGATCGTGGACAGCACCGACGACAAACTGTATATTCTCATCATTTGCCAAATTATCATAGTTTTCGTCTGCAGGGATAACCTCTGCATCAAGCATGACAGCATTTAAATCTAATTCATGCTCGATATCTTCACTGTTAGAATTTAGCTCACTATCAGAGTAATTAGAATTATCAGAAGATGGGTGGTACTCACTCTCGCCTCCTGATGAGAACAGCGAACCTGTATCAGAGTCACTGTCACTTAGTGCACGCTGAATTTCACTGTTAGTACGCACTAGTTGTTTTCTACCACCAAGGTTATCACGATCCATTTTTAAAGTTCGGCAGTCAAACAAAATATAAAATTAAACTAAAAGGCACATATAGATAGTGTATGGATACTGTTTTATATTACAAACAATTGAATGACACGCAGAACAGCAGCGACTAGCCGTCTCCGTGTCTCCACGTGGCACTGGGATGAGTCATTGGCAAGCAGGCGTACCAATCTGCTTTGTGTCATACTTGCAGACCAAGCGCCGCACATGTGAGTCAGACATCCCTACAGACTAAATCGATGAGATCAGGCCTATAGAATAGCCCAGTATTTTGTAGCAAACCATTAAATGCCACGAAGACACCGACGCAAATATGCGTCGTCAGTCTATGTTAGTGTGACCAGGCGACGCAAATATGCGTCAGCAGTCAATAGATATGAATCAGGCGACGCACATATGCGTCGCTGGTCTATATTTTATCAAAATAATTTAAATGGTGGTAGCGAACGTGTTAAATGGATTGGCACTCTGGAAGCAGCAAAAATAGCCTACTATGCACTAGTAGAGCCTCACATTAGGTATGGCCTTACAGTCTGGGGAACCTCCCAAGGAAACCTCAAGAGAATTCTGACACTCCAAAAAAAGGCAATTAGGACCCTTGCAAATCTCGAGCCACTGCAAACCTGCCGACATGCCTACCGGACCCTAGGCATACTTACAGTACCCGCACTCTACATCTATGAAGCTATCTTGCACGTAGATCAATTACACCTGCAGACTCACATGGATATCCATAATTACCCAACACGCCATGCCTCAAGGTTCACCCTACCTCAACACAGAACAGCCCTCTATGAGAAAAAACCCTCATACATTGGCCGGAAATTTAAAAACCTTCTTCCACACTACCTCTGTAACCTGACAGGAAACAAACTAAAGAACCTGCTTCGAGAGTTCCTGCTAGAGGGACCTGTGTACACCATTGAAGAGTTCCTGGAATCTGCAAACACCAGAACCATATGATGTTTATTATATTTTGACAAATTTCTGTACTTGATGTTCATGAAATAAAGGAATTTTGATTTTGATTCTTTTTACTCGATTATAAAAGCATGCTTAGTGTTAAATTTATAAGCGCTGCTCTTCTTTAACAAAGTAATTGTGATGTATTGTGCAAAGCTTTTTTTATTAAGCCCTACATTGTTAAATTCACTATATTATCTTAGATTGATCTACCTATTTTGTCTATTCTTTTATCCTCATTTCATATAAAAATTATTAATTTGCTGCCATTTTTCATTATGAATATATTTACATTTTAATTCTCTTTTTTTTGTATTGGGTGTGGTACCAGCAACACAATGTATTATTGTTAATGTATAATAATATATAAAATGAAGTGGTTGCTCCCTCAATAAAAACCATACATTCTACATGTGTGCATCGATTCAAATTGAAGTTGTTTTATTCATATTGATGCATTGAAAACATTAACCTGCATTGTACATCCCAAGTGTATAAGTCCAAAAACTCAATTCACAAAGTATATTTGTCAGTAATCTTATATATAACATATGAGTTAAATAGAGAAGTGGAATCAGCCTGATGGTGGTATCAGACCTAACAAAGAACTCTGTTGTTCTCAATATAGGTTTACCTGAATATATGAGGTCCTGAATGTTTTATTATATGAAATATTGCATGAAATAAGCATGGAGTTGTACTTCTCCAACGTTTTATTTAATGGTTAAAAATTAGTAACATGATTGTTACAATTTATTATTAACAAGCAATTTAATTTTGTACTAGCAAAAATAATAATAAAGAACATGTCACAATGTTTTTAACACTATACTGCAACGACATTCTACTTTTATACTGATTGAATTGTAACTCAAAAGTTTTATTTTATTCTCTGCATACTAATGTCGTTAAATTCAACCAAAACGGACTTTTTTTGTAACGAAACTGATTCCAAACAACTATTCTCTTTTTGATGACAATTATTGCAGGTTTCAAAGGATGCTGAAAAAAGCGTATAATTCTTGACTTTGTAACTAAACTAAAACTCAGCTAGTTTCAAAAATCATTCTGCAATCTAAAACGCTAAATTCTGCAAAATAAACCTATAAAACCAGGTCTATTATGATATTAGAGATATTCTATTTACATCTTGAGCTTCTTTGCCAGGCAGCATCTGTGACATTTTAACTAAGTATTACTAAACTGAATATATATATATATATATATATATATATATATATATATACTGAATAATCATTCAATCTCAACAAATTGGCATCAAGCTTAAATAGTTTTTTAATAAAAATACATCTCATAAAAATGTATAAGAAATCACCAATATAGGCGTTTATTTGCCAATACTTTTAATTATTGAAAACTTTCTCCTGGACTCGAAACAGCAAAGCTTTCTTTGAGATATAGCAGGCTTGGCTTGAGCACTCCCTAACTTTTAATTTTAGCAGTGATTTTTCTAATTTTTTTAATTTGTATTTACAGCACGATGTTGTTGGCTGGTGGTTGAAACTATCAGCTATAGTCAAAAATATTTTTAAATACGTGCAAAAAGATTATATTCTTTGTTAGCAACCATACATAAGATGGTACAGACCCACCCACTCACCCACACATATACGTACAGTGGTACTGACCCACCAATACATATACTTTGGTACTGACCCACCCACCCACCCATATACGTACAATGTTACTGACTCACCCATACACATACAATGGTACTGAGTCTGTGACTTATACACCCATTGTATAGTACCCATACACGTGTATTCATGTCATAAAACCCATACACGTACAAAGGTACTAACCCACCCGCCCACCCATACACGTACAGTGGTATTGACTCACCCACCCGCCCATACACATACAGAGTATTGAAGATTCTCACCACTCATTATAGAATCAGAGATAATAATGTTTATTATATCCCGGGTAAATAAATCTGTTACCGACAACTTTCATAAATTCTGGGTTCTGTGACCTAGGAACATTCTCATCAAAATGGTTTTTCAGGTGTTTTTGTGACTTCTGGGCCTGATAGACACTCTTCTTTAGATTCTTTTTCCGAATTATTTATTGGTAAAACTAAGAAAGCTGGCCTATTTACTCAAATTTAAACATAAATACACTAATGAGTTTATCAAAATGGAATTAGATGAAGTTACAAGTCATCCCAAGTACATTTTCAAAATATTATTTTAGTAAACCAATTGTTAGTGGTATACGTCCATTAAAAAAGTTAATGAATTTAAAACTTTAATGAATTCTTTTATACACAATACACTGTGAAAAGCATGCCACATGATTATAAAATGTTTATCGTGAGTGTACAAAGGATGCATGTATAACAGGCGCGGATCTGCTAGTGTGCGTGTACTGTGTGGCCAGCAACTACTGTATTGTCACCGTTAGACGTAATCCGTAGACCTTGGTTTAAACTGACAACACACTCCCCTCCCTAGTTTTCTTGGCTTTTTAACTCATCATAACTAAGTTTCATTGTTTTATGTTTTCTACAGAATTCACTTATATTGCAATTCTGTAAAAATTGCAATTGTAAAAAAAAAACTGGTCGATTGACAATTGTAAAAAAAACCTCTTATAAAATGAAAATAATAATAAATCAATTTGTTTTGTTTAAAGCCAAATATGTTGATTAAATATGAGTACATTTTAACACATTCAGTGCTACGTGGCCGTAAAGTCGGCCATGCCTGACGAAGGCCAGTGGCTGACTGGCCATCTAGTCGGCCAAGTGGTTATCACAGTGATTGCTGATGGCCGTCTAGTCGGCCATACTATTAAATCAGTCTTCGTCCTGCCTTTGCCGGGTTCGCTTGCTAGTAGGTTCCGCACTTCTGCATATCCTGCGAGTAGGACGTGGTTTTCAGTTTCCGGTTACAGTTATTTTGGGAGTGTCTATTACTGTTTTTAATTTGTTTTTTCGAGAAATTAGCAATACAATTAAGAAAAAAAGATGTATAATATATTGCAAAGAAGGAAAAATTTAAAATACTGTATTTATGTTCTAAAAACGCAATGACCAACCTTAATTGTTTTCTGTAGCATGATTTGAAAAATGTATCTCTGATCAGGAAAATTGTGAAGAAATGTTAGAAATAGACCCGATAATAGTAGTTTTTAATGTTTCATTTGTTTTACTTCATTCTTTATATTACTATCTAGTTTATTACATAAATAAAGTGGTGTGAAAAATCTTGGACATTAATTTTTTGGCAAAGTCGTTCACCAGGGGCTGATGGTCGACTAGACAAGCCATAAATAAAAATTAGTTTGTTGAGCCTTCCACACAAACACACACACACACATATATATATATATATATATATATATATATATATATATATATATATATATATATATACATATATATATAGACTACTTCTGACAGTTGTAAATTGACACTACACAATCACAAAAATGAGTCTGAAAAAGAAAAAAAAAAAATTTCAGCCATTGGAGTAAGTTTTTAATTTATATAAGCAGCCACACATGGTGAAAACGAAAATACGACCTTAGCACTGAATGTGTTAAAAGATAATTCTGTGTCATCTGTTACTTTCCTATTTAATACAACTTACAGTACCTTACTTATAAACATTCTACAGCTTGCCCATCAACTTTGGATATTCGCACACCTTGTGTAATTGGAATTGTAACACACAAAATTATTATTGTTTATACAAATTTTTGTCTACAATTAAATTAATTTACTGCTATCACCACATTCTTATAATGGCTTCTCGTATTTATATAACCTACTCAGGTGGCATTAATTTTAGTTTATGACAACCTCATTAACCATAACAGTACTGTGACACTAAGGCGACCTTATAACAGTATGCAGATCATTACGGCTAGTTTCCACTGGTCACTCACAGACCAATGCTCGTATCAGCAACCATGATTGGAAAAAGAAGGGGAGTGGCAACGTGGGAAGCAGGATGTCGGTACTTAAGAGTAGCAAAATTTCTGAAAATAACTTTTTCTTAGCAATCTATACTCAGACGAAACAAGTATTTTTATATCAATATTTTGTCACTATATTTATTACCACACAATAATTGAAATATTATGTTTTTCCCGGCTTGAATAAGAAATTCTTGGCTTATTCCTGGTTGAGTAGTCACTCTGGAAAGGGGACAGAGGCTTAGGAAGGCACAGTAAATTTACCTTAACTAGGTGGAAAATATTTAGGACTAGAGGTAAATGATAAGTGTGTGAACTTGCCAATCGGACGTTGAATACACTGAAACAGCATGAGCATAGTCCTTCATTCAATTGGAGGGGGAAACAAAACAGAACGTGATGGTTTTGCTATTGAAGTGTCTCATTGTTTATATTAAACAAAGATAGGAATATGATCAGTGCTCGATTGAATTGTGATTTCATAAACGAAAATTTGCAAATGGATTGCTATAATAACCTTACCTATTCTATGCAGATCTGACTCGTGAGCTTGACTAAAATCTACACTATGCTTAACAGATTTTGCCATGCAAATTCGCATGTCAAATGTGTCCACAATGGGCTGTCTGAAATACTCCTTCATAGCAGCATCCCGCATAGAACTGAGGTCCACGCCATGAAAGCATGTTTGTACCCTGAAATCATACAGTCTTGTTTCCAGACTAGACAAAAAAAAAAAAAAAACACTAGACAAGTTAAAACTTAAACGAGAAATAGTATTTTGCTTCTTTTAACTCTGGTTGCAAGTACTTGAAAATGCAATCTCATACATGGTGTACATAAATGTATAAATTATAAATGTTTTCATTTCAAATTACCAACATCATATAACTTTAAAAAAAGTTCCACTGGTAGTTTTTCTTTTTCATTTTATCTGATTAACCTGTGTTAAAATGACAAATAAAGGTTATTTGAAAGGTGGTGAATAAATAATTACATTGATTATTGTTCATAAATCGAGATCTTTGAAAAAAAAGGTGGAAAGATAACGGCTTTAAGAATAACAATTTATTATTTCAACATTTAAAACAGGATACATCACAAATTGAACAGAATATTTTCTCCCTAAACCTAATGATCCTCCAACTGGCCAATGACAATTACTTGAATTCTCAAGTGTCCAAAGAAATCCTGATACTAAAACATAGAACCCCGAAAAAGGGCTAAACTACCTGAGTGTGAGTTCGGTCTCACAATCAATAATTAATTACTACACACACTATTTTCAGCGTTCTTAGAAACCTGTAATCATCGTTATTGAAAAACATCAAAGTTGTGAAACCTGTTGGCAACAATCATGACAAATGAGTTGTTAACGTTTCATCGGATAGCAAGCTATATTTATGTTCCATACAATTCCATCGTGTCTACTATGGTTTTCATGAAATTTTGCATCACAATTTTTTAACACCCACCATTTTAAAACTAGTAAAGATATTTTGTTGGTCTTGTGCAAAGTGTTACAATCCTGTAACTTAAGTAACTATTGAGTTAAATGAGTTTTTACACAATAAGTCACAGACTGAAAATAAAAGGTCATATGGTTATTTTATAGTAACTTTTTTCTCTCTTTTAGCATGATTAATTGTTCCCTAATTTTCTTTAACATAACTTTGAAACACCCTGTATATTAAATAATGAAAATGAATTGCTGTGAAGTACAGGTTTTAATTAATACTAAACAAAAAAACATGAGTTGCACGGAAACCAGAAACAATTTTCATGTAGAAATAAATAGATAGTTGCTAGCATAATTTGGACGATTATTGGTAAGGTCAACTTTAGTGCAACATAAAATACAAGCTGACATGGAAATCACTGCCATCAGCAGTGCTGGTATTATAGTGCAGTAAATAATAATATTATATTAATTTAGCAGAGATTGTATAATCCCAGCATTATATCCGAGAGGTCTCCAGACCAGTCATAACATATAACCATATTAGCTGATGGCCTATGATTGTTTATTGGTGCTAGACTGCAGAGATCATTCAAAATTATTCTTAATCAATGTCAACATCTTAAGATCAACATCGTAATAAATAAATGTTAAACAAATTTAATTGTGGATTTAAAATAATTTTTTATCAGCCAATTTAATTTAAAAAATATGTTTTGAAATTAGTGTAACTCACCAAAAATTAGCTTTATTTGTTTGCTCCATGAATAACGAATCGTCCATGAACGGAGCTATGTGGAGATCCCCTCTGCTAGGAAACATAATACCTACAAAAATAAATTTCAGCTATAGAATAATTTTTATCTCATTTTAAGCTATTTGCATAAATAAATATATTTAATTATAACATATTCTTATAGATTAGATGGTAGCACTTACAATTTTTTCATACAATGTCCAATTAAGAATCGTTTTAAAGTCCAATTAAAGTTTTTAGGGTTATAAAACAAATCAATACTAATTTATTGTAATTAAGTATTACATGGCCTGTGAATATGTCTTACTAGGCATATCTAAAATGATTTCAGAAAGTTCTTTGGGAGTATTCTTAGATAGAGGAATAAATAACCTTGAACAAACATTTTCAAACTGTTTAACACATTATTAGCTGCGGATGACATAGATCTATGTCATGGCGGTCGCCACGCAAAAGCTGATGATATATATATCTTTGTCATTCAATAAAAGCAACCATTTCGGGTGTAGGGGAGGCTAGCATTGCACAAGAAACAATAACGTGGTTTGTAGTTTTTGTCATGGCAGTATAAAAAAAATTATTTTGTCTGTGTGTAGTATTTGGTGTATTTGTTTCTAGTATAAATATTTAGTTATTTATAGTGTTTATAACATGGCTACCCTCGCAAAAAGTTCCTATTAACCCTCCAACTGATGATTTTGTTTTTTACATTTAAGCTCTATAAACAGTCATACAATACAGGTAAATGAAAAATCCAACATATACAAAATGTTCCAAATTTTATTGTGAATAAAACCATATCACACACTTGCATTTTTATAAAAAAAAAATTAAAAAGTTAAAACCAAACATAGTTCATAAGTAAAAAATTGACCAATTAAGTACAAAATGTATTTACACATTGCTTCAGGAAAAATATAGCCATAAATATTACCTCTGGCACAAGTAATAGAGAAACAAATGCTAAATAGGTAATAGAATTTCCAAAACTACAATTTAAAAAAGTTATTATGATACATTTACATATTTGCAAAAGACTACAAACAAATCTTCAATGTCGCTATTAACGTCAATTAATAACACATCAAAACAATAATGCATTGTAAATGAGTAGCTGTTTTAGTTCACAAGCGTTTACACTCAATGAATACAAACAGCTGATTATATTTCTCCCACACCGGTCCACAGCCTATTAATAGTGCTTCAAATTAGACTAGTGAAAATAGAAAAACTATCCTTTCCATTACTGTTCAAAGTGCGCGATTTTTCAGCATAGTTTCGTTGTAATTACGGAAAATCGAATGTATCGCACAGTGTCATAGCATCACTGTCAAGTAGCGTAAATGTTGTATCATACTGTGAGATAGCATCAGTTGGAGGGTTAAACAGAATATTAAGTACATTGAGTCAGAAGACAGTGAGTTTACAGTTCAAAGACATAACGGGAGATTCATATTTGTTTATTACGGCTTCTGATGATGAATAAATAGACTTGATAGGATGAAATCAATTAAATAGAATAGAATGAAAAATAGAATGAAATGTTGCAAATTTTTTTTATAAAAAAGGAGAAACCGATCTCCTTCTTAACCTTACTCTGCCCATTCCTCATAGACTATTTATCTGTGCGAGGAACTTATTCAGACAGAGTAAGGGGGCGAGCCAGTACAGTAAACGGTGAATGTTACTGATAAATCTTCCAGTCCAGGCCGGATTCGAACCAGCGCTATCTCTAACCCAAGCTCAAGTCCTGACGCCTTAGACCGCTCGGCCACTGGCTCGCCATAAATATCTAACATTTGAACTAAAAATACTGTATGAATTGCACATGAATCGATTATACTTGTCAATATGTTGCAGGGCAAGGAAACTCCAAACCCACGTTACGTGACTCCATGCGCTACTGCAGCGAATGTGTTAAATTAATTTCAATCATTTATAACTAACATAACTTTGACAAGCACCGTTCTGTCCAAGTTATAAGGATTGCTTATTTTATCCTTACAACATTTTTATAAGGATAAGGATATTTTATCCTCACCTAATTTATCCTTATCTAGGATATGAAATTCGACTTAGAAGCAATTGTGCTGAAATCAAAGAGGAGAGTTTTCTGACTTCAAAAAGAAGCCATTAGAATTATTTTGGAATAAAAAAAAAAAAAAAACAGTTGTATGGGGAGGCTTTCAAGGAAGTAGAAGTAATCACTAATGTTTGAAGTGATGCTGTACTCAGTGACCTAAGGTGGAGATGACCACCAACATGAGATGAAGGGCAGGGACAACTATCATACAAAAAATTAGAGAAAAGGTTCCCAGCCCAAGTTGGTGTCAAGCTAATCTAGTAGCTCACTGAAGACCTTAAGAGACTGAATCAAATTAAAATATTCAAAGCTTGTCTGAAATACTTACTTGGTATTGTTGTAAATAATATTATGTTTGCAAGTTCATGAAGGGCTGTAGGAAAAGTTAAAAATGGAAATTTGTATATTATGTCAAGTATGAATAGTAATTTTTAAAGTGTGATATGAATTAAACAAAACTGTACTCTGAGAGTGTACGGATATCTCAATTAATTAATATATTTTAAAAAACCTACAACTACTATAAAATTCTCTAATCTGTCCAAATCCATAAAGATTTATTTATTTTATCTAAGGAGAGGTAACAACTATCACATTCTGATTTGTTTTTGAATGACTAAATTGAAGTGGAAACAGGACATGTCAAACAATCAATCTGATATGGGGATAGCAACACTAGTTTTGTTGAGATTTCCCAATTTAAATTGATCACTTTGACTTAGTTGAATCAATTAAGAAATTTAAAATTACATTTTTATGATACCTGCAATCTTAATTATTAGACACTTTTATTATCTTTTTAATGTACTTTATGAATTTAATAAATACGATAATTTCAAGATATAACTCTCCTTTAATCATATTGCTTACTCAAGAACCAAATTATACCGCTTCTTACACCAACACATTTGGCACAACTACAACACCATATCAATAATAACATTCTAATAAGCCAATGAATAAATAATCTATTTTATTACATAAAATTCTCACCTCCAGGTTTGAGCCATTTCTTGGCATGCAGATAAGTTTCAAGCATTCTTTCATTATACAACATGTAACCCATAGGTTCTGATATAATTACATCAACCATTTCAGGAAGTTCAACTTCTTCGATTTTTCCAGCTATAACATGGATTTTGTCTTTCATATTATTTGCTGCTACCAAAATCTGCAAAAGATTTAAATTTAATTATAAAATCAGACTACGGGAGGATGATTTTAAGTATAGAATCTGTTATTAGAAGGAATAAACATGCATTTTGAAACGTTGCTGAATCCAAAAGAAAATGTAGAAGGAGCTGAGACAAAAAGGGGTCAATGATGAGGAAAGACTTTTTCACTGAGAAGGTAAAGAAAGAACACTTAACTATTGCAAGAAGAGAGAGGTTCTTCTAAAAAGTGGGGTAGCAATAGCTCTCTGATTCTTGCTCTCTCTTTGAGAAAGGGAATAGTACAAGTGCTCAAGAGAATATATCTTTTGTGCCTGTTAAAGAAGTTTGGAGAAAAATATGAAATATTACATGATTTATTTGAGAGGGAGAGAATAATTTGAGAGGAATTCATTCCAGCCAGTTTCACTTACGTTAAAAACTGCTGTGGATACATACATATCTAGACAGACTTTTTGTTAGCACAATACACGATTTAAAAACAACAAACTACCTGGACTGATTATTTACCTAGAACTTTGTGTTTTTATTAGGTCATCAGAATCCACAATGGTTTCCTAAAAACATGATGAAAATACAAACAATTATAATACTAAACAATAGAGCTCATTTAGAAGGTAAATACTTACTGCTCACCCACAGTATTGTTGGTATTTGTAAAATTACTATAAATATTTAATATTCGCAATATTGTTTGAATACAATAGCCCGTTATTTAACCAATATCGGGTGCAAATTATAGTAAGCATCCGATATTTGATATGATAGGTCACATATTGTTGGAGTTTGTAAAATTACTATAAATATTTAATATTCGCAATATTGTTTGAATACAATAGCCCGTTATTTAACCAATATCGGGTGCAAATTATAGTAAGCATCCGATATGTGATATGATAGGTCACATATTGTTGGGGTTTGTAAAATTACTATAAATATTTAATATTCGCAATATTGTTTGAATACAATAGCCCGTTATTTAACCAATATCGGGTGCAAATTACAGTAAGCATCCGATATTTGATATGATAGGTCACATATTGTTGGGGTTTGTAAAATTACTATAAATATTTAATATTCGCAATATTGTTTGAATACAATAGCCCGTTATTTAACCAATATCGGGTGCAAATTATAGTAAGCATCCGATATTTGATATGATAGGTCACATATTGTTGGGGTTTTTAAAATTACTATCAATATTTAATATTTACAATATTGTTTGAATACAATGGCCCAATATTTAAACAATATTGGGTGCAAAATAAAAAGCATCCGATATTTGATATGATAGGTCACATATGTATAGAGAAGTTATATACAAGTGTTATCAGAACTTAATTTTGTACAGCTATTATACGTTTTCAATTCATTAGAAATTCCTATTGTTATTGCATAAAATCTACAATTATAAATGCAAGTTAAACAAACATGTATATTGCATAAAATCTATAATTCTATTAAACAAAAATGTATAAACAAAATAAGTCACTTACAGCAACAGAAAGCTGCTTAAACAGCACTTATTTTTCTTGCAAAAGTGATTTAGAAATAAGTGAACAAATATGGGATGGAACCTGTCTAACTAAATTTAACAACATTATAAAATTTACAGCAATAAGAAGTTGAAGGTAATTTAATAACTTATGAAAAACGTTAACTTTGGCACTATCATATCATCAAGTTATTTACTTTTCATTTAAATTACATTTTTTACCAACTTGAAAATTTATACAATTTTAAATTTTATGAACATAAACATAATCATTAAAAACTTGCAACAATTTGGCTCCTTTATAGAAACAACTAATATTTAAAAATGATTTTCTCCACACGAAATTTGATATTAATGATAATAAATCAAATATAAACTATGCATGGCAAGTTGTTACTTATTTAATCTGACCTACATATCAGATTTATTAATTCATAAATCATCATTAATTCATCTGATCACTGTTTAACTTTCTAATAATGTATGTCTATGTAATAATTTATTTTTAATAATTAATATCAATAAACAATAAATATGCTCACATCTGCATGTTGAGCCATAGAACTGGCTTCCACTGCATATACCCGCTTCGCTCCTGCTTGTACAGAAAAAAAGGAGAGGATGCCTGAACCAGCACCTACATCCAGCACCACCTTGTCCTTGAAGTCATCCGAATTAGCTAACACTGCCCTTTGGTACGTGCTGGTACGCACATAGTCTTGTAACATATTCTGTTGTTGTGATAAGTATCCATAAAACTGCAATAGACCACAAAAAAAGTTATCACTATAAATTAGCTATTTTGTTAGGTTTAACCAGAGCCACTGAACAACATTTTACAAAATTAGGGCAGCTGCATCATTTAACAAGATCACATCTACTAATTGTGGTGCATTTATGAAGCATATATCTAAAATAAAGGTTGTACATTTCTAAAGCGTATCATATACCACCAGTTATACATGCAAATATAGTATTTCAAATATTAACTGATCATGAACGGCGACAGTTATTGCAACAAAGCTCTTCATATGTCTAAAAAATGTACTTGTAAAGTATACACATAGTTTAGCGTGATTTGCCTTATTGGACAAGGAAAATATATTTCATAGTTCATAAATATTGTTTATTAATCATGATATTACTAGTTGACAGATGGATACAAAATATTCTTTCATCACGGCTGGTGCTTATTAACACTTTGACTGCCGGTTAATTTTTTAATAGTTTCTGTAATCGCCGTGTCAGTCATTTTCGACTGACTTGAACCATTGATTATATAAACCTACAATAGATAAACCATCTAATAGGAAAATTTGTGCCAGTAATTTTGTTAGTTTGTGTGGCCCGCAACCTCAGCTGGTTTAAACTGCACTAGATTTACATGGGACTACACTAGCGCTCCACAATGGACCACAAAAACAGCTGATACTTTGAGACTCAAAATTTAACATTGGATGGGAAATCTATTTGTGTATAAAATCAATGCTTGAACATTCCATTGGCGCCGTGTCAGTCGTATAAGACTGACAGTGATGTGCCGGCTTACACCAGACCAGTAGACGACAGATTTCCCGCTCATGCCGAACCATCTATCGGAGGTTATACTAACCTGACTGTGACGTTATACTGATTGGCTCGTCTAAATGTCAAAAGATGAATATACTATCAGCTGTTGTCAGTCTTTTTCGACTGACACTAAACAATTACCTGTTTGCTAAGTCATTGCACTCACATTTGAATTAGTGCGTCATTATGTCCTGACGAGCCTACTATGTGCCATTTTTGTTATCTGATGGCTCATGACCAAGCTTAAATGGAAATGTCAAAACTATTATTACCCATTTTTGTTTGACTTTGAGCATTTTTTCACATCATTTCTTTTTACATTGTCAGTTTTCATAGTTGTATATTAAAATATAGTTACTTTTATTTCAAAAATTGTTTTAATTTATCCTTTTAAACTTGAATAAGAGCAATTTAAAATCCTTACTGTCAGTCAAATATGACTGACAAAATGAAAGTTTGTTCCAAGAAGACAAAACATCACACTTGTTCCTAGAAAGATTTCTGGGACAAGTTTTTTTATACCATTCAGGAGTTTTATGGAGGGGGCTAAAGTAGGAACTTGTTTGATCTGATATATTAACTCCTTTTTTTAGCTGATACGGAGGTTGGTTTCAAAATAGGGTCCAGGTTTCTGTTAATTTTTTCTGAAGATATAAATGTACCTTTATTTTGAGCACAAGTGCTACTCATGTGTACAGGCCTCTTGTCTATTCATTTGAATACTTTGACACCTTTCTTGTTCTCTTAGCAAGACTTCTCCCTTTTTAAGCTTTCTCTTTATTACATGCAGACTTAGGATTATTTTTCAGGCCCGTAGTATCACACAAATAAGTTTTCCTTTCAAGTAACGCTTGGGCCAGCTCAAAACTACTGTAAATGTTTTATGTGTATAATAGTCACTCTTAATCCAAAAAGTGCTCATTGTGTGCAGCATTATTTTTTTGTGGCGTTTTCCTCAAGTTATTTCACCTTCGCCTGCAAATACCTTCACTTTTACTGTGAATCCAGTAGTAGAGTACAGTCTATATAATTTGAAACCGTACTTGTAGGCATTATCAGGATGATACTGTCAAAATGTAAGGCGGCCCCTCCAAGGATACATGTTTTCATGTATCACTACTGTTTCACCTAGAATATAAAATTTCTGAGAGATGAAGAGTTCCGCTAGGTTTTTGATTGTTGCCATTCTGAGCTCTTCAGTAACTTTTACACTATTGCCATGGCAATGAAGACACTTAAAAAGCATTTTGAATCTGTTACGTATTAATATTTTTGAATGGAAATCATCTTTAAACATAGGATCATCCAAACAATATAACCATGTTGTGTTGTGGAATCAATTTCAACCCCATTAAAACAAAAATTTAAAAAGACGCTTTTTTCGTTTCAACTAGCATCAATCTAATTTTTCATAAACGGCAGACATCCTCTTCAATTAATTCCAAATCTTTTTTTTTTACTTCAATAACTTTTCATAAAAACTGTTCATACACTATTAGAGGGTCTGTAAAATCAAAATCATTCTGTATACCTTCTGAATTAGAAAGATAATGCCTCTGTGCAAGAACAAACACTCTATTCAGTTTCGTTATAAGAATTATTTGGAACCTGTTGGATGGTTACAAGAGCATTGCCAACCTCATCATTTTCCTGAGACTGAGTAATCAAATTTACATTAGTAAAATGTAGGGGTGTGCGAGTAGTGTTTTTTGAGTTCGAGCCGAGTCGAGTAGTTGGCATTTTTTTCGAGTATTGAGTATTTTCGAGCGAGTATTTACAGAAGGATTTCCTGTTCACCCAAGACAACTGTAAAAGGCAGACAACTATGTTAAGTTTTGCCAGTTTGCTGGTCTTTAGGACAGGTCAGGATGTTAGGATCAGGTAACTTAGGGTGGACCAGGATTTGGCGGAGGTTTTTGTTTTGTCTGAAAGTCACAATAGGAGGTTTTTCAAGATCTTTGGTGTGGGGAGAAGCTTTTAAGATGCTGAAGCATCTTTCCGGATTTGGTTAAGTTTCTGTAGACCATGGTGGTAATTAGTGACAAGGGGTAAGCATTGGGAACTGCTTCTGGTTTGGGGTTGGTTTTGGGACTGGGCTAAACGGATTTGGTTTTTAATAAGGTTGGTAGGGTAACCTCTCTTTTGGAATGCACTGACAAGTTGGTTGTTGTATTTATTTAGGTTTCTGGGAGAGGAAATGATATGTTTGGCACGGGTGGCTTGATTATAGGGTTGGGAGCGTTTAGTGTTGTTGGGGTGACAATGGGTATAGGGAAGGTATTGTTGTTTATTGGTAGGTTTGATGTGAATATCAGTTTGAAGGACACTGTCCTCCAATCCAACTTCAACATCAAGGAAGACTATGCGTTCAGAAGAGGATTGCCAGGTGAAATTCAGGGATGAAAAGTTGTGTAGGCTTTGAAGAAAGGTTTCAAGATTGGTTTCAGAGTCAGTTCAGATCATAAAAACATCATCGATGAAATGGAGCCAGCAGAGGGGTAGGACAGGTTGTTTTTGAAGGAAAGTCTCCAATTTCCCCATGAACAGGTTGGCATAGGAAGGGGCCATGCGGGTACCCATAGCGGTATCCTTGATCTGGAGGTAGTTGATGCCAGAACTTTTGAAGTGGTTTTTTTCAAGCATGAATTGAGTCAGCTGAACTAGGAAGGAAGTGCTAGGTTTGGTGTTTGGAGGGCGTGTATTTAGGAAATGCTCAATAGCAGCTAAGCCATGAGCGTGGGGTATATATCAACGTTATTTTATGTATAAATAGAAAATTTGCTATGCTAATATTAACTGAGATTTTGACGTTTTAGGCAAAATATTTGTAGGGACAACGTTGCAAGTGACGGCGTTTGCAATGTTGTTCTATGAATATGACAAGACTGCAAAGAGGCTAATACAATAATATACTTAATATTTGAAATATGAAACTTTTTACTGACAAAAATTAATGTAAAAATGAAGGCCTACAGAGAAAGACTGATAAAATGTTTCAATTCTGTACTTTAGCTTTCCTGGAATAGGTCTCACATTCTTTTTATATGTACGTATTTTTAGCATCTCTTTTCCACTTACGACACTTGTCTTTTCAGTTGGACTCTTTTAATTTTCTTATCCTACCACTTACTATTCATCCTTTTTTCATCGCCTGGCGAAAGAATAATACCCAACGTGACTGACATCTCATCACTTGAAACGTTGTTCTGGCCGTGCAACCCAGTTTACCGCTCATTTGGTAGACTCTTATTGCTGTCAAACTCATTTCAAAACGAAATAGCCCACGCGATGTAGAATGTCACTTGCAACGTTGTTCTGTTAAAAACTCAGTTTCACGAAACAACGTTGTTCAGCGGAGCCATTCAATTATTTTCATGTGGCGTACCGTGTATAGTATCAGCTTAGTACGACTTTGGAACTACTTGTAACTCGTCGACTATCAGAAGACCTGTTGTAGCCTGTCCTTCTGTCCCTAAACTATTTGATTTGAACAGTCCTGGCAGTTGAGTATATCTTCCGCGCTTGGCTACAAGGCAGCACATTTAACATTAGCTGAAGCCCACTTTTTGCAGTTGAACATTACTTAATTTAAAAACATTTCCCACTTAAATTTGTTAACACATGCATTTCGAATTTTAACATGCTTTATATAGTACATGTAGCTTGAGCTCTCGAGATAAATTTTTTCTAACTGGTTTGAATTAGTTGAATCAATTTTTAAAAATATCAAATTAGAACAAGTTTTTTTGTATTTTAAAGATAACTCAAGGGATAATATTGAAATATGTTCTCAGAGGCCCTAAACAATTAATTGTGTTCTCTTTCAAAAAAGGCCAAGTATAATTGTATGTTCATAAATAAAGCTGTTCTTTTTTTCAAATTACCATTGGCCTTATGGAGAATAAAATCCAATATGAATGCAGGTGTAGCGTTCTTTTAAGCACACAGAGTACCACCAGTAGTACTTTTTTTAATGCAAAAAGTTGATTAAATATTACAGTAAGTATTTATTTTATCATTGGAGTGATTTTTGTTTAAACATGAATTATGCTTTTTTAGTAGATTAAATAGACCATCAAATAAAAGATGTACAGTTTTCATAATGCTGTAAAAATGTTAACAGAGCTGTGTTGTTTTTAAGCGAAACAAAAGAATATTTCGTAATTGTTTGTAGAATAATAATGGTGATGACTTTACAGCCTATTTTTATACAACCATACAAATATTTTTACCACAATCTTTGAATAATTAAATCTCAGTTAGAATGTTATCACCACAAACAATATATCAAAGTTTATGACATCTTCAAACAATGCTGTTAAAATTTAAAAAATCTACAACATTGCAATTTTCAGGAATGTTATATTAGTTTTTATTTAAAAATACATTTTATTTGCAACACATAAAGAATTTATTTCCTATACAAATTATACTCCTTTAAAATACGACAAACAATAAAAAACAAAAAAAGTAGGGCTGAGTTGTTTTCTATACATGATACTGTTATCTAGATACTTATCTGGTGGTATCAATGGTTCTAACGAGAGTTATAGAGTTTTCACTCAGTTTATCGATGACAGTTTTGGAAAACATTATTATTGTTAAGCTTTATCATAACACAGTTTGGAGCTATCAAGTTATCAAACAAAAAAATGGATCACCCATACTGCATGTACAGCAAGATTTTCAATAATAGCTGACAGTTATTGGACAATCGTTGGTTCACTATGACAGAACTATGGACTTTTTCCCTTTGTTATCAAGCAATTCCAGCCCTTTCCAGCATTAATCCAGTTATTGCAGATAACAATTATTTACATGGCCTTCCCTCAACAGTGTGAGAATCATACTGAGGTGGACTACTCTGCTAAGGAATATTAACTCCGCTATGCCCACTTATTTGCTCCCCAAACAGAATTGGACTTTACTTTATGAATAACCAATGAGATATTAATGATGATGAGTGGTTTAAAATAAAAAGCATCATTTTAAAGATCTCTAGAGTTCACTTTGACAATGTGGTATTTGCATGGTGAATAGAAAAACATGAAAGCAAGCAATACCTGGAAATACTGGACGGCAGAAGAGTCATCTGTTCGTTCGGAAAAAACCGAGTTTCCCTTGCCAACTTTGGCTTCATTTATTTGAGAGTGAAATCTTTTTAAATCTGAAACAAAATTTGTAAGTATTTTAAATGATCATATCAACATTATCAACAAAAAGATTCCTCATCAAGCTTTAACCCATTGACGACTCATGCATCCACGGAGATAACTTGTAATGGTCCGCCGAGACCCAAACCCACAATCACGAGTTTACCAGTGATGCAAACAATCTATATTAAGAAACTATTATTTGACACTAAATAATATTATTTGTTCAATAATATGAAATATTTAGTTTCTTAATTCTTTAAACATTATTATTTAATAACCATAACTTATTAATTTCAATTTATAATATATGTTGAATATGTCAACAAAAACACTATTTTCACATTTCAGTATTGATGCGTAAGCTTGACTTTGACTGTCAGCAGTCGGCACACATTGTTTGTTCATGTGGGGTTAGTTTGTGAATTGCTATGACGTTTTAGTTCAAAAAACTATTGTTGTGTATTATTCACAGCTGCAACTTTATAAATTACAAACATAATAAGCTTATTTATTTATATTAGGGTTAGTTATTGAAGATGTTTCTGTTTGGTTACATAAAATTGCTTTGTTCTATATACAGTAAATACATTAATTTTAGGAATTGTTTGTAAAATTACTTTTCTATATAAATTAGAGAACATATAGGCATAAAAAATATTATAATACACACATGCCCATATATAAAAATATTTTATTCAAAACCCAGTTTTTGGAATTTGTAGTATTTTACAAAATAATTTATAAAAAAATAACTAAATGAGGTACCAAAATGAATCAAAGTTTTCCATGTAGAAAATTAAATTCTGCACAAGAATATATTATCAAACCAAGGTATAAAACCGAATAATTATTTTTTTAAATATCCTAATTTCAAAAAATTGAAAAATTCATAGAAATTTTTGTTTTATATACACAAAATATTTGAATTTTTAGTTTTAAAACATTGAAAACTGGTATAAATTGTAGATAATTTGTTGGGATCATGAAAATATAAGAATTTAATATATTTAAACAATATATTCCTTAGGGTCAGCTGACTGCATGATAACTGGGTTGCCAATGGGTTAAATAATGTAATCACTTATTCATAAATACAAACTAAGTAGGAACTTAAGTTTTATGTTAATAGTTTAGCTCTCTTGAAAAGGTCACTGACATTTAAAAACAGTGTTGAGTACGAATATAGTTATATGATGCCCGTGGTCAATACAGTTTGGCGTCAGTTCCTGGCACTACACAGTAGAAAGCTGATTATTACCATTTCAAAAGGGGTAAGATTTAAACAATGGTGTTGAATTTTTCATTTAGTTGTGTATTAATTGCTATATAAAGTAAATCAGCCAGTAAATTAAGTATTCACTTGTCAAACAAAATTTAAACCGAGCTGTATAAAAGAGTGAAAAAATAAAACTTTATAGACCTAATATAAATCTTTATCTCCATAAAAATAGAAAAGTTAAAAAAAACTTTTAACAGATTATATAGTTCCTTTGAATCCTGATGTATACAAAATATTTTAGGTAGCGTGTGGACTTATTTTCAAACCATCATTGTAGTATTTATACACAATAATGATACATCAAGAAATATTTTGACAATTAGATATTATTTAACTGTCCTTTACTAAAGATGTTCATTTAGTATTCGAGGTTAGAATGAAAAAGTTAGCTAATTTGTTTAATGTTTCATAAAAATGACAAGCGTAAAGTGAATATTTTAATAAGTTTGTTATTTGTTGGTTTGAATAAGGTAAGTCACAATACACACATCTTGACAGACTTCACAAACATTACTTCCCACACAAATGTCAGGTTAAATCAGTCAAAACAGAGTAAAGGTAAGTTGGAGAATTGTTCTCTATCATTCGTTGACAATTTAGATAAGACTAAGATAAACATTATGCTGTACAGTTCATAGCTTCTAACCAAACATGAAATATTTCCAGCACTATCTCCTGTTTATTAAACTTCAAGGATTTTGCAGTTAATGTTTACAAAATACATTACATATATTCACTAACATTAAGACAATTATGTCACATACAATTCATTTTAAACACAAATTATTAATTAATAAAATATTATATAATTTATCATAACAATATCATATTATATTTGCTTACGGTCTAATTACAGTACTTATTCATATTTATTCAGACAATACTACATATATTTTATAGGGTCAATCAATAATTTATCAAAATATATTGTATTTATACATAATATAAATAGATTTTTAATATACTAGAATAGTTAGTTTGAGAGTTTTCAATTAATCTTAATAATGTATTATATTAAATGTTTTTTACTTTTAATGGACACTATACAATATTGTTTATTTAACATACAAGTAGTTTCACAATAAAACAATTCATTCACTTTCATTGAACTTGTAATTCCTCAAATTGATGAATTACATTGAATATAAACATATTAAAATGTTCTTGTTATATGTGTGTGTCCATGGCATAAACAGACACACGGTTAAGTCCTTATGTCACAAACTCATCTAAGAAAAATGTATGGATTTAATGACTTGACCTAAAAGTGTCATAGAACCTACTTAACAAAAAAAAAAAAAAAAAAAAAAAAAAAAAAAAAAAAAAAAAAAATCTGAGATTGCTGATTGTTTAGGAACAGGAAAAAACTATAATACTAATTGATTTGTGATTGGGATATTTATATTAGAAACTGATCTCATGGTTTGGGCATACAGGGATCCAATCAGTTTTTTTTTTTTTTTTTTTTTTTTTTTTTTTTTCAAAAACCAAACAAAACTGTGTAGACAGGTTCAACAGGATTTTGGATTTATTTACAATCATTAAGGACTTTTATTTAATTATCTAATAGAGATAACAACTTGAAACTCAAGAGGGCTCTAAATACTTATTGTGAGGATGCCATGTCTTTGAAAATTTCTAAATGTAAAGAGGTTACATTTCATAGGGAATCCAATCCTTAACTCATCAACTACTCGATTGACTCTGAAATTGTAGAACGATGCTCAACCATCCAGGACCTCGGAATAATAACATTAAATAGTAATGTTTCCTTTTAAACTTCATATCAGTAAATTGTGCAGCAGAGCTAACAAGACATTGGGTCTCCTGGTTAGACTTTCACATGGCCCGTTCAGTTTCAGGACCTTGCTACTCATTTTTAATTCCTACGTGTGGCGACAACTTGAGTACTGTGCAACTGTTTGGTCACCTTACACCAGTGAACAACGCGATAGATTGGAATCTATCTAGAGACAGTTCTTTAGACTTGTGGTCTTGAGACTTGGGTTCTCCTATCTCGATGCACCTGTTTGCGAGACTGCATCGTGGCTTGTTACCATGCGTATATTGTTTTTGAATGTATAAATAGTGTAAACTGTGTATAAATAAATAACCTAACATTACAAAACCATTCTCTTACTCTTACTCCCACGGCCATCTATATCGCAGGTGATATTTAGCCGCACCAACAAAGCCTCTCCAGATTGACCTGTCCTCTGCATTCTCTTCCATGGCTCCAACTCGCTGTATATCTAGCCTAACCTGGTCCCACCATCTTTGTTTTGGCCTCCCACGAGGTCGCCTTCCCTCAGGGTTATTTTTGCTAACTTTCTTTAGTTGGGACTCTTCTCTCCTTCTCAACACATGCCCAGCCCACCTTAGTCTTCTACTTTTGACCTCACTCACAATGTCTGCGTCGTTATACAGGTCTCTAATCTCCCTGTTATGTTTCCTTCTCCACTCCCCTTGGTCATATGTGGGCCCATATATCTTTCTCAAGACTTTGTTTTCGAAGACAATTAGTTTTTTTTCTTCTTTCTTATTTAGTATCCACGTTTCAGATCCATAGAGCAAAACTGGGATGACTATTGATTTGTATAACCTAATTTTTGTTTTGTGTGACAATGACTTGGAAGATAGTAATCTATTGCATGCATAAATGCATCTGTTGGCTGAATTTATTCTTTGCTGTATCTCAATTTCTTCTACGCTTTTATTTGAAATTGTGACTCCGAGGTATTTGAATTCCGGTACTTGTTCGAATTCATGACCATCAACTCGTAGGGGGTCTTGGGTGTAATTTTGGTCTCTTGTAAAGTGCATGAATTTGGTTTTTGGATCGTTTGTCTTCAGCCCTATTTTTTCTACTTCTGTTATGAAGACATCTGTCAGCGTAGTTAGATCCTCTAGCTTTTCTGCCATTATAGCTACGTCATCTGCAAATGCTAGAATGTTCAGTTTTCCTCCAACTTTAACACCCAGGTTCATTTCTTTTGTCTTCTGAAGGGCCTCCTCTAGAGCCATGTTGAATAATATTGGGGAAAGGCCATCCCCCTGTCTGACTCCTGAGTTTACTTTGAAGGTTTCGCTGTTTTGTCCATTTATTCTCACAGAGCATCTTGACTCGGTAACACTCATTTTAGACAGGTTTATCAGTTTTCTGGGGACCCCAAATTTTTCTAACTGTACCCATAATCTTTCTCTGTCAATGCTGTCGTAAGCTTTTTGGAAGTCAATGAAGATGGCATAAAATTCTTTGTTATATTCCCAGTACTTGGCTACAATTTCTTTCAGTAAAAATATCTGGTCTGTAGTGGACCTACCTTTGATGAAGCCTGCCTGGTGTTCTTCAATTATTTCGTTTGAGTAGCATTCAAGTCGATTTAGAATAATTTTAGTCAGGACTTTATAGGGGATACTTAGCAATGAGATGCCTCTATAGTTTCCACACTCTTCTTTTTCTCCCTTTTTATGTATGGGTACAACTACTGCCTCTTGCCACTCAGTTGGCATTTCTTCCTTTTCCCATATTTTAAGTATTAACTTCCACAGTTTCTCGATTACTACATTGTACCGGGTCGTTTTGACCGGTACATTTTTCGGTTTTTTTTCGTTGTCTGCCAGGCTGCCTGAGATCGCTCACGCTCTGCGTTCCGCGTACTTTGGTAGCCGTTGGCCCGGTTCCGTTTCGTTCCGTGTTCCAGCAGCTTCGGTGAGGTTGGCCTGTCTTCATTTGTCTTGTGCGGCCGATCAACTTAACTATGCGTGGCTGAGAGACACTGTAACTCCAGGGTCCTCGAGTGGGACTTTCAGCCCTCAGCCTGCCGTCCGGGGGAATTTCGATCTTCTGCACTGCTCGCCTGGCCTGAGGACCATGCTGGAGCCTAGTTTCGCCCGCTACCCTCTCTACAGCTTTGGGTAGAGTTCTTCAGTCCTCAGGTCAGTTCTGTCCATTTTTTTTCCCGGCGGCTGAGCTGAGGGGTTCTGGTGATATTAAAAAAAAAAAAAGAAATAAAAAGAAAAAATCATGAAATATAAAAGAAGAAAAAAAAAAGTTTATGGAACTGTATGTGGCCTAGGCCTAACTTTGGACAGAGTGTATGAAACAGCCATGGGGACATTGCCAGAGATATATATTTAAAATTTAAAAAAAAAAAGGAAAAGTTTATATTTATTGTTATTTATTTAGTTAGTTTATTTGTTATGGTTAATCTTTACGTAGTTTATTTTTGTTATAGTTTTTAAATTTTATATTGGTTAGGTCCCCATTGTTAAACCATGTTGTTATTTATTTATATGTTTAGGCCTAGTTGTTATTTATTTTTTTGTTGTTCATTGTATTATTGATGTCAGGGGATAATAGAACGGTACCGGGTTATATTTTCTTTTAAATTATTTAATTTTTAAACTCACCAAAAGGGGATTATTGTGCTTTTGCTTAACTTTAATTCGGAGCTGCCCAGGGATTCCGGCTTACTCCCTGGCCCGGTGGAATCAAGGGATGTGGGCCAAATTGCCGGTTTAAGTGTTGTGATCCAAAAGTTTTCTAAATTTTCACTTTATTTGGGGCTTAATATTTTTCTTACGTTTTGGGGTGTCTCAGGCTAAACTGCAGATAGGCCATACACCCTGTAGTTGATTAATTGTTAAATTTTGGTATTTGTAGAGTTTGTGGTATTTATAGCGTTTGTTATTATTGTGTATTATCTTGTTAATTTTAGTGTTTGTTATTTATTTAAGTGCGAATTGATATTGTGGCCTTCTGCCGTTTTGATTAATTAATTATTTTGATTTTTTGGTAATAAACTAGTTTTGCTCAGCTGCCGAGTGTTATTTTGACCCTCCAACTGCCACCCGTGATCCCATCGCTCGACTTGTTTTGAGCCATCCCCCGGTTGGCACGCTTACCAGCTTTGGTGGGGGGATGGGTCTCAATTGGTAGCAGAGCGTGGTTGTCTAAAAAAAAAAAAAAAAAAAAAAAATTAAAAAAAAACTCACTTGGTTGTTGACGGTAGGTGTTTGCCTGTTAGTAGGTCATGATTGGCCGACCTACCGTCATGGTGTCTTGGTATAAAAAAAAAAAAAAAAAAAAAAAAGAAAAAAAAAAAAAAAAAAATAAAAATTGTTTAACCCTTTCAGTGCCGGACATTTTTTTTAAAAATGTCCCTATGTTGCCGGGCATTTTTTCACTAGTTTTACCTTATGTTGCCGGGCAATTTTAAGCGGTTTTGCAAGCTATTTAAAAAAAAATCATAACTAATTTATTTATCAAGGTAAAACAATGATTTTTTTTTTTGTTATTTTCCAAAATGTATGCACAACACCATAAAACAACAGAAATCATATAATATTATGGTTAACACTATATAAAAATATATGTACTTACCAATTTTTTTTTTTTTTTTTTTAATCCAAAAAGAATGCCTTTTAACCATGATGAAAAAAATCTGTTTGTTATAGATGTGCACTTCACTAATTAAAACAATCATTTAAGAATATAAATACAAATTTTCAGGTCCATAGCTTCAAAAATAACTAATTGGTTCACATTTTTGTAAATTCTGGCGCATTTCAGTTTTTCACTACAATAACCGGTAATACATGAGGATATTCTATTATTGATTTCCATCCAAATAAGTTCAATGAAGTTCATACATGTTGCATAATATTATATAATTAATAGTAAAAAAATGAACTAGGCTAACATATTTACAATTTTTATGATAAATAAAAAAAATTAAAATATTTTTAGCAATGGTGTTTGCTAAGGCACTTGTTATGTATGCCTTTCTTACATTTACTACACATGAAAGTGGACTTCTTCCTTTTGCCACCTTTTTGCGTACTTTCCTTACTGCAAACACAGCAATTTTTTTCACGGTCATCAGGAATTTTTTGAATTGGAGGAATAACAATGACGTTGCGTCAGACAGCTGACCGAGAGCGCTGCTGACTTGATCACGTTGTGATGTGTTTATTATTGTTTTTATATACTGAATGTACACAGTTAAATGCTTTATAAATATTGAAAACAGATAAAGAATATTATTCTTAATACTATTGTTAAAGTTTCAAAGCTAAAAATTATTATATTTATTTTTTACGATTTTTTTACGAAACGTCCGGGAAAACCGGACGTTGGCACTACGCGACCACCTATAAACGTCCGGGTCCTACCGGACGTTGGCACTTTGTGAACAGTTAAAAAACGTCCGGGTACCCGGACGTTGGCACTGAAAGGGTTAAAAAGCAAAACAATTAGAAAATCCTATTAAATAATTTAACTTACAAAAAAAAAAAAAAAAAACAAAAAAAAATTTTAGGCAATCCGCTTGGTTACGTTGTTGAATGGGTTTCATGGGTGGATTGGAGTGGTCGGCAGTGGCTCGGTAGGCTGAGGGTTTAGTTCGTCTTGGACCCTGGAGTTGTCGTTTTTTGTGTATATTGTTGAGAATTGTTGCGTTAGAGATGGCCTATCTGCAGAATGTTGCGCTCCTGGTGAAGGAGGAGTTGATATTTTGAGTTGAGGGTCGCGGGGTGTGACTCCGGAAGGGGGAATTTTTTGGGAAACCCCCGAGGTTGCTGGGGGAGAAAATTTTTCCCCCGGGTCGGCGGGGGGTTTTGGGTTCTAAACCTGCGGGAGGTTGGGGATGATTTGGGGGGTTTTGTAAACGAAAAGGGGGAAATTGGGAAGGGGGGGGGGGGGGGGGGGGTTTTAGGGTTTTCAGTTGGAACCCCAAAGTGGGTGGGTGAGGGCCCTGCCCCCCTTCCCGTCTGGGCCCATCTGTTACCCGTTTAAGGCGGCCCAACGGGCGCCGGGGTTTGGAAACCGTCGGATAGGGGTGGATTTTGGGGAGAGTGAAACCCTAGGTGGAGAGATTTTTCAGGAAACTCCCCCTTTTTCCCAAGACCCCTGGGTTGGGTCACGGCCTGCTTTCACACTGTCCCCAAACGTGTCGAGGCCCAGGCTGGGGACAAGGGCTCTAAAGTCCCTGAGGTTCCTTCGGGACCCGGCAGGCTTTTTCTGTTGAGGTTGCTTTTTGGTTCGTCTCCAGCTCCCTTTCCTTTCTGTTTTTCGGCCCCTTGGGTTCCCTGCCCCTTTTTGGCCTAAAGCTCCCAAAACGGGCTGCCAAACCCTCTCCCCGCCATGACCCCAAAATCTCCCTGGGACCCGGGGGGAATGGCCCTGAGGAGTTTTTTAAAAGTTTCTGGGGGCCTTTCCCCAGCTTAGTGGGGATCCCCCGGCATGCGGGGTGGGGATTTGGGTTTCTTTGGTTTTCCTTTTTTGCAGGGGGCCCTGTTGGGGGGGTTGCGGATTTCTGGTTTTTGGCCCCGTGTCCCTCGGGGGACTCGTGCCATGGAATTTAAATTTTTCATTTTTTTCCCCTTTGACCCCCGGGGAAAAGGAGGGTTTCAGGGGACAGATTTTATGGGTCGAGGGGTGGGGGCAGTCTCTGGAAAGCCTTTTGCCCTCTTCAGTCGGGGAAAAAGTCTAAGCTTTTTGGGGCCTCCCCCTTTCTGAACCCTGAAAACCGTTAAATGTCACCCCGGGTTTGGCTTTTCTCCCGAAAAAGGGTTTGCCAGATTTTTTTTTGGGCTGGTGTTCCTTCAACTTTTCGGGCTGCACCCGGTGGGGCATTGTTTGGGGACGGTTTGCAGTTCTCAGCCCAGAAAGGGGAAAGGGATTCGGGAAGTATCGTGTCTCCCCCCCCGCCCCCCCGGGGCTAGGGGTTTTAAAGGTGTGGGTCGCCAGTGGGGGGTGGGGTTCTCGGCCCCCTTTTTGGGTTTTGTTTTGCTTGGGGCCTCCTGGAAAAATTTCCTTTCTTTCTGTGTCCCCCGGTGAGGATCTGGGGGGGGAAACGCTCGGGGGGGGGGGGTTTTGCCTCCACAGTAGCCCCCCCGGCGTTTTTGCGATTTGCCCTTTGGGCCATTTCCCTCAAAGCTTTGCCCATAGCAGGGCGTGGGGGATGTTGGGGCCTTGCGGGGCAATTGGCTTTCCCTGGGGTTTTTTTTAGGGGGGTCACCTCGGTGTGGTCCGGCTTTTTTGTACCCTTTTGGGGTTTACGGGGTTGACCGGGACCTTTTCGGGAAACCCTGGTTGGGCATGCAGAAACCCAGGCCTTTCTTTTTTTGATTTCCCTTGACCCCTTTAAAAATTTCAGGCACCCGGGAGCCCTTTTCTTTTAATTTGCGGGCCCGGCTTTCCCAAAACCCTGCTATCCCCATATTTCTAAAGGCTTTTTTTCATTTTTTAAAAATTAAAGGTTTTCCCCCTGGGGGTGGGGGTTTTCCTTTTTTGGCCCCCGGCCTTTTTGGCGGTTTCTATTCTCCAATAGGGTCCAAACTATTCCAAAAAGGTAATTGGGGGTTACCTCCAGACGCCCCCGAAAAGGCTGGTTTTTAAGTTTTTGAAGGGCCAATTTGGGTTTGCCCTGGGAGGTGATTTTAATCCTTGGTCAAGAGGGGGTTGTAAATTTTCCGGGGAACAAAAGGGGGATCCTTGGAAAATTCCCCCGGGGGAAGGGCGGGAGGGCCAAAATTAAAAGGAGGTTTTTGTTTAGCGGTTTCCTAAAACCCCCCTTACGCAACGGGGGTGATTTCCCCTTTTTGGGGAATTTATTGCCCCCTATCATCCCCGGTTATTCCCCCCAAGCCCAAATTTAGGAAGTATCGTACAAACCCCCCCCAACTTTGGAGGGAATTAATGAGTGGGTTTTTTTTTGATAAAAAAGATTTTTCTAACCCAAGGGTTTTTTTAAATAAGTAATTGACCCCAGTCTTTTCCGGTTTTTTTGGGCCAGCCCGGGCCTTTTCCCCTTTCCCCTAACCTAAAGGGTTACTCTTGGGTAGGCTTTTAAAATGGGAAAAAAAGGTAAAAATTAAGTGGGGCAAATTTGAGCCGGGTACCCCATCTTTTTCCCTTCTCCCAGTTTGTTTGGGTTCCGGGGAAGCCTTTTTTTCCAGGGGGGTTGGATTTTGAAACAGGTGGGGCCATTCGGTTTTCCAATTTTGGGAAAAAGGGATAAACCCTTTGGGGAAGTTTCTGGGGCCGGGAAACCTTTACCGGTTCATAGGGTTCCTAAGGGTTTTGGGGCGGGTGGGGGGGCCTTTCCTTTTGGGGCTTGGTTTCATTCCATGTGGAAAGGGGGTCTAAAAGGGGGTTTGCTTAAAATTCCCTTACGATTCTTGGGTCCTAAAAAGGGGGGGACTTTCGGGGGAACAACTTTTTGCACACCCCCTTTGGGGGAAAGTTGGGGGGGTGTTAACTTCGGGGCGGGGGGCCATACCGTAAATCCAAGAACGGCAACTTTTGGCCGTCCGGAAATTTTTTTCGGGGGGTTCAATTTAAAATTTTTCCAAGGGGTTGAAGGGACCTGGCGGGAGGGCTTCCGGGAAATTTTCTTAGGGGGTGAAAGGGGGTTTGGGCCCGGGGGTTTTGTTGGGGAGGGAATTTTTACCGGTGGGCTTTAAACCCAAAAGGGGGGCGAAAAAAGTTCCCCCTTGGGGAACGATTTGCGGAAAGAAAGGGGGGTTGGTCCCTTTTGTCGGGGGGGCCAAAAGGGGTTAGCAGATGGGGGGGGAAGGGCCCCAAAAGGGAAAAGGGGTTTTTGGGGGGCAACCCCCCTGTTTTGGTAGGGGCCCGGGATTTCGGGGGAAAAGAGATTTTATTCTTAGAGGGTTTGTCCCCCTCCGCCAAAGGGCGGGTGCCCCCTTTTCGGGGTTTTAAAGGGGGGTAGGGGGGCCCAAAAATTTGGGGTTTTTCCCCTTTACCCGGGAGGGAGTTTGAAACCCGGAAAGGAATTTTTACTTGGTTTAAGTGCCGGGCTTTTGGGGTTTGGGTAGGGGAAAGCGGGTTTTTGGAAAAACCTTTGAGTTTCTTGTGGAGAACCCAGACAATCACCCCTGTTTGGTTTTGAATGGGGGGAAGGGGAAAATTTGGGGGGGGGTGGTGGGGGGGGGTTTCAAAATTTTGGGTTTTTAAGGGGGTTGGGGGGGTTTGGGAAAATATTTTGGGGGTAGGGGAAAGGGGGTAATGGGTTGTCTTTTGGAGGGGGGAAGGAAAGTAAAAATTTTATGAGGGTTTTGGGTGGTGGGGGGAAATTTTGGGGGGGGAAAGGTTTTGGGGGGGGGAAAACTTTTATAAAGAAAAATTTGGGGTGAAAAGGGTAATTTAGGTGGGGGGGGTTAAGAGGGGGGGGTGATTATTTTTTGTAAAGGGGGTTTGGGTTAAATTTTTGGGGGGGAAAAAAAAAGGGGTGAAAGGGGGTAGGGGGGGGGGTTTTGGGGGGGAAAAGGGGGGGTTTTGGGGGAAATAAATTTTTTGGGGGGGGATTTGGATTAAAAGGGGGGGGGGCAAAAGGATTTGGAAAGGATTTATTGGAAGGGAGGGAAGGGGGGCGGGTTGGGGAAGGGGTGCGGGCTTGTAAACCTGTGGCTCCCAGCAAGCCTATTCAGTGAAAGGGGTTAGGGGGGGGTTTCTTCTGAGGTGGGGGCGGGTTTTCCTTTTGAAAAGGGTTCTTAAAAATAGTGGGGTTTTTTTCCCCCGTAGAAGTCAGGTTTTAACTTTTTCCTATTTGGGTTGTGTGGATGCTTTTCAAAGTTCTTTTGGTTTTTCCCCCACTTGGGAGGTGCCAGGGCCTTAAGTTCCCCAAATCCGGGGTTTCCCCAGCCCCCACCCCCAAAACCCCCTTTTTTGGGTTGTCCCTTCCACCTTGGGGCCGAAAGGGTACCCTTTTTTTACCTCACACGAGTTTCGTAGGTTCTTTTTTGGAAAGGTTTCAGGCTTGTGAACCTTCCTTATTACCCCCCACCCTTTTCCTGCAGAGGGGGTTTAAACCCCGCATTCTTCGGTTTTGCCCTTTTTTACCTTCCATGCTGAGAAGCAGAACCCGGGGAAAAGGATTTCTCTTTTTGGGTCCGCTTCCCTTTTAAATTTTTCCCAAGCTTGAAAAGGTCACAATCCCCTTTCCCTTCAAAATTTTCTACTTGGCTACCCCCCCTTTAAAAAAACCCTTTGTCCAACTTGTGGAGGTTAGAGGATCTTCTACTACCCCAGGGCCCTGACTAGTGTCCCTTTGGGGGGCTGCTCGGCGCAACCCGCAACGTGCTAAAAAAGAAAGATGAGGAGGAGGGTTTTATAAAGGGTCGCACTTTCCCAACCCTTTTTAGGTTTTTGGGGTTTGGTTCTTTGTCTGGCCCCCCCGGGGCAGTTTCGGGCCCGGGGGGGAACGGAGCTGCCAAATTGTGCTATGGGGGGTCTGGTCCCCACCGCCTCGACAGGTTTTTGGGCACCGGGGGGACTTTCCCCTTTATTTTGGGTTTTTCCCCCTTTTGGGGGGGTTTTTTTTCAGGAAAGCCCCATCTGTCCCAGCTTAAGGCTTTTCCGGGAAAGGTTGACCAGGAGTTGGTGTTCCCGGGGGTTTCTTGGGGCAAAGGATTGATCACTTCCCGCGCCCGGTGGCGGGGTTTTTGAGAGAGTCCCCCATTCTCTTTTTCGGTTGGGGCCCCACCGTCAGGGGAGGTTTTTGTCCCCGTTTGAGGGGTTGCCCCCTCTTAGTTTTCTTTTGGGTCCCTTGGGGACCACTTTTTGGAGGGCCCTTTTTCTTCCCCTTGGTTCCCTGAGGTTTAAAAACCGAGTTTTCCCCCGCCCGGGGTGTTGAGGTTTTTCAGGGGAGGTTTTTTAACCCGGGTTGTTTTGGGCCGGGACATTTTTCCCCGGTTTTTTTTTTGTTGTCTGCCAGGGTCCTGGGGAAACGCTCACGCTCTGCTTCCCCCGTATTTTGGAGCCGTTGGGCCCGGTTCCGTTTCGTTCCGGGGTTTCCCGCAGCTTCGGTTTAGGGGTTTTGGCCCGTTTCATTTGTCTTTGTGCGGGCCCGATTTAACTTAACATGCGTGGCTGAAAAGGGAACTTTTAACTCCCGGGTCCTCGGGGTGGGACTTTCAAACCCCCAGGCCCCGTTTTCCGGGGGGGAAATTTTGATCTTCTGCAAATGCTCGCCTGGCCCGAGGACCATGTGGAGCCCAGTTTTTGCCCTTTCCCCTTTTCTACAGTTTGGGGAAATTGTTTTTTCGTCCTAGGTCAGTTCTGTCCATTTTTTTTCCCGGCGGACTGAGCTGAGGGGTTCTGGTGATATTAAAAAAAAAAAAAAAGAAACTAAAAAGAAAAATCATGAAATATAAAAGAAGAAAAAAAATGTTTATGGAACTGTATGTGGCCTAGGCCTAACTTTGGACAGAGTGTATGAAACAGCCATGGGGACATTGCCAGAGATATATATTTAAAATTTAAAAAAAAAAGGAAAAGTTTATATTTATTGTTATTTATTTAGTTAGTTTATCTGTTATGGTTAACTCTTTACGTAGTTCTATTTTTGTTATAGTTTTTAAATTTTATATTGGTTAGTGTCCCCCCATTGTTAAACCATGTGTTATTTATTTATATGTTTAGGCCTAGTTGTTATTTATTTTTTTTGTTGTTCATTGTATTATTGATGTCAGGGGATAATAGAACGGTACCGGGTTATATTTTCTTTTAAATTATTTAATTTTTAAACTCACCAAAAGGGGATTATTGTGCTTTTTGCTTACTTTAATTCGGAGCTGCCCAGGGATTCGGCTTACTCCCTGGCCCGGTGGAATCAAGGGATGTGGGCCAAATTGCCCGGTTTAAGTGTTGTGATCCAAAAGTTTTCTAAATTTTCACTTTATTTGGGGGCTTAATATTTTTCTTACGTTTTGGGGTGTCTCAGGCTAAACTGCAGATAGGCCATACACCCTGTAGTTGATTAATTGTTAAATTTTGGTATTTGTAGAGTTTGTGGTATTTATAGCGTTTGTTATTATTGTGTATTATCTTGTTAATTTTAGTGTTTGTTATTTATTTAAGTGCGAATTGATATTGTGGCCTTCTGCCTATTTTATATTGTGGCCTTCTGCCGTTTTGATTAATTAATTATTTTGATTTTTTGGTAATAAACTAGTTTTGCTCAGCTGCCGAGTGTTTATTTTGGACCCTCCAACTGCCACCCGTGATCCCATCGCTCTACTTGTTTTGGCCCATCCCCCGGTTGGCACGCTTACCAGCTTTGGTGGGGGGATGGGTCTCAACATTTCCTCCTTTTTTTAGTAATTCTGCTGTAATTTCATCTTTTCCTGGAGGCTTGTTATGTTTCAGTGTCTTTACTGCGTTTTCCACTTCTTGTTTGGTTGGTGGTTCCAGGTTTGGTTGTACATAGTAATAGCTACATTCATTGTCTTGTTTTGTTGTTTCGTCTCCTCTGTTGACATTAAGTAGATCACTGAAATATTCTTTCCACCTTTCAAGGACTTTTTGGCTTTCCGTAATTAATGTGCCATCTTTACTCTTAACTCCATAAGAGCGGGGGGTGAATCCTTTTTTGAAAAATCTTACTTTTCTAAAGAAGTCTCTTGAGTTGTTTGTTGTGTTATCTTCTCCGGCTTTATCCAGCAAGCTATTTATATATAGCCGTTTTTTCCTCTTCAATAACCTATTGGTATCCCTATTTGACTTGTTGTAACTCTCTCTGTGTTCTATGCTGTTACTATTCATCCAGGTCTTTTTCCTAACAATTCTTTCTTCAACCATTTGCTCACATTCATGGTCAAACCATGGCTTTTTGTTCTTTTTCTTCTTCTTTCTGCCACATACTTCTTCTGCTGAGTCTAAAACTGCTTCCTTGAAGTTGTTCCAATTATTGTTTATATTATCATTTTCGTCCACCTCTTCTAGAAGTTTGAATCTGTTTTCAAGTTTAAGTTTAAAATTTTCAACTATACTGTGGCATTTGAGCCTCTCTGTGTCTATAAGTCTTTCTTGTCTTTCCTCTTTTCGTCTCTGAGTAGCTATTCTTTGTGTCGTCTTCACTACAACTGACTGGTCAGTTCCACATTCTGCCCCTCTAACACTCTTAATGTTCGTTATGCTGCTTTTATGTCTTTGGTCAACTAGCACATGATCAATTTGGTTTTTGATAACTCCATTTGGTGATGTCCAAGTGGAGTTACCAAAAACCATTACAAAACCATACCTAACCAAATTGACACTTTTCAAATGCTAACTCTCTTAAAATTGTGAAACCTATACAAATTTTATTATTTGGACAACCCACAATTTTATTTTATTCCTTTGAGAACCCACAATGCTTTATTAGGAAAAAAATATTTTTCTGTTTCTTCATTTTAGTAATTTTCCCAGTTTTTCTGCCGAAAAACTGATCATATTCTTGTTTCTTGGTTACTATACAGAGTGAGTTTTATGTCCTGGCACACTTGGATATAATTTAAACGGCCCGAGATATCTATTTGAAACCTTGACCCTACCTATTATAACATATTTTCTTAATTTTTCAAGTTGTTGAAAATTTTGCCCCCCTTTTCTAAAGGGGGGTAAAGGGGGGCAACTAAACATTTTCAAATACAAACCCCTATCATGTGACCCCTCATTTTAAAGGGAATAAAAATGAAATCCAATAATGCAAACTAGAGGTCTCTACGTTTATTTTAACAGATTTTATGACAAATTTATAATAATAAAATCAGTAACTGTCTTGTCCTGTTTATCGTAACATGAGTCAACATGCTTTGGAATTTCCCTTGTTCTTATCTTACCGGTTGCAACAATCTACTGTTGACTTTCTCTTTACCATTCACTTGCATTTCATCAGCTGATTGGTTAAGTTGCTATAAACAACATCAGTTTAAGGTTATTTTTCTGACAAACAGTGTTACTTATTTTATTTCTACATGGAGAATTCTGAGTTTGAAAGAATTACTGTGTTAATGATGAGAGGTTATGAAGAACGTATGAGATCATACGCTGAAGTAGCAGAATTATTCAATGAGTAATTTCCTAACCGGAACAATCCCATAACTAGATTTACTGTGGCAAGAATTGTTCAACGGTTTAATGATACTCATTCTGTAAAGGATAGACCCAAGCCAGGAAGGGTTCCTGTAACTGACGAGGAGAAATCATTAGATGTTATGCATCCCCACATATCTACGAGAAGAGCTGCTTTGGAGCACGACATTAGCCAATCTTCGGTAAGAAAAATTCTTAAATATAATAAATTCAAACCTTTTAAAGTCAAACTAGTGCAAGAGCTTAGTGAAGATGACTATGACCGTAGGGTTGAATTTTGTGATATAATGATGGGCATACTAGACGCTGAACCTGAGTTACTGAACAGAATCCTTTTTAGTGACGAAGCAACTTTCATGACCAACGGTGCCGTCAATCGGCATAATTGTCGTTACTGGGCAGATAACAATCCACACTGGTATGTAGAGGCCCATACACAACGTCCTTCAAAAGTTAATGTTTGGGCAGAAATAGTTGATCACCGCTTAGTCGGTCCATTTATAATTGATGGAAACTTAAATTCTGTGAAGTATTTAGATATGCTTGAAAACCAGATTGTGCCTGCACTCCAAAATATGTTTGGACAAGAAGCTGATAAGATTTGGTTACAACAAGATGGAGCACCACCATACTATGGTCTTGAAGTACGACAATATCTAAATAATGTCTTCCCAAGAAGGTGGATAGGCTGAAGGGGCGCTGTGGAATGGCCAGCAAGGTCTCCTGACCTTAACCCACTTGATTACTTTTTTTGGGGCTACATGAAATATCTGGTGTACAAAACAAGGCCAATTGACGTCCATGACTTAACGCAAAGAATTTTGAACTTATCTCAAACAATTCCTAGAGATAATTTCTTGAATGCTGTCACAAGTTTTTACACACGTCTAGCACACTGTCAAACAGCCGAAGGTGAACAGTTTGAACACCTGCTACATTAAAACAGGTAACTGTTTTTAGAATTTGCGTTAGTGTTGACTCATGTTACGATAAACAGGACAAGTCAGTTACTGATTTTATTATTATAAATTTGTCATAAAATCTGTTAAAATAAACGTATAGACCTCTAGTTTGCATTATTGGATTTCATTTTTTATTCCCTTTAAAATGAGGGGTCACATGATAGGGGTTTGTATTTGAAAATGTTTAGTTGCCCCCCTTTACCCCCCTTTAGAAAAGGGGGGCAAAATTTTCAACAACTTGAAAAATTAAGAAAATATGTTATAATAGGTAGGGTCAAGGTTTCACATAGATATCTCGGGCCGTTTAAATTATATCCAGGTGTGCCAGGACATAAAACTCACTCTGTATATTTATAATATTGCTTTCAATAACAGCTTCCAAAATAAAAGCAAGAGGAAAGAAAAATTGGAAACCGGACTAACTCTATAAAAATAAAATTTAAAGTACAAAGTACTCATGTCTTAGTGTTTAAATATTGATCTCCCGTCACAGACCTAACTCCTTCACAACCATGACACATCTGCTTCTCCGAATGAAGATCAGCTAATCACCCCTGAAAAGCGTGAGTGGTGTGCTGAATCATTCTGACTAAATGGTTACCAACAAAGCCAATGTAGGAAGTAAAATAGAACAATGTGCAAAAATGAATAAAAGGTGGCAAAAATATGAAAATGGATATAAAAATAAACTGGATATCAGATGTTATATTTCTAATTTAAATCAAATTGTGTATGGCTAAAGATGAATTTGCTTTGCTGGGAATTAGCATAAACTTAAGTCTTACCTGATTCATCTCGAAATCTTAGGCACAAACTTTCACCTTCAATATTAAATAAATATGAAATACCCCCTATTCGGGCACATTCGGTCAACCTATGGACAGGAAATTCATACAAGTCTTCAACTCTGCCGTTATTTGATTCTGAAACAAACAAAACACACCGATGAGTTCTTTCATATTGAAGTATATATAAAAGAAAGGATAAATATACTTTATTAGAAGTACCAACAATTAATGCACAAATTTTATTGATAATATATCATTCAGAAAAACATTACAAATAAGAATTCCTTGGATTATCCATTAAATAAGTCAATTAAGCTGGAATGTTGTTTATTTCAATATTTATTTATAATTTTTGAGTACAGCAAAACATGCAAACTCAGAATAAATAGCTAATCATTATCAAGTATTTATTGCTTAAAAAAAGATAAGATTGCATTTGTAATCGCCATTTTTTAACAATTAATAACAATCTCATTCATACATACATAAAGTTACATTCTCACTCAAATTCATTCAAGAAATACCACAATAAACACAGTATCCAATAATATATATATTTTGTTGTTCTTATATATTGTTCCCAGCGGCATGAAATAAACTCGTCCACAGAGTAAAACGCTTTACTTACCTAAAGGCTTCTCAATCGGGATTTAAACTGTTTTTTGTTTGGTGAGTTTTGTATACTTACTGAGAGCGAGTTAATTAATCTGACACCAGCTTGTGATAACATGTATTTAAATTCTGTTGTTCTGTGTTGCAGAACGCGGTAGCAGTCCCTGCCTCTTGTACTGTTATCAAGGATGTCTGTACCAAGCAACAAATTGCAATAGAATTTGCAATACAGAGCCACTTCAAGTATATAAAGGCAGGGCAAAGTAAGTAACTCAAGCTCCCTGAAAGCGTTGCCACATGACCAGCTGGAACTGATACTGACTAGTTTGGTAAAGCATTTATGGTTCCAGATACATGTTGCATCACATCTGACGGAGAAAACTTCTTTTTAAGTTTGGGGAAGAAGGGTCTTATCACATTCAACAAGGTTATATAACTTTTCATGAACTTCATACAAGTATCATCTTTGGGCTAAACATGATTACAATCTGACTACAGGTTTTAAATGTAGAATATTTACCAAAAATGAACTAACTTAAGCTAGCCACTTTATACACTCAGTTAATTTACTGGCTCACCAAATATAAATTTTTGTATGCTTTTACCACTTCAGTAAAGTAGCTTTGGCTACGGAGCTAAGGTATGACACACCAGCTGGACCGGGTTTGATTCCTGGTATGACCATAACAATTATTACCTCTGTGCCGCTCCCATAGTTCGGAAGTTACGTTAAACCTGTGGTACAACGAGCCTAAAAAACAAAAATGGGCTCGTCTAAGCAGATGAGGGGAACTGTGTCTTAATTGAATATCCCTTCCCACTAAAAGCCATGACATTTTTTTAACACTTCAATCAATCATTTTCTGGTCGTTTTCTTCCATAGGTTTTCTTTCTAAATGGTCCAATAGTTCTTTATTCGTTTTGATATTATCTTTCGTTTCTCATCTGTAAATACCCTATTCATTATATCTTGTTTCTTTATCTTTAGTTTAAACCTTATTTTAATACTTTGAGTTTCTTTAAATTTTGTGTTTAACTCTGCAAATTGTTTCAGGTTATTTCCAGTTATTTCATATCCTCTAAAATTTCCTTCATCCATCCTACTTGTTTCAAATTCCAGAGCGTCAGTGCGATTTTTCTTTGTAATTTCTTGCTATTCTTTGTAATTTGTAATTTTCATTAAAAAAAACCAAAGAAAGAGATCCTCTTCTTTCGTATAGTATCAGTGATGGGTGGGCTCTATTTCTCTGTATACCACTTAATTTGGTATTATTCTTCACTGGCCATCTTTTTGATATTCTTTGTTTCTGCATGTTTTCTCTATCCTCTTATTAAATTTTGTCGATTTTGTTTTTCTATGTAACTTTAAAAGGAACCACTTCCGTATGTCACCCCTGGTTAAACAACCATCTTATAATGTATTAATTGTGTTTTGGTCGAAAGGTGCTTTTTATTGTATGTAGACCATGTTCATTTTTGAGCTTCTATCATTCTATTAGTTCTTTCTTCACATGCAGGTTTTTCGTCCAAGTTGTATGTTACAATTTCTTCTATATATTTAAATGGTTTTACTTTTTTTATATTTATTAGTATATGGTTTATTACTATCTATTACCATTACCTTAGTCTTTTCAAATGATATCTGGAGTACAATTTATTGTATTATATTTTGTAGGCTTGTTATTTGATTTTTTGTCTCTTGAATATTATTAGCTAGTAACCTTAAGTCGTTTGCAAATCCAAAGTTCTTTTCGATTGGCCCAATAGTTCTTCATTCGTTCTGATCTTCACTTTCATTCTTCATCTATAAACACTCTTCTCGCACATCTTCAGGTTGGACATTGATGAAACTTTGAGGGGCAGTTAAGTCCTGGATCTGCATTTAAAGCACTTTTGCAAATGTTTACAATGTTAAAAAGCACTGGAAACCTTAATTTACAAACAACCCCCCTATATTAACTATGTAACATTAATGATTAACATGATCTAATTTTGTTGAATTTATTATATTACTATATATACATATCTTGAATGATATAGCTAATCTGGATCCTGCTGACAAGTATGTTTTCTTATTTAGTAGGGCCACACTCGTATAAGTTTTTTTTCATAAATAAAGAATTTTCTGTATGATTTTTTTTAATCGATGGCAGAATTAGTGCATAGGCCAAATATACGTTTTTATCCAAATTAGAACCATAATTGGTGGGATATGCATACTGTACAGCTCACAGAACAAAAACCTTGATGATCTCCATTATTATTTGTACTATCTTCCAACCAAATATATTGTATCCACGGTCAAGTCTGGGATGGTTTTAAGCAAAGAATGCTTAAGCATTGAAGATTAGTACAGAATATGCAAATCTGCACTTATGTCATATCAGCTTGCAAATGATTTTCTGATCTAATACGCGTATATAAGAGATATATAATAATGAGTTATTTCAGACTTGCTATAAGTTATCAATTTGACTCCTTAGTCAATGTCAATTTCAGAGTCATGAAAATATCTTAAATCAGTTGCATGAAGAAGTTCTTTTGATGTTGCTTAAATTACAAGGATCAGCCATAGTATTTAGTGAAAACACCAAATTATAGACAACAATGTATTTTCTTATCAAAACATATTAATTGCCCCGTAACAACACCATTTGAATTTGCACTAGTATTGTTGTCTATGAATTAGGCTATACAGGAACATATAGATTTTTTAGAACTTTACAGCAAAATAACATTAATTTTCGTAAAGTAGTGCTGACCAGACATGGGTGGCCACAACAAAGACCATTATCAAAGCTGGTAAGGAGAAAACTGACTAAAAGGATAATTAAAAAATGTAAATGTGCACTGATTCTTGTAAGCGTTCTAATGATATAGAGTTTAAACTTTTTTAATATGTTTTAAAACATGCTTTTACTAAATGGTTACATCCAATAAATGTTCATCATTGTACATTGTGATGTCATTACAGGAAGAACCCCAATGTCAGAAAATATTTAACAGTGCTAGTGTTAACACTGACAGTAATGCAGCTGTGTACAGACAGCAAAGCTTGTCAGATACTGCTGTAAATCCAAAGCAATAATCAAACAAAGCAAGTGTTTCTTCACTACATTAGTCACAAAAACACTTCCAAATGCCCAGAGATATTACCAAACAAAATTATGCACTTATCGAGCATACATTACACACAATCTGTTAGTAGATACAGCCTTATATAAAGTTTTATATTGGTCTTTAACCAACACTGTTATTTATTATTTAACGTTAAATAGGCCTAAACATCCTACACTTGTTTTATACAAAACCAAGACAAATCAAAACTAGCTTTATCGTAGACTTACATTGTGGGTTTTTTGAGCACTCAAATAAATGAGGATAATAACCAGTAATGCATGTATAGCAGCTGACTGGGTACAGACAGTAAAATAAATAAATTGGTGGTAGCATGAAAACTGCCAATCCCAGCATTATCGGGTAAATATATCAGTAGGCAGAACACTTCATATATAGCTGGCTATAGTGTTAATTAATCACAAGGTGCAAACTGTCATGAAAATTGCCAATCCCAGCATTATCGGGTCAATCTATCAGTAGACAGAACACTTCATATATAACTGGCTATAGTGTTAATTAATCACAAGGTGCAAACTGTCATGAAAATTGCCAATCCCAGCATTATCGGGTCAATCTATCAGTAGACAGAACACTTCATATATAGCTGGCTATAGTGTTAATTAATCACAATGTGCAAACTGCCATGAAAACTGCCAATCCCAGCATTATCGGGTCAATCTATCAGTAGACAGAACACTTCATATATAGCTGGCTATAGTGTTAATTAATCACAATGTGCAAACTGTCATGAAAATTGCCAATCCCAGCATTATCGGGTCAATCTATCAGTAGACAGAACACTTCATATATAGCTGGCTATAGTGTTAATTAATCACAATGTGCAAACTGCCATGAAAACTGCCAATCCCAGCATTATCGGGTCAATCTATCAGTAGACAGAACACTTCATATATAGCTGGCTATAGTGTTAATTAATCACAAGGTGCAAACTGTCATGAAAATTGCCAATCCCAGCATTATCGGGTCAATCTATCAGTAGACAGAACACTTCATATATAGCTGGCTATAGTGTTAATTAATCACAAGGTGCAAACTGTCATGAAAATTGCCAATCCCAGCATTATCGGGTCAATCTATCAGTAGACAGAACACTTCATATATAGCTGGCTATAGTGTTAATTAATCACAAGGTGCAAACTGTCATGAAAATTGCCAATCCCAGCATTATCGGGTCAATCTATCAGTAGACAGAACACTTCATATATAACTGGCTATAGTGTTAATTAATCACAATGTGCAAACTGCCATGAAAACTGCCAATCCCAGCATTATCGGGTCAATCTATCAGTAGACAGAACACTTCATATATAGCTGGCTATAGTGTTAATTAATCACAAGGTGCAAACTGTCATAAAAATTTATTCAATAATAAATATTTACCAGTTAATTAATATGTCACTGAAAATGTTCATTAGCCAAACTACAGAAATGGCAATTTGTAAGTGAATAAAGAAGGTAATAAAGAGTTCCTGTTGTCATCTAAATTGCTTTGATAGTATAACGTAATAAAATAATTATAGCCCATGAACAATCAATACTTTTATTCAATGCTTGTTGATTATGGCATTTGAATAGGCAAAACACCTATTGAATATTTCAGTTATAGTAAAATCTCTCACTAAAGCAGATTTCTCTAATAACAGACAGTGCACTATGTGACTTAAATCAATGGTTCATGCATGCGGACACTGTATCAACGTTATTATAGCAAGAAATTGCTTACAAATTGTTACTTGATGATTTTTCTAATATAGAAGACAGAGGCAATTCTAAGGATTAATATAATTGTAATAAGGATCAATTATTTTTTTTCTATTTATGTTGTATCAAATAAGATAGTTTTCTTATTTGTTGGTTAAATTGATTAATTCTGAGATTTTTTTTTCTTTTTCATTTATAACTTCAAATTAAATGTTTGAAAATTATATAACCACAAAATTATTTAGTAATATATATTTTCCCATCATTTAGCATATAGCTAAATGGTTTATATGTGCACTGCAGCAATGTGTATTTGTGCTTGCAAAAAAAACTAAACTGAAAATTTATTTCAATATTTATATCAAACTACATAATTGTAATTCGTAAGTCTTAACTTAGTCTTATGGGCAAATTCTATATAGTGAGTATTGCAATCTTGCCCATATTCTACATGGGCAAGATTGTTTGAAAATATTTGGAAATTTCCAGTGCTTCGAGTGTTTTTAAGGAAGAAACAACATTTCGACTGTTAAAAAAAAAACACCTGTGGTCTTCAAGTGCTACTCACTACCTTAACCTACATTAACAACTAGTATAACAAGAAACCCTTGATTTAACGGACTCCGATTTAATGTAATTCAGATTTAATGGACTGCTTACGGCATCTAAAATTCCATATATCACGGAATTAAGGAATTTTTATAGAAAATTGTAAAATGTGTAAGTTAATCACATTTATACAATATTTATTAGTATATTTTATTAATCTTAGAGTTAAATATTAGCTGGCAGCATCACAGTTAGTTTTTATTAAGGTGTGGCAATCTCATAACAGCTTGAAGTGAGTTTACCCTGTTTAACGGAAAATCGGCTTTAACGGACTAGAGCCTGTCCCATATAGTCCGTTAAATCGCAGGTTTACCGTATTTCTCCTTAACCCATAATAATTTAAGAAAACACTAAAACTACACTCTTAACCCTGGATCATGAGGAACGACATAATTTATGTGGTTCACAAAATCCCTTCTAAAAGCAAGGAACGGCATAATTTATGCTGTTGTGTTAAAATCAATAAAATATATGTTTATCATCAAGCAAGCACAACAGAGTTGGTACCAATCGACGCAGAATGTTCGGTTCTATACATTTCAGATTTTGAATAATTTTTTCATGCAATTTTATAAACGTAGGAAATAAAATTAAAACGTACAACAAGAAATGTCTGCTCAATTTCTGCCTGGCGCAAAGGTCGGGAGTGGGAAAAATGGCCTATGTTTGTCGCATGACTGAAGAATAATCAAGATGGAATAAGGCGTAGTAAATGTCAGTAGTTTTTTAATTAGCATAATACGTGTTGGTACATATACAGTACAAGTAAAACGTCACACAACATAAAATTTATTACAATATAAGCACAAAATGCACAAATATATTACAATAAAAGTACAAAATGCACAAATATTATGGTGATCGATTTCGGTGAACCACGCTCACCTTCCTCAGACCAGAAGGATTCACAAAAGAATATTTTGTCAGTCTGCAGAGAATGAAATACTGTATCCAACAAAACAAATTACTATGTTTTAACTGCATTGGGTATTTTATAATAATTTTTTTTACCCTTCTTTGCGTGCTATCCAAAAGTGAGTAACAGCATTATTTATGCTTTTCATAAAAGTTGTTGTTCAAACTTTATTTTTGACTGTAATCTAACAATTCTTGTATATTTCTATTCAGAAATATGTCACCTATCAAGTTTTAGTACATACAAAAAAAAACTTCAAAGGATTTTATATTTTTTATTATAATTATAATATGCACAATTTTCAAGTGCCGTTTACATAATTTGCGCACACTGACTTATAGGTGGTGAGTTGATCTCGTGAATGTAGTAGTGCGAGGACTCCTTCCCCAGCCTCAGTGGAATTGGAAGCTGGTTGGATAAGTTGAATATTTTGTCTATTTAAGAGGGCTCTAAAGGGAAAGAAAATACAGAAGTCATGCTACCCTGGCGAGAGAAGTTGGAACTACGTCCAGTTTTTTTTTTTTTTTTTTTTTTTTTTGTGAAGGAAGTTTAATCCGCCGAACAGAGTACAATATAGTTCCTTTAATCATTACTTGTATAGTAAGTTTTCGTAGTATTTTCAACCGGAAACCCCAATTACCCCTCCCTCCCTCCTGCCGCCTCCTCAGTTGGCTACGCCCAACCTTCTCTGTCTGTATGTTGAGCAGAAAGGCCAATTCTTTTCAACAATTGTCAATTTACTAGTCAGTACCGGTATTGCTGATGCATTTTATTTCTTAAAATGTTTTTATGCCATTTTGCTTTTGTGAAAATAGTAATATTTGTTTAGAAAAGTAGACTTTTTACAGTGAAATCAAATTATTCACTGATAAAATTGGGGGTCTACTAAATAAAATATTGAATTTCTACTTGAAACGTTTTCCAAAATCATAATTCTTGTTAAAACCTTGTTATTTTCAAAACGGTTAAAATTTAACATGGTTAGGCATTGGCTTACCATACTTATATTCTACAATTGAAGTTTTATTTATAAACATAAGGATAAGTTCTAAACTGAGTAAATTACGTTACAAAGCATGGTTTTTGTAAATATTCCTTAAAGCTGTTGAATTGTGCTCTAAACAATGGTTTTTATGTGGTTAAACATTTAATAAATGGCATCAATTTGCAAAAACATTTCTATTTCATATCTTTTTATGTTCGGTTGAAGACTAAAACAAAATAACATTAAATGAATGCCACAACAATTCTCAAAATAGGCTTAAAGCATTAAAAGATACGCTTTAATGAAAACTAAGTAAAATACATTACAAAAAAAATGACAGTTTATCTTACATTTTATAAATTTTGTAAGGTTTATTAATTATTTTTAACTAAATAAAAAATGATTTCACATAAATTATCATAGTTTTATGGCAATTACAACATAACACACTAATTTCTAAACATAGTTGAAATGTGGCTACTTTTATTTGCTGCTGAAGTATGCTGAATGAATTACTATAATACATGAAAAAAACACTACGGGGACAATTTGGTTTCAAAAAGCAGACATTTTGTTACAACAAACATTTTCAAGGGCAGAGATGAAAACCAAAGCAAACCGTACAAATGATATAAATTATAATTAAAATAATCTTCACTAAACACGAAAATGACATCCATTTGTTATACTTTTTGTAGCCTTAGTAATTATTTTTTGTATGAGATGGTTTTTATATTTATGTCTAGGAGAGAAAACAACATAATATTCATATAATACTCATAATTTCAAAGTTTTATTTATTTATTATTTTCATAAAAAATTTGTTTTGCCGGTGAGTGCATTTATGTGTGCAATGCCTTGCACTTTTTCAGGTCCATGCCTTGCAGTGCAGGTATGTGCCATGCCGGTCTAGTGTGCGCGATCCTTTACTGATAAATATGTCACAGTATGGTACTTTAGGAGTGATTAATTTAATATAATTTAAATAGGCCTACACAAATTACTAAATATAAAGATTTTTAAATAACAATATTAAACCAGAATACTATTTACAAAACAGTAAATACGTGTATGGGTAGGAGGGTCTGATGACAACAACTTTATTTTTGTCAGTTTTCCATAAATTACTATAACACGAGCATTAGCTAAGTTTATTATTAGGGCTTGCCAAGTTCATGACGGTGGCTGGCCAAGTTGATAACGGGTACTACACGAGTTGATCATTAGTGTTAGCCATGTTGAATGTTAATCACGAGTGCTAGCCAAGAAACAAAGTTGCCCGTTAGATAGAACCTATTTTTATTTTTCATAAATGCTATATTGCATGTCACAGAAATGTTATGAAGATAACAAAAATTATAAACAGAGAAATTTCAAATTTTTATTTGGCAAATATTAGGATTTAGTCCAAAATAGCCTGGCAGTTTATGTGTACAAACTTTTTTCACTAAGTTTTTAGTGATTTTTACGCAAAACACAAATTTGTCTCTAGATTTCTGAAGAAAAGTTGCAAAAACTACTTTCACGATGAATAACAAACTGGCAAATTTGTATTCAGCATAAAAACACATCAAATAAAAGCTAATAATTTTCCACATAACCGAATTATTATATATTAAAATTCCAACAGCAAAAATTTTCCTAAAAATTGGTTTTTAAAAGATGTTTTTATTTGCAATGTTTTTTAAAAAAAGGGTTTTCTCATAAGCACAATGAAATGAACTCTCTTAATAATGTGACTCATTTTAACCACTTTTAAACAGATAAATTTAAATTTTTATGAAGTTAGTAAAAAGTTTAGAGCTATAAAAATGTCAAACCTTTTGTACAACTAATCTTGGTAGATAGTTTTACATGTGTTAACCCTTTAATGGTTCACTATAAGACTCGTTGAGGTTACGGCACCTGCTTTGCTAGTGTTGCAGCGTTTATTTCAAAAAATTCATAAAACTATAATTTACTATAAAAAGAATATCAAGTACCATATTTCCTTGTTCTGTATGAAACAGAGAATTAGGAATAAAATATTGCAACTATATACAAGACAAACAAATTTAAAAAATGTTCAAAAATGTGTACCTCCTCTACAAATTACATAAACACATTATCTAAAGTTCTAAAATATGGCCAAATTATAGAGAATTTCATATTCTTTTAGAATATATAAATACATAGGACCATATGTACATTTATGTGTATTACATTTACATAAAACCTAATAACTGCACTGGTAAAAAGTGCCTTTGAAATGTAGTATGAGAAACTAAATTTTGTAAACAAAATTATAGAAGTATACAAAGAGGACAAAATAAATCATCTAAAGCGATAGATTAGGAACAGAAGGATGGAATGATATATTATATGCGATATTTACGCTACAAATAAGCCAGCTATTGTTGTTGATTTACAACGACGTCTAGTCGTTGTGAAACCGACAAATAACCTACTAGACCTGCACGTCAACGTCGGAAAACGACGGGTAACCATGTGAGGGTTAAATATTTTACAAAAATGTTTATATTACCTGGTATTTCTGCTGATAGTATCTGGACAAGACATTAAAGTAAACTTGAGAGTAATGAATGCTTATCAGCATACTTGTGTTTCATACGTTATGACTAACCCTTTCAGTGTTAGTTTGGCTATTTCCTCACAAGTCATATGCACTAAATGCTAGGCTATTTATCAAATTTTCAGGCGTTTGTGAACAAATGTATAATTTACATAACAACTTTACAACCGATTTATACAATTTAATTTTCAATTTTTTTTACAATAAACTAAGGAACAATGAAATATAGTTGTTTAGTGTCAACAAATAAGCTACACATTTATAAGCATAATAAATGTTTATAAACACATAAGAAACTAATATAACCCATACTATATTAGATTATACCATATCAGCACTGGTGGCGCAGTGCTGTAACTCAAGCTACTTGGTGACAAAGTGTTTGGGAGATTGTAGGCGATAGGTTCTGTGCTCTGTTCTCTTAATACCGACACGGCGTCCACTCAATGGTTACCATCGACACGGACACTACTAAAGAAGTCTGGGGTGTCCGTGTTAGATGGTAGTCAAGGATCTTATGTTGTGTAAGGAAGAGAACTGAGTGTCAGACTTATCAGTTAGCTGAAAGTCAGACCAACACTACATGGTTCGGATTCCACGTAAAGCTGTAGGTCCCTTAGTTGACCTGTCTGTTGGGCTATTAATAAATTGCCCTATCTTAGGTACAGTTTAACTCAGTTAGTAACCAGACTACACTAATCCACACTCATATCATCATTCATATTCGCCTTAAAATACGCACAAAGTTGTTTTGACGTCTCATGGGTAAGAATGTAAGAATAAGAATAAAGAATATTTCAATTCAATTCAATATCTTAAGTGAGTTTTAGTACACAAATATCAGTTTTAGAGGTGAGATATAAATGTTTGTATGTTGTATCATATGTAGAATATACACAACAGTATTGTATTAGGCCTACAAGAACAATTATGCTTGTTTGTAAATATCATAAAACTAACCACTTTGCACCCACTAGCCATGCTAATTACAACATATAAACATGCATAAAACCCCATTATTTAAGGGTTGGATAAAAACATTTTAAATGAAAATGTTTTAAATAGTCTAGTGGTACTTATAGAAATTCAACATTTGTAACGAGAATTTAACACTTGAGCTTCCCAACAATGAGATGCCATTAGAAGGGTTAAACGGAGATTTAGTAACTTATTGAATTGATTTTCAAATTAGAACAATTTATAAAAACCATAAATAAACAATTTTTTTTGTTTTTCAATAATGTCTACAGGTACGTGAAGTCCATTCATCGATGTATATAAGAATAACTAGATCGCTCACTCTGTGGTAGACCTGCGGTCCGGCCACCGATCACTTCCCCCCACCACTTGGTTGGCAAAAAGAGCTGCCGCCGCTCTAAATTGCCAGTGTTTTTTTGCTCTAAAGACTGTTGGTTTTTTTTTTTATATGTAACTTTACTATAATTCTATGGACCTTATGTTTGCTTTCAATTAGCTAAAATTACATTTTTTTATACAAATATTTAGATTTCCTAACAATGGATATTATAATTATTAGACCCTAGAAATAATGGAAAAGTATACTGTTTGAGCTTTTCAATCAAGAAAAGGTAAGTTATGAAGGAAATTCATTTTTAAATTATTACATTTAATACATTTTTAGGGGAAAAAAATTATGTACATTATTAATTTATTAAAACAATAGTTCTATAAAAGCACAAGTATTAATCATTATGTTACATGAATTAAGAGATATTTTGCGAATTATTTTTATATTATTAAATTTTGAGGAAATAAATATAAGTAACAATAATAAATAAATTAAAACGATAGGCCATTGCATCAAATATAAACATTTTTTCATTTAAATGTGCATACATGTTGCTAATTATTGTATTTGATATAAGTTTAGGAATAGAATATTCATGAGCGGTAAATAAGGTATAAAACAGTAGGTTTATAACAGATTAATTATTATATATGTATTAAGTTATAAAGTAAAATTACGTATTTTTATTTTTGGGAAAATCACAAGACAAATTTGAAAACAGCTCATAGATAACAATTAATTATTACAAATTATCAAACTGAAAGTACCTGATAATTTTATATTTATTATGCGCTTGATTCTATGCAACATGAGCTCGTTTAACTTTTGTTTTAATCCAACAGAACTAATTTTCTAATTCCTTGCAAGATTATCAAATAACTAGGCATATTATGAAATAACATATAGGTAATATGAAACGATTGTCATACAGCACAATATTTCAATGATTAGGTTACAGGTATGTATCAGGTCTGGTTATTAAAATTTGAATTGGAAATATTATAAATAAATCATATTTTTCGTACATCTATTGGTGCACGTAGACCTACACATAAACAAGTGTTCCTAAAAATATAAATTATCCGAAAAATTATCAAAATTCCTTTTATAAACTAACTATATACTTAAAAACATAAGGCTTACTGTATTGGGAATAAAATTAAAAAGTCAACACTGAAACTAATGATCATCCAATTTATAAAAGTATTATCAATAATTTATCAATGTTTAAAATCAATAAATTACATATGAAGTGTGTAGAACTTGTCTTTTTGTTTTCAAGATTTCATCTTAAAATGAAGTATCCGAAACACGTAAATAAAAATGTTTTCATCAAAACACTTGATACAATGAGGTGGAAACCTGAGTTAACACGTAAAAATCCCCACGAATGAAACCCCCTTTTAAGGTATTACAGTATATATAATTATTACTTACCTATGAAATCTAATTTGAGTATTTTTAGTTGCACGCTCAATGCAGTTGTATGCACAACAAGCAAGAAGCATCATAAGTGTCATTGTGGGATAAAAATGAAAAAATTAAAGAAACTATTTAAACACACAACGTTGTGTATGGCTCCAGTCTCGACTCTTGCCAACAAATGAGAGGGGAAGGCGGAGCAAATATGTGCCAGTTCTACCATTGCAGTCAGCAATCTAGTTATTCTAATATACATAGAGGAGTCTATTGAATGTTTGAAAATACTTTAATGGGAAAACATATAAGCTAGACTACACATTCAACTTCAACTTAATATGAAAAGTGAACAGGAATATCCCCAATTATATATTTTGACAATAGGCTAATTGATAAATTTAGGCTACCCAAGTTATTTGACTAAAGAGGCCTAGGGCTAAATTCTATAAGATTGTACAATTAAATAGCATAAGTCTATTCATTTGCATTCAAATAATTTTCTTTTTTTAATTTGTTGTTCTCCAATAATAACACTAGGGCTAGTTAGAATATTGAATAAAAATAAAAGCAGGTTAGCTGAGTATAGTGGTAAAAACTTACCCTTACACTCTACTAGCCCAACAAAGGATTTAAGTTATAGGTTAAAAAGTCATAAACAACGAATTAATCATGATCAATGTAAAATAGTATTGGCAGATGTAAAACCAAAACAGTAAATTTATAGCAACAACATTTTATTGACCACTCATGAACAAAATCAAATAGGAAAACTACCCAAACAATAACCTAGAACACCATGTTTGAAAATGTCTACTGTTTACCTCTTTTCAATTTAATACTCAGTCCTTGTGGATCATATTCTACTATTACTGTAACTGTAGAATCAAACTTAGGAATTAAATCACCAGCTTTTCCTACACGTGAGACAGTGACAGAACTAAACACCCTCGCCATTTTGATGCTTTACGTTTCCATAGACGTTTCCTATATTTAAAAATCTCCAGAACACAGGTTCAAATTCTACACTCACACTATTCAATTCAGGCAGGACACGGCAGTGTTGTTCGGCCACTAGGAGCAAATTACCTTCAGCGTCTACTTAAAATTACCCTTTTTAAGAGCATATTACCCTCGGACAAAACAAAGAATAGTAAATACCTTAAACGCGCCGTTTAAACACAGAATATATATATTACTGATTATGTTGTGACCTATGCAGAATGGTAGTTATACTACTTAGAATATTAGGTTGCATAAATAAATTCTGTATTTAAAAAAGTCATATGCCTTCATTAAGAATAAATTATCTGAAACAAACTGCGGAAAGACAATTTATATAGACAATTTAGGGTTGTTTTACAACCTATATGTGACACATAATAGGGTACCAATTATGTGGTACCAATTTCAGTAGCTGTTTTCACATACCCTTTGAATACTGAGACATTTTTCAGTATTCAAAGGGTATTTCAGTAATGCTGATGATCTATATCTTCTAAGCCACATTTCTAAGCCCAAAAGTGCGTGCTTTCCACTCTTTGTGTAGTTGTTGAGGAACCAAGATATTTTTTCAGTATTGGGAACCTGTGAATAATGTGAATTAGGCTTTTGATGTCATATTTTCTAGCATTCTTTGGATTTAATATATCGATGCACTTAAAAACTCGGTCCGAGGAGTCAAATATTGTTTTATTCTCAGTAACAATCTTTACGTAAAAATTAAAAGAATTTATATAAATCTATATTGGAGAATTTATGGAATATTTTGGTCAGACTTAAGGGCAATCAGTGATAAATTGAAGTTCCCAACATAAATAGCGTCAAACGGTAAAATAAAATGGGAAGGTTGATCTGTTTACAACCAATAATAAAAGTTGTAAGCTGAACAACAGGCAATTGGATTAAAAGACAATTAATAATTACGTAAGCTTCAATAGTTAGTATTATTGATTAGAATGTATACATTATATATACACTAATCATAGTAGTGATAAATCCATAGTACACTTTTTCAAAAAAAAATCAAAGCCTGCATAGTAAACACGTATTGTATAATATTGGAAAAACTTAAAAATCATAATGAATTGCCCATGTTTACCCAAAAAAAATAGTACCCTCGAAAATAACCTTCACTAGTGAAATTAACCTCGAAAAGGCTAATTACTCTCGAATTCCCAACGCTGGGTCCACGGAGGAAAGCACCTACTAGAGGCATAGACCTTCTATTATACCTAGAAGGTATAATAATATTATTCTGGTATAATAGAAGGTCTATGCTAGAGGTAATTAGTAAAGTATGTGAACATGGACAGTCGTGAATCGATACTTTTGTGCTATAATGTATGTAAAACCAATGCTATACATCGATTGTATTTCTACGACTTTTTGAAGTTTTGTTTATATGTTCTTAAGAAACGTAAATTTCAAATATTTTACAAATATATAGCAACGCCATCAGGATCTAAGACGAGCAAAACACTTCAATTACGGTACTGCACATTTTATCACCTGCGAGTCAGTGATTAAAATAAAAACTTAAACCTCTAACTTACTTGAACTTTTTTTCTTTGGGTATCAAGAGTGGAGCAGAAGGTGAATTTTTATAAGTCTTTGGTATCTTTAAACTCATTGTAAATGCAGGGCTTTATATTCTTGAACAAGCCACAATAAGCTTATACTTATACCACAGAATATAGACATATATCTGTCTATATTCTGTGCTTACACATAAAGTAAGTTAGGGCTTATACAAACACACAATAACGGGTCTTAGCCGATTTACTTGCCAACCAAGCAGTACTGGCGGTGATATAGCAAACACCTAGTACGATAAACAAATAAACGATTCTGTTTGAATATTTACATTCAATTCATTTTGTATTGCAATATTAGTAAACTACCATGCTATCTAGCGGGGAGATCCCGTAGCTCTGTGATACGACCACTAGGATCACTAGCATCGAGCCAGTAGGAATTTTTCTTAAAAGTAAGCTTCGCGAAAAAATATAATAAAATCAGTTTGTATTGCAGAATGTACATAAAAATGCATTGTAATAGTCAAAATACTCTAAAAATAACTAAAATGTTTTTATTAACCACACTACATAAATTAATTCATACAATCAAATTTGGAAACATTCACTCTTCAAATGAATCCCACTTCCAGCTTCTTTGTCAGCTTACCAACTACACGGTCTCGCAATAGTAAAATTATAAAAACACACTAGCAAAACTTACTCTTGAGAAAAATGCCAACTGCTCGATGCTAGCGATCCTAGTGGCCATATCGTAGAGCTACGGCATCTCTCCGCTAGATAGCATGACAGTTTACTTATGTTGGAATACAATTAATTGAGAGTAAATATTTTGCAATCCTCGAAGAATGTTTTAGAACCTATCAAAAACCGAAGTAGCCTGCTCCCACCTAAGTAATCGACTGGTTTAGTCAAAAACTAAACATCTTTCTAAATGGTGTAACACTCCACCACAATGATCATCCACAATACCTGGGAGTAACACAAGCTGATGTTTAAAAGCCATCTTCAAAAAACAGCAGCTAAAATTAAAACCAGGTCAAATGTACTACATCATATTGCTCGAACAACTTGGAGAGCCAATGCACACGTCCTGCGTACTACTGCTTTGTCACTGGTTTATTCAGGTGCTGAATACAGTAGCGCACAAGTAGAGGGGAAACAGGGCTCCGACGACGTCCGATGGCGAGTTTTCGTCCAACGGCGAGTCGGAAAGGTCAGTTTTTTTAATGAGGTTCTAATGACCTTAACGAGTTTTTAATGAGGTTCTAATTGACCTTAACGAGTTTTTAACGAGGTTCTAATTGACCTTAACGAGTTTTCAATGTGGTTCTAATTGACCTTAACGAGTTTTTAACGAGGTTCTAATTGACCTTAACGAGTTTTCAATGAGGTTCTAATTGACCTTAACAAGTTTTCAATGAGGTTCTAATTGACCTTAACGAGGTTCTAATTGACCTTAACGAGTTTTCAATGAGGTTCTAATTGACCTTAACGAGTTTTTAATGAGGTTCTAATGACCTTAACGAGGTTCTAATTGACCTTAACGATGTTCTAATGATCTTAACGAGTTTTTAATTGACATTTATGAGTTTTTAATTGACCTTAACGAGGTTCTAATTGACCTTAACGAGTTTTCAATGAGGTTCTAATTGACCTTAACGAGTTTTTAATGAGGTTCTAATGACCTTAACGAGGTTCTAATTGACCTTAACTATGTTCTAATGATCTTAAAGAGTTTCTAATGAGGTTCTAATTGACCTAAACGAGGTTCTAATTGACCTTAACGAGTTTTTAACGAGGTTCTAATTGACCTTAACGAGTTTTTAATGAGGTTCTAATTGACCTTAACGAGGTTCTAATTGACCTTAACGAGTTTTTAATGAGGTTCTAATGACCTTAACGAGGTTCTAATGAGGTTCTAATGACCTTAACGAGTTTTTAATGAGGTTCTAATTGACCTTAATGAATTTTTAATTGACCTTAACGAGTTTTTAATTGACCTTAATGAGTTTTTAATTGACCTTAACGAGTTTTTAATTGACCTTAATGAGTTTTTAATTGACCTTAATGCGTTTTTAATTGGCGCTAATGGGATTGGGTGGGGGTGGTCATGTGACCACCCCGAGCTCTGATTGATGACGTCATCCAATATGGCGGCCTTTCCCTCGGGTACTTCCGGTCCACTTCCGGGCTACTTCCGGTTCCACTTCCGGTTCCACTTCCGGTTCACTTCCGGTCTACTTCCGGTTCACTTCCGTTTCTACTTCCGGTCCACTTCCAGTACCCATCCGACTAACATCCTACCAAGTCAGAACTGACCTCCAGACAGTCCGGCCCCTCCAAATTCCCACGTTATACTATATAAAATACACTCTTAACCTAACTCTTACCACGTAATACTATATAAAATACACTCTGTTATACTATAACAAATGTAATATGCCATATACTCTATGTGGCTTCCTTCGTACGCTCTTAGCCTACGATGCATGCGCGAGGAATTGCTACATGAAACAGCTGTGCATTTGCACAGAGTGCAATCGCTACCAGCACTCCCAGCAGCAATTTATTTGATTTTGATTGACCTTAATCGATTTTTAATGGGCTTTGATTTGATTTTGATTGACCTTAATAAATTTTTAATGGGCTTTGATTTGATTTTGATTGACTGATTTGATTTTGATTGACCTTAATCAATTTTTAATGGGCTTTGATTTGATTTTGATTGACCTTAATAAATTTTTAATGGGCTTTGATTTGATTTTGATTGACTTTGATTTGATTTTGATTGACCTTAATCGATTTTTCATGGGCTTTGATTGACTTTGATTGACTTTGATTTGATTTTGATGGTGGCGGCCACCTGCCGGATCCAAACGTTATTGATTGTTTCGGAGAGTGGGGAAGCCACCTGCCGGATCAAAGATGTTGGCGCCCAGTCCTGCCAACCTAGCGGGAATTTTCCCTCCCAAAATTTCCCTCAAATCCCCAAATTTCCCTAAAATTCCCTTCTTATACTATATAAAATACACTATTAGCCTTGTTATACTATATAAAATGCATTATTTTCTCTTACACTCTATAGTAAATCTATACTCCGATTGGTCCATTTTTTGTGACGTCATGCAAGATGGCGGCGCCCATGTTTCCCACCAAATTTTTTAACCTCACTTTTCCCACATTTCCCTCCAAATTCCCTTGTTATACTATATAAAATACACTCTGTTATACTATAACAAATGTAACATTTCATTTACTCTATGCGGCTTCCTTCGTACGCTCTTAGCCTACGATGCATGTGTGAGGAATTTTCACATGAAACAGCTGTGCGCTGCTACCAGCGCTCAAAGCCTTGCTCGGTCGTAGCATACATGGTCTTATAAAACTTCTTTCAGAATAAATTGTATATACTTTATTACATATTTAGTTATGTTTAATAGCTTAGGACATCCTATCAGGTTGTTTCAAATCATTATTAGTAATAAATGAGAATTATATGTTGACTTGTGTAAGGTTTCCTTAGCGTATCTAGGACAAACTAGATGATGTGGAACCCGAACCACTTGTTACTGACAAACTAGGACACTCTAGTGAGGTCCTGCGATTAGCACTACTAGTGGTCAGCTTATATATCGTACTATCTTAAACGTTATTTCTCTCTATACATGTAACCATTAACTACCAGATCTTTAGCTTACCAAACATATCATATTTCATCTTTATAATTAAGGTTCAACAATACTGAACCTACTTCACATAGCTTGATGATAAATAAAAGCAGCACTCAACTGCTCCTTACACTGAATGAGTAAAAAACCAGTCTGGTGACATTGTAGAGACTGAACCCGTGCGAACTCGATCGGTGAGTAGATTGTCAACCTACCGACATAATATTACGCAAGACGATGATTACTTGCTTCAGCTCAGGAGAGCGACCTTGCAACATGTAAGTTCTCACTTCCACGTTGTTCTGTAGACACATGTTCGGAACCCATTTAGCATAAGTCTGCTGTTTAGATTGTTCTACATGAAGTTTGTCTCGTGTGTCACGTGTAATATAGTAAAATACATAAACACTTACTTTTACACAAGAAATCCACCAGTTGGATAGGAATTATTGTACTATATATCCTTGTCTAGGCTTTCTTGATTCTCCTTATATAACTCTAATTACAAGATTTTTTTAAAGCTCTTTCCATGCTTCTCATATCCAACAAAAGTGTAGCTAAACCAACAACGTACGTACTAGGCTACTTCTTATATCCGTAATTACAAGACCACACAACGAAAACATACATGGACATTGACCGGTAGAATGTTAGTTAAAAAGCCCCTGAAGGAACGTCAACCTCCTCTACCATCTCAGGGGTCACTACTTTTGAGGCTCACTCATATTAATGTTTATATTTATCTAAGTTTTGGAAATGTGGAGTGATGTACCTCGGGTCGAGGCTCCCAATAGGCCTAGGCCAAATAAACCTGTTGGTACGGAGACCCTATCTAGCAATAATAAACGTGTCTCTCACTCTATGTTTGAAATTAAGTTAGCACTAAGCAAGACAGGTTAGGTGACGCAAGAGTTTAGTTCAAGTTGAGGAAAGCGATTGGAAGGTTACAAAATACCACAGTTGATGCAATTGAAAAAATCAATCTTATCTATCATTTCAACCATTCATGGGTTACGGATCGTCAGGTCACTCCAGAGCCCACATATACACACATCCAAATACACGTACCGTACGAGGGCCCGGACTGCGACTCAAGGTCTTACGGAGTTTAACCCAGCCCCAAGTTGCAGGACCGCCTCAGGACTTATGCGTTTTACGGCTGCCCTAGAGAACAGTCGGGCTTTTTTTTTTTATTGAATTTGGGCCGCCCTCACCTCAACGTTACGGTTATTGCACTCTGTGCAAATACACACTGGAGTACGGACCATTAGACCACCCCAGAGCCCACACACCATGGAACTACAGATTACGAGACCGTAGTATCACACATAGAAACGACAGGCTCATGTTGAATTTCCCCAAGAACACACAACAATGTTATTAATTAGGAAACAGGTACTTACATCCCATCCAATTACGTCACACCAAACAGTCTGCAGATAAAATTGTAAAATAACATTCAGAGCTAGACACACGTTTGCGATTACTAGGAAAACCTACATTTATTGTTTATAACAAACACTTTTTGAAAACAGACTATTTTCAAGCTAAAGATTTACTATTTAAAACAAACTTTTTTTGTAAGTCTGTTATTGTTTAATATTTTTGTATCTGTATTTTATATCGTGCCATTGATAGTACATGTGTTGTAGTATGCAACTATTTGAAACAGTAACAGTTAAAACCTTATTAGGAGTCGTTAAATTTTAAAACTTAAGTCTATAAATGCTTCTTTCTACAATTGGAAGTTATTATAGTCTTTAATAATCCGCGCTCCTTTAAGTTCTTCTAATATTGTAATAATCTCACTGTCATGGTCAGTGTTTCCCGCCTTTTTTGAGGCAATCAACAAACGCAACCTGTCTACTAATTGATTAGGATCGTCCCAGCTCGAGTAATTAACCTTCGAAAATTTTAAAACATCCTTGTATACTTGTCTCCTTACTTCATCCATTTCATTTCCATCGTCTGAACTACTATCAAAGTAATCTTGCTCATTTGAACTATACGTCTCCCCACCCTTAACTGCATTAAGTGAATTGTTTTCAATCTCATCCACGTGATACCTACCTAATTTTACAGGTAACCTATCTGGAGTTTTTGAACGTTTCCTAGGACGAAAAGTACTGTCTACTGGATTATTTACATACATTGTACTACTTTCCTCACTTATTGGTGTTAAACCGTTAATTAAAGGTTTAATAATGTTTTTATACTTAAGACCCCTGCTTCCTTTCACCATTCCATTATTAGGATTTATATAGGATTTTGTTTGCAGCAACATTTTCCTGTACGAATCCAAATCTCCATCTCTATAGTCTTTAATTGATGTTTTTATGGGTATCCTCATAAAAACTAACTCGAATAGATCAGATGACCCTGGATATACCTTACCGTCAATCAAGATGTTATTTCCTTCAAATTTAACTGACTGTGTACCCATTTTAAATTGTTCGCTTCCTTTATCGTAAGTGATCCCATAAGTATGGTCAGCTGCACCACAAATATCTTAATAACCTTAAATTTTACTAAAAACTTGTAAGTTACAAAAAAGTTTAAGAATTTATTTCTATAAATAATTATATAAAAAGTTTTAAGATTGAACAACTATTAACTGAGAAATTACAATTTTTATCAAAATTGAAAACTAAAGTTTTCAATTTTATTAATATCAAGCATGTTTTATTTGATAAAAATTATAATTTCTCAGTTAATAGTTGTTCAATCTTAAACATTTTTATATAATTATTTATAGAAATAAATTCTTAAACTTTTTTGTAACTTACAAGTTTTTAGTAAAATTTAAGGTTATTAAGATATTTGGCTTTAAAAATTTAAAATGGCCGCCATTTTGAAAAAGATTTTTGTAAAAAAATGAAATTTAAATAGTACATGGATACTGCAAAGATCAACATTCATACAAATTTTCATGGTTTTATCTTAAATAACCTTTGAGATATTAAGTTTTTAGTAGAAAACACATACAGACAGATAGCCGGATAATGGAGCGAGATAGACGATTTGTACACATGAAATTTTTTGTTTGTTTTAACCCAAGGAATGACCTCCAGAAGTTTGGCTGGTTACTTACGGGACACCCTGTATAGGTACTTAGTGTTATTTTACATCACAACGGCATACAGCCAATACAAACAAGCAATCAATACTGACCAGCTAAATTTAAAGTAAAATTAACAAGCCTTTAAAATGATTTGTATAGTGAAGAAACATAGCAAATACATAATAAATAAATCCTATACATTTTTTAATCAATAATGTATATAAAGGTTCAAAAGATAAAAACCCCTCAAAAACCTATGAATACGACACTAGAGAAAAAGATCTTTTTTTGGTGGTCACCGTCTCACTCTTTTTGAGAAAACCCCAGAATATGTGGACTTTTTGCAACAGTTGCCAAATTATATTTAAAATTAATATACTTAGGCAAGAATTAAAAGCGTATCTGGCTAAGAAATGCTTTTATGAAGTTGATTGCTATAACATTAATTAAATAAAATTTTATTTTTACGTGCTAAAGATGCACAATTTGTATATTCTTTGCTAGTGACCTATCAAGATGTGTCATCTGTGTAATGATAGTGTATTGTGATAATGGCTATGGTTTCATAGCCCCTCAATCCCCCCTCCCTCAAAATGAAAATAAGTGGAAGCAAATTCAATGTAATAATAATGAGCTCATACCCCATCTCCTCTTATCATCGCAACACATTTCCTTTATTTAGTTGAATAAAATAAATATTATAATGAAAATATTACAAATCTGTTTTTTCTACACACAGTGGATGATTTTTGGGGTATACAGATTGCCACCATGAGCTATTGGAAATCTGTGCTCAGACCTGCACAATTTCTGCTGGAATTGTAGCAGAAATTACCATGTGAATTGTTATTAAAATGTGTAAATCTACTGATTCCAGTGTTATTTGGAATTTTTAATTTACCACCCCCGAGAGGGGGGAGATTCACCCCTGGGGGGGCAGCGCAGATTAACTAGCACTATATAACTTTTGTTGCATGGGATATTTTACAGCTTATTTAAAATTTTCTGAAAAATTTATGCATCTTGAAAACTTTCGAAGGTCAAACCCTTTGGTGACTTGACTATTCCACTTTTTATTAATCTAGTCTTTGATATGTTAGCAAGGTACCTACTCCTAGTCCCATGAGAGTGGACTGCACTCCTAAGCTGAAGTTAATCTCTACTAGCTCTTAAAAAGAGCAGACACCGCAAGATGTGCAGCTAATATAAAGTTACAATTTTGAAATGCAGGTCTGCAGTAGTCACATATTTTCAATACTGCTAAGATATGGATTGCTTTTTTTTAATAAAAAAATGTCCTTAGTTATGGGATCTCAGTCCTACACAATCAGGCCATAAGACAAGTGTGACTGGAAAAGGCCAAAATATGTTCGCTTTATGTAATCCTCATAAATCTTTCAAGGCAAAAATACCACTGCTTAATTTCTTTTTGAGACCAATACACAATTGGCTGGCAGCACACAGCTGATGCAATTTAGAGTTGGGTACAGCACAAGACCTAAGAATTCAAGACAAACATTTCCAGAGCCAAGATTTTTCCTAAGACCTATGGTGTTGAGGTATGGGGTGTGGCTCTCTGTTGCAGCAAAAGTATTTTTGTAATATAAGAGAGCTGTTCATATTATTAAGGGTCTATCTTCATTGAGCTCATGTTAGGGTGTTTTTTAAGGAACTAAATTTGTTCACTCTTTCTTCTCTTTATATATGTAAGGTAATTTCTGCTACAATTCACAAACAGCCTGACTTGTGTTTATTTAGTCAGGGGACTTTCAATACCGAACTGCCCAACGTACACACCACTTTCTTCCATCTTCCAACAGTGCCAATCTAACGTGGAGGATCTCCTATTGGCCAGCCAGAGTGACATGTCTTAAAGCGTGTTGGCTGCCTTGAAAGTGTCACACGAACTCGGTGAACTCTAGGAATCCATGAACTGTCATGACTCCAACATATCACCTGATTGCTAATCTTCACTTTTGTCAAACCAGGACATGGTGGTCTCGATGAAGTTCTGGAGGAAAGTTACAAACAAAAGAGTACTTATCTGAAACTAATCAATCACTAAATATGTAAGGTTTGTATGCAGGATGTTTTCCTTATTAGTCAGAATAGAGTTATTTTGAAATTTAAGTACAGGAGGAAATTTCATTTAACCGGAAAAACAGTTCAATACCAATTTAACTTGTGTCAGTAACTTTCACCTAACCAAATTTTATATTGCACTTTAGAACCATATCACCTAATACATTTAGAACAACTCATGCAGCATAGTGTAAAATACTCCAAAAACCAAACAATTTGTTCAATATTGATAAGAATGAGTAATTATTAAGTCTTTGTTAATAGTTAAGGGCAAATATGACACATGGCCAAATAAAATAAACATGATCTAGATTTTTAGTTTTAGATTGTCTATAGTCTAAAACTAATAGAGAATTAAATATTGAATATGTAGCTAATTGATTTTCAATGAGCCTTAAGCTAATCCTTTTCCTAGCAGTTTCCTCCTACTTACATGATTAAAAATGTAGAGCAAAACCTTTTCCTTACGGGTAAGAGCAAATCCTTCTTATTCTTATTTTACTACAAATGTAAAGCAAATCCTTCAAAATTGATGCATTTAGTCAGTAGTAGAATTGCAAGTGAAAAAGTTGTGTTTGTCAGTTTTCATCATGGTAGACTTGATTTAAACATAACAAAGAACATTCTTCATCATTACCAGGAGATTTTTTAGAGCTTGTATAGGTTACAAGAAGAAAATGTGGAGTGGTTAACAGGTAGGTTCCTAGGAAACAGTGATGAAACTTTAGGTGGTGCGCTCTCTCTCCATCACAAAGTATGAAAAACATTTTTGCGTTACTTAGCAGATCCAGGATGTAAAAAAATGGCTGGTGAGTAGTAAGGTGTGGAACAGTCTACAGAGTCAAAAACTGTTAAA
>JAQJVL010000004.1:5275839-5298339 GCA_035578905.1 Stictocephala bisonia
ATAATCTGTGGGTAGAAGAGATTGAACTCGCTGCATATGATAAGGATATAACTGGTAACTTTTAAGGCTCTGGTGAACTGATGAACTTGGTATGGCAGTCTGTTTGGATAAACGGTGGACACTTGTAGTTGGATCTTATTCTATCATATTTACAATTATTTAATCATATTTATTGTTAATACGGGTTCTGCCTAACCTCTCAAAATGTCCGGGAATCTTACCCTCCTGATAAGATCTATGCAGATACAGAAATACTATATGATCAGGAAATCGTTCTCTGTTAAGATACCTAACTTTATATTCCCTTACAACAGCATGGGCATTTCCGTTACAAAGACCATACAACAAAAATGCACGTCTTTGAAAAATATTCCTCATAGGGGAATACCCTAACAGTGTAAGATATGTCTTAATACAAACTGAAACACTTAAAAAACAAACGTAAAACAAAAAAATAGATTATTTCAGCAAACAACACACAAAAGACTGTTATTGAAAATTTTCAACGTTGCACTGATATCAAATATTCAATGTTTATTAATACCCATCTGGTCAACAATAAAACATCTAATCCAACAACAACAGCTGATTTGTTTTGTGTGTTATTAATAGCTGATTTTATTTGTAGGGCCCTGATATTAGTGGGATTATTTGTAATGTACTGCAGGAGACTAAACAAGTTTAATAAATCAATGTAAAGGGTTTAACAATTATTTATTTAATAAAATTATAAACGTCAGCACAAAATGTGTGTTTAAATAGCAGTTACATTATTGCTCTAGCCTTTTTGAAATGGCTTCTTAGCTTTGTCTATGCGTAAAACTTTCGCGAAGAAGCGCCGCAACGCGAGGGTGGACAAGTGGCCAGCCCGCAAAAACGTGTACTTATTTAGAAAAATTCACCAATTCTCTAAAGAAGTTAACGAATTTGTTAATGTGTTAGTATTTTTGAATTTTGCATTAATTCGGGAAGTTTTTAAGATATTTGGGCATTAGCTTAGGGTAAAAATACATTTGCAGTCACCGTTTTAATGTAGTAGTAACTTTATTTTAAGTTAAAAAAATAAAGTTTAAACACTATTAATTTTTGTTTTTGACATCCTGAAATGCCTTAAAACTGTATAATTATGCAAATACACTGATTAAAATTATATTGTAAAAGTTTTAAGGCTCTGTGTGCATTATTTTTTACATAAAAATGTTTTTTTTTCTGTTGCAGTACACATATTTTTAAAAATATTTAAAAAGTCAATAGCTCGGTAAGTATTAACAATACGATAAATACACAAAGGACATTTTTTGTTGGAAATGATTCATATAACAAGCCTGTGAAGTTTGGACGTCGACTTTTGGGACACCCTGTATATATCAAATATATATTTTTAAAAAATATACATATATAACAAGTATATATATTTTATGGCCTTCACAGACCAGCCACCAAACTAATGAAAGATTAAAAGAATTACACAGAAGAAAACTATCTAAATAAAACAATATCTACAGTTCAAAGTACTTGTGTACTGATGTTTAAATATTGATTTCCCGTCACAGAGCTAAATCCAGGTTTCTTAACCATTCAACACCTGCTTCTCTAACTGAATAATTTCCCCTGAATAGAACACAATGGGCACTCATTGACAATGTGATTTATAGTTTTTAAATTCATCTTCGCAATCACTTGATTGATCATTTGCCATTCCCCACTTAAATTTCCAGCAGTTGCATCTTTGCACCCCCTTGCGAAAGCAACTCAACAAAGTCCATTCCTTATGAGGAAGGTTCATTCCACCAATGATGGCCATAGGGTCTGATACCGGAAATTTGTTCAACCATCAAACATATCCCAAGTTACGCCCAGTTGGTTTTTGGCGAAAATTCGTTTGAGAATAACTGGAAAGCTATTCGAAGGGGTGGTTTTGTAGATTTGTCACTGCATATTGTGGGATACCTTGCAAAATGGGAAGATTAGGACTAGATAAGATCTTTTTAAACTCTATGAAAAGTGCCTCTTTATGTCTTATCTGGATGAGCTATATTACACAGCACTAGAAGTCTTGGTAGAGGGGTTGCAATGATGGAGCCGCTGATAGCTCCCATTGCCCTATTTAGTTGTATATCCACTCTCTTAAATATTTACTGTTTAAGCCTCACAGGAGCACAATATTCAGCTCTGGCATAAACCAGGGACAAAGCAGTAGTATGCAGGACTTGTGAGTTGGCTCCTTACGATGATCCAGCAAGTTGCTGCACAATGTTAGTTCTGGTTCTTACTTTAGCTGCTGTTTTTTGTAGATGACTTTTAAAACAGAGGTCTAAACTGATTCCCAAATACTATGGATGCTCATTGTGTTTCAGCCCAACACTATCGAAAATTTCTGATTAGCTAGTCTATTACTCAGGTGATAGCAGGTTACTTCTGTCTTTGTTGGATTAGGCTTTAGCTTCGGATTCTAAAATAAGTATTGAGGGTAGCTAGATCAAGTTTAAGTGTTCTTTCTGTTTTTGAATTATCAAGATTCAAGATTCAAGATTTTATTTGTCGAAAACTTTACAAAAAGTATGACAACGTCAATAGCCTAAGTTACAGTGATGTTTCCACAATGTCATAATATTCACTAATATTATACAAACAATTATTAGTTAGTAGTCTCTTACAAAATGTCTTAAATTTAGTATAAGGCAACACTTTGATATAATCAGGTAGAGCATTGTACAATCGGATGCCCTGGTGTTCCACACTATTCATTGTACTTGTGTAGACATATCTCTTTACACTAAGATTATTTTTATGCCTAGTGTCATGCTGGTGGGTGTCTGCCATTTTAGGTAATTCAATCACTTTTTCTTTGGTGTATAACAGTACAGTATCTTATACTCAGTATCTTTGTGTTGAGTTGCGAGAGAAATATCATCTGCATATATGAATTTTCTGGACTCTGTGGTGGGAATGTCAGTAGTGTATACATTGAATAAAAGAGGAGCAAGAGAGATCTTTGTGGCAGTCCATCGTTCAGGTGTCTAAAAGAACACCTGTCTCTGCGACCAAGGTACACTTTAATTAACCTGTTGCTGAGGGGGCAAAATTATTTGGTCAAGTAAACACCATGCTGGTGATAGAAATTTTACTTAACTTATTGCTGTTCTACCTTTTTTTAGCAATTAAATCAGTTGAATCTAATTAAATGATTAATAAATACAGGGTGCAGCAGCATGACTTTCTTTTTTAAATAATTAATAAAACCTATTGCATGAATCAGAATACTAGTATTAATACCATACCATATAATGTCGGAACACATCTAAAGCTTTGTTTTACATAGTTCACATTGAGTATGTGACTCCCCAGTAAACCAATTTCTAGCATTCGTCATGACTCTTGCCAGCATTGCAGGCGTTATGTTGGCAATTTCTTCTTGGATGTTGGTGTTCAGATCTTGTAGGGTCCTTGGATGGATCACATAAAATGGGATTTCCAAAAACCCAATAGAAAAAAATCACTAGGGGCTAAAGCAGGAAAGTGTGCCGGCAACTCCAAATCACCTCTAATTGAGATGAGGCGCCTTAGGAAGTGTTCCCTTTAAACTGCCATCAATGTCATTGAAGTGTGTGCCGTTGTACCGTCTTATTGGAACCAAGTGTCGTCCAAGTCATAAGGCCGTGTTAAAAAACATTCTGTAATCTATTTGTTTAAAGCTACCTTAATTCCTTCAGGTATCCAAATTTAACTGTAAGCATTATTTACAAGGTTATCTGAAGGCTCTACCATGAAAAAAAGAAATAGAATAAAAATTCTGTAACTGGTCCAAATTCACTGTAACTGCGACTTCATTTTCCTTAAAGACCATGGACCAATAAATCAAGCCGAGGAAATTGCTCCCCTTACTATGACTTTCTGTGAATGCAAAGCTCTTTGATGCATTTCTTGAGGAATGGTGTCATCCCAGTAGCACATGTTATGTTTGTTGACAGATACAAATGAAAATGGGCTTCATGGTTGAGGAAAATGAATATCAGAAATCGGTTTATTCAGTGTATGGAAAATGGGGGGTGTCACCTACCTGATATGATCTTCAAACTATGGTAAACAAAACTTTAGACATTGCTTACATTATAAAAATGTAATACAAATATTCTGATTTATAAAATGGATATTAAAATTTAAAGAAAGGAAGTATTGCTGCCGCACCCTGTACAAAGTATTAGGGTCATTCCATTTGAAGTGATCCAGGGTGTATTGCTTGACTATTTTTAAATTTGATGAAACTTGCCAGGTTGTTTCTCTCATATCTTAAGACTTTAAAACCATAAAAAAGAATTTTTTTTCTTTGGTGGTTCACCTTTGGCGGCCATTTTGGATTTGCTGCGCACACCCATTTTCGCTAATGTAAGGGTTTACAAGAATGGCCGTAACTGATTAAGTATTTGTCTTAGAAGAATAGAACGAAAACCATTTTGTTTATAAACTAACAATGTAAAATAAAGGTCCAGTAGCTTATTTACCTATCTCTAGTATTTCTTTTTGAAAATCCTAAGACAAATACAATAAAGCAATTGACAAAATGTCACTTTTGTAATTTTTTTCAAAGACAAGGGTAGTGAAATGCAATGTGATTATTTTTTTCTTTGAAGATATATGTTTGTAGTATTACCATAAATAATATGAACTGTTATATACTAACCCTACAGTTTTTATAAATTTTTCAAAAGTGAAAATTTTGAAAAATTAGCAATTTTGGCTATTAATAACTCTGATGGGGTTGGTGATATAAAACTAAAATTTACATAAAAGGAAGGTCTCATGTATATGTACCTAGGAAATGAAAAACATTCTTGTATATTGTACTGGGTAAAAAGTTACAAATTTTTTAAAATGACTAAAAATCCGGTAAAAGTGAGATTTTTGCTGATTTTGTTTGCTCTATAATTGCTACAAAATGTTTGATTTTGCACTTTATTGGAGTACATTGTTTATGTTTCTACATTTTTGAAGTGTGACCTTATAAATAAATCTTATATATATATATATATATATATATATATATATATATATATATATATATATATATATATATATATTTGATATATATATATATTTGATACTCTTTACACATCCAAATGTACAATAGTTCTTAAGATTTATTAATGCCACTTCTATTGTTAACTAGTTAAGTTTTAATACCCACCATCTGCCACTACTATACACACTGATATGTATTGTTTTCATTACTGTATATTCTTTAATATTATACTGTTTTTTTTTTTTTTATTTCTAAATGTAATGTATAAAATATGTAATTTCTGGATCCTGCTGATAAGTGAGTTCTCACTTAGCAGGGCCACTGCATGTAATATTTCTTGAATAAAAATATTCTATTCTATTCTATTCTATATATATATATATATTTTTTTTTTTTTAATTGACTGTGTGGTGGTAATTGCTTAACTTTAAACAATCACGAACAATTGGCCCAACTAAAGTTCAATCTACAATTATTTTTCAGTCTTCATGACTTGTGATTAATATTACCCTTGTAGGCTATAAATAATAAGAAGCTAGCCAGTTATTGAAAACTAATATGATTTATTACAATTGATTAATAATACCTATATAACTCCTTGTAAGCCGAATCACATTGAAAGAACAAATAATAAAAATAAAAGTAAATATGTACATATTTATTTACAAGAATTACTTTGATTTTCATACAGTATTTACAACTATAAGAGTTACTTTGATGATACATGATTAACCAACAGCATTGATATTTCTTCTGATAGTTCCTTTGAAATGATGTGTGAACGGCCAGTAACTGTTGTAAGTTCTAAAGGAGTCAATTTCCTTAAATCATTGCTGATTGGCACCCACACTGTGTCATCTTGAGACTTCTTGAATGATGTGCGTGGTCCAGATGGGTGATAGAAATGAACTAGCACATCATCATTATCATTACTTATGTCCATCACCTCACCTATCCACCACTCATTGTCGTAGACACAAGCGATTGAGTCATTTCTTTCAATTGAAAGGGGAACACTGCTTGAAACAGGGTGATCTTGATAAACCAAGGATTCAGAAGTGAAATAGCACCTGCAAATACCTTCTGATAAGGGAATGTACTTGTGATAGCCCCTAGTTCCAACTATTCTTTTGCAGCAACCAAATTGGCTTCTCAAAGTTTCTGAAATTTTGACTATTTCATCTGATTTAATAAAAAAAAACCTTATGTTCTTCAATTTCTCATTACAAAATAAAAACATATCATCAACGGTCATTATTTGATTGTTCAGGGGTCTCTGTAAGCTTGCTTTAGCTACTTCTCGTTTGGTGGTTCCACCAACGCCATCGCATGCATTTTTTCCATGGGAAGATCCAAAGAAGTGCCATACTGTGTCGAGGCCAAAGTCTTTCTGATGACTACAAACATTTACAAATTTTTTTGTTTTTGTACTGACTTGCTGCTCCATCAGTAAAATACATTAATTTTTTTATTTGTGGATGTTCTTCTTTTATGTGATTTGTCAAAATTTGTTGGAAACAATAAAACACTGCTGTGTCGTGCTTCAAATGATCACTTAAAATACATAAACATTTGTGCTGTATTTTGTTATTTTCCTTAAAGTACAACACAAAAGGATGAACTGTATCTTGCTTACTAACCCAATGAAAACTTTGCATTTCATCCTGCATTACAAATGAAAAGTTTTCAGCGAAGTCAGCTAACACCAAACACTCATCTTCTGTGAGCTCTGTTTTTTTCTTTCTAAAAAAATGGGCTTGAGATTTTGAAACAAAGTGGTGAGTTTTCAGTTTTTCAAATTTTTCTGCCAAAGATTCAAAAAACTCATGTTTGGTCTTGAGAACGGTGATCATTTCAGCTCTATCTGCTGTAACCCACTGTTTATATACTATAGTGTCTGGCAACATAGAGCACTCTTCAGACAAGTTGATCATGTCCATAAAAGCTTGTTTGCCTGGGCACTCGGTACACTCATTCATCATACAGTTGTATTTTTCCTTATCACAAACCATTATATCAAGTAGGTCTTTATAATCAATGTTAAGTTTTGCACCAAGCATGAGTTTCACGTTCTGATGGTGAGGACAAACGCAAACTGTATGGGTTCCTGATGCACCAGCCAGGATGCACCATTTTGGCCGAATTTCACAACTTTGATCTTCCGATCTTCTCCTCAGGGTATTCACTTTTAAACAAAGAATATAGTTCGTTCAAATTTACAAGAACAAGGCGCTTTTGCTTTGTCACTTTGACACCATCAATGTGAACGCTCACACAATCCTTTTTTCCAGGACAGATTCGGCTGTTGCTTTCATTTTCATAAAATTCAATAACTTTGTTAATAGTATCCATACTTATCCCAGCTTTAGTTCTGTTCCCTAAATCAGGCAAAATACCTTGCTCATTAACTAATTCTTTAGATAATTGTACTAACCGCTCTGTCACATTGAACTCAGATGCAATTTTTGCTCTAGACCACGATTAAGGGAGTAAACTAATAATTTTTATCTTATCTTCTTTTGAAGCAAGGACACATTTTGCTTTTAATTTTTGAATAAGTTCATCATATTCATCTTTAGAGTTTTGAGAGGTGGTTGTAGGTTCCTCTAATTTTGACTCAAAACATAATTCAAGATTTCTTTTAATTTTTTCAGACACTTTTTCAACTTTAGATTTAAGGCCTGCAGGCCGTCTCTCTGCGCTTAATTTTCTTAATTTTGATGCTGGTGATACACCCAACATTGAACAGGCAGCATCTAACATTTCAATATTCTCATATCTGTTGGTCTTCACATTCATTTGATTTATCTTCCTGTTCATAAAAAATAGTTTGACAACAGTTAACACACAATGACTTTCCTGAAACTAGTTAAAAGTTACTATTACTTTTACTAAGGACTTGATCAAAAGTTATTTCACGCAAGTTCTTTTTCACTGTTCTTTTTATGTTTCTTTAAAGGATCACAACAAGACTGTCCAAATAAATGATTAAATTTGAGCAAATATTTTTTTTCGTGGTACTTACATATTGTTGTGACATCTGAATTTATACGTAATAAAAAAAGTTGTTGGTCCTTGGCACAGAACTCACTTATATTTTATTAAATCCTTTGGGACTGTTCCATACACTGTTTTATGACACTCTTCATTCACATGTTTTCCAATAGAACACTGTTCTTCCATGTTAAAACTGTTCACAGAACTTTCACAAAATTAAAAATCTACATAAACTGTAAGTCAGTATAAAAAAATTAATTAAAAAAATATTCAAAATTAAATTTGTTTAGACTTAAAACTTTGAAACACACTACTGTATACAATTAACCATGTGAACAGATCAGAGGCTCCTAACAGACTGAACCAGTGATCAAGTATCAAAGTGTGCAGTAAACAACATGCAGTTACACGAAAGTTTCATGTTCAGACATGTCTCCAAGGCTGGCATAACAAAGACACCTAAGCATATATTGCACAACTTGTTTTTATAAATATTATTTTATTACTTTAAACTGTTTTTATATGCTTGCATCATATTTATATAATTTTAAAAGCTCATTTGCATATTTTGTTGTGCACTCAAAAATTTCGCTTTTACCGGATTTTTAGTCATTTTTAAAAATTTGTAACTTTTTACCCAGTACTATATACAAGAATGTTTTTTATTTCCTAGGTACATATACATGAGACCTTCCTTTTATGTAAATTTTAGTTTTATATCACCAACCCCATCAGAGTTATTAATAGCCAAAATTGCTAATTTTTCAAAAATTTCACTTTTGAGAAATTTATAAAAACTGTAGTAATAATAAGAGTTCCAATTAAATATAGTTTAATAGATTTGCACTGTTGTCCCATAACAGTGTTTGACTAAGCAAAAATATGCCACTGAAGTAGAAATAAAAAATAAAAAAGAATACTGTGCATTGTGTTTGTACTATAACTAAGTTAATTAAAATCTCTGATTTAGATATGACTCCTGATATAAAACTAAGAAAACCCCTAGTAATCTCTAATTAAACAGTGAATCTAGTAGTCTAAGATACCAGTTGAGTGAATGTTTGTTTATTGAGGCAACTTAGGGTCTAGTATTTCTCTTTCTTACATTTAATGTCCAAAGTGAGTTGTGTGATGGGAATAATATGCCAGAACTCAACCAAAGTGGGGAATGTATGCACGTTAAATTTCTAATGGAGGTTTCGATTATGAAGTACATCACCAGCTTCCAAGACAAAAAATACTGCCAATCTTGTGAGGCACTGTACAGTCTTCTAGGGCTGAAATCTTAGAAATCTTGGCCTAAGAGTTTGAATTTTATTTCTTCTTTTTCATATACCTCAAGACTTTCTAATTTTGTTATCGAAACCCTCAATTATAAATTTTTTTCCTCCTGTGTGGTGTATGAATGCCTTTAAGATCTCTAAATTTAGGTATTTCTAACGCTATCCACATGGATTGGGTTATGGGATCCAAAATAAAATCCAAAGGAAAATAAAGAGACAGACGGTTTTGCCAGAAAAGAAGTTGAGACCACATATCCAATCCGTACAACTGAGAGCATGTCAATCAGAACCTTTGTTGCCTTGATAGTTAGACATTATCACACAGTTGCTGAATTATAATAAAGTGGGCTTGGGGATGTAATAAAAGTACAAACAAAATCATGATTTTGTTCTTTATCTGATAAAAGAGTAGTATTGAATCCACTAGCTGAACATAATGGACAGTGTCTACTCACATGCACTGTTACATTTAAGTTTTTTTTAAAATTATTACCAATGAATGTTTTCTGAAAGTATCTTTTGGCAAATAATAACTTCTAGATACCTTTTGTGAACAATTCAACATTAGGTGAATTTCCATTAAATATTCAAATATTATTAATATCATTAAGTGACTAGTGAGTTTAGAGTCAAGGCATGCAGAAATGTTAATAATTTTCACACAAACTCACAGTGTGTTTGGATTTACAAATTAAAAATATATGTAAATAAATATAAAAAACCAACAGTGCTTAAAATATTTGTATTTTGGTCTAAATAGGAACTGGTTAAATAGTCATATACGGCAGTGCTTTTTTACGATATTATGCTTCAAGAAACATGATTAAAAACCAACTAAAAAAATAAGAAAAAATCTAAAGTTTAACAGAAACATTCAACAATGTTAGGCTATATCTAAAACTATTATTATGTATTTATGTACTAAAATTATCCATGAAAAAACAATAAAATCTTTATTATAATATATTAAATGATGATAATATTGACATCGAATAAGGAATTTAATTTTTTAACTTTATAAACGTTTTAAATTTACTGTAATGATAAACAAAGCGTATTAATAATAATGTTGCATTAATGAAGAATGAATAAAAGCAGTGCAGCATAATTTCAAGCAATTGTAAATCAGTTTCAAACTTATGAAATACAGATTGTAAGATCCCATTTTATATTTAAAATTATTATCTATAATGTTTTTGAAAACAAGCTATATAAAAATCAACATTAACATATAATTAAATTTTATTACATTAAGTACATCTATTCAGCATTAAAAGACATGTAAAAGTGGTTGTTAGAATCTAGGCAGAACAACCAAATAAAAAACATTCCACAATTTGTTTGTGCTAAAGACACAAAAAACAGATATAATTAGTTTTTTCAATATCACAATAATTTAACTTTGTTATCAATCCTTACTAGCAACAATTAATAAATATTTTTTGGTCACATAGCTTAGTATCAGTTTACAATACAATAAAAGGAACTGCATAACAAACTCTGCACAAGTGTGCATATAACGTTTTTCTTTTTTTTTTATGTATTAAGTTATATCTTGATTTGAACAAAATTGTTCAGTAACTAACCTAAAATGTGTATAGCAAACAAATTAATAAAATGTTTACAAAATATTTGTACAATAACATTGTTTTTGTCCAGGCTTAATTCAAATTTACATAAGCGAGCCCATCAATGACTGCAGGCTGTTCACCATGTCATGATGAATAATACAACTTTCTGTAAAATGAGTTTTAACCTCTTAACCCACAACATTTTTCCAAAGTTTATCCCAAATATTTCTTTTAAATATGCCACTTAGTACTTGCCAATAAGCAATAATGTTTGCATTATTAAAAACCACTAAGGAATCATCCAAAAGCCAAAACCCAGGAGACAATCTATAAAGTTTGAATAAAAAGTAGACATCAACTATCTTACATTTCAAAATACCTAGGCCTTCTTGATTTCCATATTTGAACATGAAATTTAATTTAAATTTACATTAGTCTCATGTTAAAACATGTAAATTAATTATGTGCTTTGAAAAGCAGATTTACGGTTTACTTTACTTTTTAGAAATAGACTTCATGGTGCAAACAGTGGATAAAGTTAAAAAAGCGTGAATCATTTTCAATTTATTAGTAGGCATCATACTTTTCTCTTATTACTAAGCGTCTTAAGTGAGAAATTGCACACCCGACTCTTAATCATTTTACAACTATTAAAAACTACAGAATAACATACATTTTTTTTCAGTACCTCAGAATTGATTCTGGCATTAAACAACATGACCATGCATATGTGCCAAAGTTTACAATGACCAACAAATATCTATGCATTATGATAACTTTAAACTTATATACTGCAGAATATATACATAATGAGAGAACATCCAAAATAAATGTTCTAGAAAAAAACAGAAGTATAAAGCACTAAAAAATTATAATAACAGTCTTCTGATTATACACAGATACAATTAATTATTATTATTATTATAATTGAAACAGTCACATTATTAACAGTCAAACTACTACTACCTATCCAGAATATATTTGGTTTATTTCATTCTAACATAACAAATAGTACTTGGACATATCCTTTCTAGTCCAAAGTAGACTGTGTGTTTTGTAACTCATATGTTTACAAAAAAAACATAAATCAACTTTAAGCTATAGAAACAACTGAAATGTGGTTGGACTTCTTTGTTCTAGGAGGTGGAAGTGGAGGTGCTGATTCCATTTTGTTTATTTTCAGGGACTGTCTCATACCTTGCACTGTCGTTTGCCAACAGGGTTTTATGGTTTTATTGGCTCCATAATAATATATGAACAATAAAACGTATATAAATATAGACAAAAACATTCCACTAAGTATAATGAATAGAGGAAGAAAAACCACATCACCGGTATGTGTAGAAACACTTTCATCAATGTTACTGTTGAGATCATTTTTAACTCCTTCTTCTTCCTCTTCTATTTCTTCCTCTTCTTCTTCTTCTTCTTCTTCACTTCCAGGCTCTTCATAAGGTGTTTCATCCATCTCTCCGTTTTTGTCTTGAATGGAGATGTCTGCACAAGCTCTGAATTCCTCCTGAGGGCCACAGCCTATTGCGTTAGAAGAATTTTCACAACGTCCCCAGTTGTTGGCAGCTATATAACGCCACTGAAGAACACACTGGGCACATGTCACGTTTTGAGGCAACCTGTAGCGCATTTCATACACTTTGCTTTCTGCCCCTATGTAGTACCTACCAATATAAAAACATATTAAGAATTATAACAAAAAATCACCTCTTGTTTACATAGGGCAAGTAAACGGGTAAGTAGCTTCTCGCCAAACGATTAGGCTAATATGGACAGTAACAGAGTATTTGCCTGGCGAGTTAAGTTTTCTGCTAAGTGCCCAGGGAAGTCAAGTGGTTTGGGCAGTGACTTAGTTTGGAAAGGGAATTAATGGCTCCCCCTCCACTACTTTTCTCAAGTATGCATCACTTACTTCAGGAATGGGCTTGGATATTGACGATTTTGTTACTTTGAATTGTGTTGAAGTATTCTATAAAAATATCCAGTCACAAGGAAACATAGTGTTATTCATAATTTTATTAGAAGAGTTTAAGAATCACTTCTAGTAAGTTGTTTCGTCAGTAATTTTAACATATCATTAAAATTATTAATGGTCATTTTTATGTTACAAATAGTCCCTGACGTGGACTCTTGGAGTGCACCCTCTTCATTTACCAGTCCCTCGCCCAATTCCTCCATTTCCTATTAAATTATTTTTCAATACATTTTTACATTTAATTCTCTATATCATCATGCACTTGTTTTAGAATTTTCTGCACAATGTACGGACGACAATGTGAAGCCATGAATATGAATCAACTGATTTAAATAGTAATTCCTAATGCCGACTATCTGTCTCGTTATTTTACTCACCATGATTTTGCAGAGTTTTTCTACTCAGCCCAGTACAGCAATTATCCCACTGGGCCGAGTGTACTCCCATTTTTACTTGCCCCATGTAAACACGGCTCTAATGCCTGTTATTTAATAATGTTTACTTTATATAAACATGATAATCTAAAGTACGGGACACACAAGTTCCAACTTAGTATCACAACCTCACATGAGATCATTACGAACCTCTCACCTGACCTCACAGACATATATTATGGTTAGAGTTACCATTAATTTGTATTGTAAAATACGAACACCAGATACACTTGGGGGTCGGGGCATGGGGGAACTGTCTCTAATGAATTTTATGATATGCGATTTGGGTTGTTAAATTAGGATAATTATACTAACGAGACTTTGATATTTAATATTAATATTACAACTATATTTTATTTTAAGACTTCAGAATTATAAAATACTAACAAAAATGTTTTGCATAGTTTGAACAAGTAGTTCATAAAGTTTAAGTTAAGTCAGCCGAACTCAATAATTTGTCATATATCTCCTTGAAAATGTTTAGGTATAACATGCACTAGTTGTACTGGTGTACTGGCTGAAGGATGAAACCAGTCTTATTTTTCTGAAGAGATTATTTTTAAAGTAAAGAACCATTGTTTTCAATGGCTTCAAAAAATTCAGTACATGACATGTCACTGTTAACTTTGATGCTTAGAATAGCTGCAACCTTCTCCACAGTCCAGAAATTTTTCATTAGTGAAAAAACTCGTTCAACTGGTGCTGAAGTACCGTGTAGAGAAAGAGCAAACTCCAACAGTCTTTCAAAATGTTCACACTTATTCGGCCAACATGAAAAAATTCTTATTTTTAAATGGGACAAAGATGTGTTAAAGTCATGGTTTATGAGTCATCATACAACACACAACCTCTCGGGATTGTCGATTGACGATTGCCCAAAGTAATAGTAATACATGTTTGTAGTAGTAATCATTTTTACACTATTAAGTATTTAAAATATATTTTTAATATTAAAAGAACAAAAATACGGATATCTACCATATTTTTATTTGTATGGTATGGATACGGAATGTAAAATACAAACCGCTCGTACAAAATATGAACGTATGGCAACCCTAATTATTGTTTACCCACCTTAACTTATATGTGACCCAATTATATTTATTTGAAGGGTGATTGGTGGGTGATCGTGTTTGTTCATAATGTGAGTGAGTAGAAGGGCCACAATCAGTCATCTGTACTTGGTAAGTCAGAATATCAATTATTACCCTCTGAAGATGTCTACCCTCTTAACTCATAAGGCCTATTATCCCTGCTCTAGTTTTGTAATGGAAGGGTCCATAATTATAAATTTCTTCTTTAGAAGCAACATACTTTCATTTGATACACAGGCAATTTTATCGTGTTATCTCAACTTATTCTGGGATAAGCTCTAGATTCCTCATTTATATGATACAATGTGATAGTGAATTTTTTTTTTGCCAAACCAATAGATCAGGTAGTGTGTTGTTATGAAACAAGGACAGTTCACTTGTTTTATTCCAATATTTATTTTGATATACATTACAAATTCAACAGCATTATTGTATAAAAACAAGTGAATTGTCCTTGTTTCATAACAACTCTAGTACCGGTACTACATCAAATACATCCTCAGATTTTCACTCACTATGTTTCAAAATTTACAATTTGCACAATGGATTGAACAGGTGTTTAATATTTAAATTGGAGAGGTAATGCACAGTAACTAAATTATTAAAATGTATTTCTTGTTTTTGCTAGCAACATAACTTGGCATCACCATATTTTTTATACTCTTTTTTCCAATTTTTTTTACATATGTTTTACTCCAAATCACTTATTAGTTTTTATGCTTAGTTTGTCCTTCACAATAATAATCATTAGATTCAACCTGAATTAGTGAACTGTTTGATTAGGTATATATTTTATGTTTTTACATAATATTATAACTCCTTCAATATGAATATAACAGGGCATCTCATATCATAGATATGTATATTCTACAAGTAAAAAGAAATTAGATAAACTGGTAATTACCAACCAGGTAGGATGAGCAGCCTCGTTGGGAGAAGCCACCATATTGGATTTGGCACGCTGTAATATGTTCTGGTCTAAACAATGCTGCGTTGCCACTATTTTTGGAGCATTGTGTTTGCAAAGACGAAACTCAAAGTGTCCTCTGTGGTTAGCTGTGATTTCCACACGAATAGTGATTGATGCACCTTTTTTGTACCGACGCACAATAACACCTTGCCCATATGTCCCACCAGCTTCATGTGCTCTGGGCTAACAACAAAGTGCTTTTGTAAATACTTTATTATGTAAAGAATATTAATTTTACTATGCCCCCAGTAAAACATTATTTAAAGTCAAGCTTACCTAATATGAATTTAAGCTGAAATACAATTTTATATAAATTATAGATGTTTTTCATTTAAAGAGGTTTAGAATATAAAGGGAATATTCGATTTAATTCAAATTAAATTAGTAACAAATCTCTATTAAGCATTGTTAACTGCAGAAAATACATTATAAACACAGGCAACAGAAATAAAACATTACATCTGACATGTAATACTTTTGCTGAACATGTCTACTATCTGGAATTGCTTTAATTATTTGAATATTTTTTATATCGTGTAATATTGTGTCATCAGTCAGAAAGAAAATCTTCACTTGTAAAAAAACACTTTTAAGTTTACATTTCTTGATTATTCTCACTACAAACCCATTTTGTAAGTCAGATGACAAATTTACTGCAAGTGGCACTCAAGTAAAAGTTGTCATTGTTCATGACAGACTGGGGTTGGGATGGTCATCTGTTGTGTCACATGAATGATACGATACACCTATTTTCCTCCAATTAATAAAGTACAACCATTGACCATAGACACAGGAAGCCAGTCCGCTCATATGGGTCTCGCGTGAAACCAGTTTTCCTGTTAGGTGGAATTCGGTTTGATTGGTTTTCACAGGAAGGACCAGTGGTCTCCCTCTCTCTCTCTCCCTTTATCCTGCAGCAGCCCTCAGAAGCGAGCAAATAAGATAACGAAGTGATGGCAATATTACGCTAACCAGAGGGGTTTTATGCAACAAATAATGTCAATGCCATGCCAGCTTTGATAAACGATAAATTGGATTTATTCTTTAAATCCGTACCCATACAGCTACCTATGGGAACAAAATTAAAACTATTCTTATCTGATCATGGTGTGGATAAGTCCTCTTGCTACAGTGTCAATGTATAAGAGATGCATGACTGACAAACTATCTCCCACAACTGACATGATCACAGTGTCATCATATCTTGCGCTCCAAAAACCCTTGGCAGCTGGCCATTACATCCTTCCCTCCAGGCTAGTATAGAAAGAAGACTCACCATCAAAATCTGTCTCTCTCTAGTACTCGCTAGAGTGACTGATGGCTGAGCTAGTAGTATGTCAAACATTTGTCTGAGCGCTTATTTGAAACCAATCACCATTAGATAGCAGCACATGTGCACGTCTAAAAAAACTGGACGTCATAACAGAGAAGAAGGAAACAGAGGCTGCATCACCTGAAGAAGGTGCCAATGGCACTGAAAATGTCTATACTGTGTTTTATGTTTTCTTGTGTGTTATATTGGTTGACTTATCCTCCAAGGAAAGTTTGCTGATGAACTATTTCTCCTATTATATTAGTTCGCTCATTTGTAAAACAATTTTTATCAATTACTAAAATTACTAGGTAAATGAAAATACTTCATACAATAATGTTATTTAATTAGATTTTAAGTGGCAAGACTTTTTTTTATGGACATTATGAATCAACTAATTATTACCTTAAATACAAGACTTTACCTGGGGAGAATCCCAAGGATCTCCACAAATCCCACATTTTCCCCCATTCCTCTTCCATTGCCTGCTGAACCCTCCACAGTACGATTCATGATCATTGTAGTCTGGAGCTGTGTTAAATCCATACCTTTAACAAAAAAAATACTGTACTACAGTTACTCCTTTCAAATTTATTAACAAAGCAACAGAAGTTAAGTCCTTCTGATCCTGCAAATCTTACTGGCAAATGCAATAACACTAGTATTGATTAATCAGATTATAAGGCATGTATTGATATAAAAATATTTTCAAGAGGTTTCAAAAATATTATTGAATTAAAAAACTTGTTTTTTCCATATCATAATTGAAATCAATAATTTGTATGTACCACTAGCTTTAGTTTATTAAAGATTAGGTGTATATGGTTTTAAATGTACTGTAGTTACAAAAACTGAATTTACAAAAATTTGATGACTACTATAAAATGTCTGGTGTATTAAACCACAAACTCATGCGATGAATTTAAACTGAAAATTCAATAAGAACCAATAATAGAAGATCTAAAATAAAAAAATTAAATTTTAGAAAGTAGTTACATACGTAATGCAACAGTTTAAATTCTCAGGTTATGATCATGAACATGAAATATGATTTTGGATAATGTGGCATTTTTAATATAATAATATCAATTAATATTTTAGAAATAATATTAATTAAAATGTTTATAAAAATATAAATGTTGTATTTTAACAAACTAATGATAACGAAGTATACAGTTAATTTAATTGGCACTTTTGACCCTAAAAGATCTACCAAAAACAATGAATAGATCTCTGCTTACATTGGATAGTGTAATTGGCTCAAAAAAAACCAATTACACTACTTTCATCAAATCACTATTTTTCAATTAGTGCATTGATATTGTGAATAGTTCTACAAAACTCATTAACAAATCGGCCAGAGTCAACAGATCAATAACTAGCACTATCTGCATCATTATTTTGCTTGGATGAGAGCTTTTTAGCAAAGGCCTTCACTCATGTCACAGCACAGATTCTCCTTACCAACCAACACTGGATATAGGTTGGTTGGCCCTGTTGACTGCTCCACTACGACACATGGTTTGACGGATCCTTGCAACCACCTGACAAGACACAGCTTGATGGATTTAAACACCTCATAACTGTAATTTTCAATAAAATCAGCAATAATTTGGTAATACGCTTATATGCATTGACAACAAACCTACCATTACCAGTAGTTAGTTGCCATTCAGGGCCAATTAGTATTCAGTATTCAGTATTCAGTTTATTCGTTCAAATGTACATTTACAAAGAACACGTCAAATCTTTACAATACAATAATGTATAAATACAAAGTCGTACAATAAATAATTAACTAATAAAAGGTAATACTAAAGTTCAATAAATTAACTAAGCTACGACTATAATACATTATTTAAAGAAACGTTTACATGCCACTTAAACTATTGTAATCGTAAAAACATTTCTCAATAAAATAGGTTTTTAACCTCATTTTAAAAATTGAGATCCTCCCGACATCACAGAGATCTCTGGGCAGCTTATTGTATATCGAGATGCAGAGGTGATGCGGCCCCCTCCCGAAAGCACTCGTGCTGTGACCGGCCACAGAGAGGTCATTTCTGCCTCTAGTGGCATAGGTGTGGTATGAGCCGTTTGTCTCAAAATAAGTTGGATTTTTTTTACAAACATGCACGCCTCATACCCCACCAGGTCGCCAAGGTCAACATGCCGTACTCACGGAAGAGAGGCTCACACGACTGCATCCGACTGAGATTAACAATGGTTCTTAATGCCCATTTTTGTAATATAAAAATTCTATCAAAATTTTTTTTGTTTGACAAGCCCCAAAAAATGACTCCATATCTTAAAATTGATTCTACATGTCCATGGTAAAAAGAAAGCAAGGCTTCAACACCACAGACCCGAGCCAGACGGCCGAGAGCAAAACACGCGGTGCGAAGCCTTTTACAGACATAATCGATGTGGTAGGCCCACGACAGGTCACTGTCCACAAATAAACCAAGAAATTTAACAGTGTTTATCTGATTTAATATTTGATTGCCTATTTTTATGTTATTATGTTGTGGAGGTTGTTGAGAATGGCGAGAAATTTTAAAGTGAACACAGTGAGTTTTGTCGCTATTAAGCTTAAGCATGTTATCTGTAAAACATTTCGATGCAGAACTCAAACATGAGTTTGCTGCCCCAACCAACGACTGCTCCCCGGCACAGGCAATGCGCAGGGAACAGTCGTCAGCGAACATCACAGCATCACATTCTGCTATGTTGATTGGAAGATCATTTATGTATATAAGAAACAAAAGTGGACCTAGGACAGAACCCTGCGGGACCCCACACATGATATTCTGAACACCAGATTGGAAAGTGGTAGATTTTGTATTATAACTGGTTACCTGCCTCCTGTCAGACAAATAAGATTTTAACAGATTCAAGGGCAGACCACGAACACCGTAATGTTCAAGTTTTTGTAATAGCAAATAGTGATTTACGCAATCAAATGCTTTACTTAGATCGCAAAAAATCCCAAGAGTTGATAATTTTTTGTCCAGTGCAGAAATTACCCTATTAATGAAAGAATATATTGCTGTGTTTGTGGACTTACCTTTACGGAAACCATGTTGGCTATCTGAAAGAATATTATTACGGTGAAAAAAGGTTATTAATTTATCACAAATTACAGTTTCAAATATTTTAGAAAAAGCTGGTAATATTGATATAGGGCGGTAGTTATCTGCAGTTTGGGAATTACCGGCCTTGTGTTTGGGAACTACTTTACTAATTTTTAGCTTGTCAGGAAAAACACCTGACATCAAGGAGGTATTTACTAAATGTGTAAACACGTTACTGAAATGTGCAAACGTTTTCTTGACTAGGGAACAAGGTATCTCGTCAACCCCCGCCGCTCGTGTGTCCGTCAGCCGCTTGACAATGCTCTCGACCTCAGCCACCGTTACCTCGCTCAAGAAGAGACTGTGCAGTGGTGAGGGGGTCTTTATATTAGCGTTGGGACTTGCATTAAATTTGGAAGAAATTTTGGTACCTATGTTTGCAAAATAACTGTTAAAATGCTCTGCAATTTCGGGAATATTGGTAATGGTTTTTCCATTTACTACAATACGTTCAGGTAAGGATGGTTGTATACTCTTTTTTACTCGTATATGATCGTTTATAATTCTCCAGACAGCTTTTGATTGATTACTTGACTTAATTATTTCGGAGTCATAAAAATTTTGTTTTGCTGATTGAACCATTTGCTTGTAATCATTTTTCAGTAAGTTTAAATATTCAGTTCTTTCTTCAGTTTTGGGTAAAGACGATAGTATTCTGATTCGGTCTGACAACAATTTAACATCATCTGTAATCCACTCGTTTTTCTTCTTGCGTCTTATATTAACTTTTTTAGTTTTTAATGGAAATGCAATGTTAAAATAATGCGAAAAGAAATTAAGAAATCTTTGATATTTATCATCCGTGGAAACGGAGTTGTAAACTTCACACCAAGATTCATTACTGAGCAACTTAATAAAAAACTTAACACTTTCCTCAGTAAAACATCGTTTGTAAATAACTTTTGTTTCTGTGTTACCGGTGTGTATGTTACGCTTCAAGTCGACAGTCGCTTCTTGAGCTTTATGGTCTGAGAAATGAATGTCCACATTGTCGCAGCGCACGACCCTCTCTGGCTCTCTGTTAGTGATAACGTTATCAATAACACTGCTGGTTGTTGCCATTACTCTGGTGGGGCTGTCAATGAGAGCCCTCAGCCCATTGATCTCCATGAGGTCGAGGAGGAGCGAGGTTTCTTGATTGTTATTATCATTAAAATGTACATTAAAATCTCCAAAAATTAACTGTTTACTTGTTTTTACATGCAGCAACAAAGAGCCAAACAAATTTATAAAATTATTAAAATTCCCCCCTGGTGATCTATAAATCTATAACATACAATTAAGGTTAGGTCTAAAGTAGGAACATGTACACCACAGCATTCTAAGTCTAGTTCGACTGACATCTGCTTAACTTCAATCATTTCCTCTACATCAATTAATTTATTCGAAAAAATTGCCACACCACCATGCGTTTTGTTTGATCTACTATAAGAGGATACCATACTATAATTTTCTAAAATACATACAGGTTCGGAACATTCGTTTAACCATGTTTCAGGCACAAAAAGAAAATCAGGCATTTTTTCTGATAAAAGTACGTTGATGAGATCAATTTTGTTAAAAATACTTTGGCAATTAAAGTGCAAAAATGTTATACAACTTTTTTATTACTAGATTTTACTACTTTAGTGGGAATAAAAAAATGTTATTTTCAGGATTTAGTGAGGTACTAGGAGAGCTAGGACTGTTGGACGCAAGTGTCACTTGTTTTGGGAAAATATAACTGGCATTAGCAGAGAATATTTTGGCAGAAGGTTGGCATTAGGTTGAAGATGCTGGATAAGCAGCTCATGGCTCATTAGTTGAGGCTTCTAACTGCAGAGTCCAAGATCCAAGGCTTGAATCCCCAAATGAGAAGCAGCAGACAATTAAGTGTAGATATGATAAGCCCCCTCTTTAATGACTCAAGCTGAATGCAGTGTTGTGGAAGGGTTTTCAATGCCAGTTGTACTTGCTAATTGATATTCTTATTTACACTTGTGACCAACCAAACCCATAGACTAGCAATCCCTATGGACAACACACTATGGGAGTTTCAGTGGAACCCTTTACTAACATAGGCTCCATAATGGGGAGACCGCTACTGAAACAATTTTAATTCACTATGTTAAATCAACACTGTTGTTATACATATTTATAGTAAAATAATATTCTGAAATCGATCACTCTTGTTTAGCTCTAGACGGTCAACACATTTCATCGTTTTTGTATTACATGTTTACAAATGCAAATCTTGTAGAAGCCTAAAAACTGGGTCTAGAGTTAAAAGGTTTATGTCATGATTTCAATGGCTTTAGCTTACCAACACAAGGACTTCACAGCTACTGAAGAAACACTCACAAGTGACCTTGCAGCTATTGAAGGATATTTTAGCACCTGGAAGCTAAATCCTAACCCATCAAAAACCGAAGTAGCCTGCTTCCACCTAAGTAACAGACTGGCTAATCGAAAACTGAACATATTTCTAAATGGTATAAAACTCCATCATCATACATCATATTGCTGGAACAACTTGGGGAGCCAACAAACATGTTCTGCGTACAACTGCTTTGTCTCTGGTATATTCTACTGCTGAATACAGTGCTCCCATATGGCTAAATAGCGCACTCACTAAAGCGATTGATGTCCAACTTAATAGAGACATGAGAGCTATTAGTGGTACTCTCATGGCAACTCCACTTCCTTGGCTCCCAGTACT
>JAQJVL010000004.1:6028174-6068174 GCA_035578905.1 Stictocephala bisonia
GGGGGGTTCCCTCGGGGGACAACCCCTTCTTTTTCATCTCTGCCGGCTCGGCGGGCGCCGCACGGCGCTCGCCGGATCGTGTGAAAGAGGCCTAATGCTATCTATTGCTCGGTCACTGGTCTTATCTGTCAAACTGTTTATCAGTTTCCACTGTTGCTTGACATCGCCTTTATGATTATTAAATAAATTACTATAATAGTTATTTTTTGTAGTATCTATAATTTGATTAAGGGAAGCTTTAAACTTATTAAAATAAGTAACCAAACTTAAGTCATATGGTCTCCTTTTCATCATTTTATAAATGTTATTTCTTTTTTTCAATTTATTCAAAATGTACTGATTAATCCAAGGACTTTTCTGTTTTGCTTTCTGATACCTAGGTGTCAATGTATTTTTTTTCTTACTTAGACTAATACTAAAATTCAAAATGTTATAAAATTCATCAATAGCATCATTTACATTGATTTTATCTAATACACAGGACCACTTACAGTTACTTAAATACAATTTTAGGTCTTCAAAGCATATTTTTTCTACAACTAAGTTTTGCGGATAGGTATTTTTTGAATCCTTCTTAATTTTAGTCATTTTTAAGCCAATCAAACTATGGTCTGTTATTCCTAATTTAAAAATCCCCGTTTGAAATAGTTTGATATTTTTATGCCGAATAAAAATGTGATCAATACAAGACTTAGACTCTTGTGTTTCTCTTGTATACTGATTAATAAAACAATGGAACCCTTGATTATACAACAACGACATATATGTTTCCACTTCTGGCTTTTCCTTTCTAATACATATATTTATGTCACCTATAAAAATTACGTTTGAGCTTAAATTTTGAAATTTTGTTTCTAAATAATTTTCTAAATTCTAAATTTCTATAAATATTGTTACAGTAGTTGGTTTTGTTCATTAGACCAGGATAATTTATGGCAACGTCATAAAATAACTGAAGTGTGTTAATTTCCTACAATTTTGTAATATTGAACCAAGAATGTTATTTATATTTTGAGTAAACATAATAACGTTTTATACTATACTTTACAGTACAAGTGAACGTCACACAACACTAATATATTACAATATAAGCACAAAATGCACAAATATACCACAATACAATATAAAATGCACAAATACACTACAATATAAGCACAAAATGCACAAATATACCACAATACAAGTTCAAATGAACAAGTATACTACAATATAAGCACAAAGTTCACAAATATACCACAATACAAGTACCAAATGCACAAATATACTAGAATATAAGCTCAAAATGCACAAATATACTACAGAACAAATACAAAATGCAAAAATATTGCAAAATCAAGAACAAAATGCACAAATTCTTTTGTGAATCCCTCTGGTCCAAATCGATAACACTAATATATATATATTAGTGTTGTGTAACGTTCACTTGTACTGTATATGTACCAGCACGTATAATGCTAATTAAACTACTATACTTTAGTAAATATGACAGTGTTACTCAGAATTACTCTATTTATTGGTTCTTCTGTAGTTTTGGTTTTTTGGTGTTTTAGATTATGTCAACATTTTCTGGTAACCATTTATGGTATCGACGTGACTGACACTTTTAATATGAAGGATTACGCAGCCCATGTTTACGTTTATGATTTCTACGACTTCAATTGGCGCCCCTTGCACATGACCTGCGGGTTTTCGAGATCAAGAAAAGTAGTTTTATTTATAAATTTTATATTTCAGATGGTGAAATCGGTTTTCGGTGTGTAAGTGTTAAAGAGGGATTAACATTTGTTCAGTATAAAAAAAACTTAATCCCTCTTAATAGTGATTTAAAATCAGATATATTCACCACTTCATAAGGCCACAAGTTCTAATGTAGTGGTTAAATTTTTAACATATTTTTTCCTGTCTCAAGGGAAGGTACTTTTACTAATTTTCATTATAAAATTGAAAAATAATTAACATATTGAAACCCGATTGCACCACCTTTGGTATTTAGCAGACTTACGTCTTGACGGCCGTTGTCGAGATCTATGTCTTTACGGTTACTTACTCGTTTAATTTCTTGACGAATCAGTGGGTTATATTACTATTATTAATTTACTAAGTAACCAATATTGCATTCATAGTTTTACGTTCTCCTGAGTGCTTTAAATAACAAGTAAAAAGGCTTTAATAGCTATCGAACTATTTAAGAGCCTAAATTCAAATTCAAATATATTTATTACTTATACAAAAAATGTATCTAAGCCGTTTATATTTTTATCTCTCTAGCTTGAGCTATTTGAGAACAACTATACTAATTTCTTTACAAAAATGTGTACGATTTATTATTTTAAAATTAATATTTATACATAAATATTATAATAAACTGTTTAGCAATAAATAACCATTTAAATTTAATTTTTAATCTTCTTTACTTCAAAACAATACAACAATAAATAAGATAACAATGAATATAACTATAAATATTTTTAAATAACATAACAAATTAAACAATAGGATAAATATAACATTAGAATCCTGGAAGTAAAACAAAACAACCCAATAAAATGTTTAGAATCAACAACAACAAAAAACAAGTAAAAAACATTATATCCTAAAATTTATTAATACAAATAGATTAAATAAATGAATAAATTTGCGAAATAATTCAATGAAAAATAGAATCATACAAATATATTTTTTCCACGTGTTGTTCAAAGACACACAATCATAGTGTAATTAAAACAAAATTTTAAAATACAAAAAATACATAATACCAAAGTCACCAAAAAAAACTGTCCAGGATCTGAACAGTTGAAATATTTATTGATTGATGATATTAGGAATACTTAAATAAAATATAATTAATGTACAACCACACCGAGAGGGAACCAAGAGCGGCCCTGTGTTGGCTGGTTTAACAACAATTAATGTACAACAGCACCGTGAGGGAACCAAGAGCAGCCATGTGTTGGCTGATTTAACAACAATTAATGTACAACCGCAACGTGAGGGAACCAAGAGCAGCCCTGTGTTGGCTGGTTTAACAACAATTAATGTACAACCGCAACGTGAGGGAACCAAGAGCAGCCGTGTGTCGGCTGATTTAACAACACTTAATGTACAACCGCACTGTGAGGGAACCAAGAGCAGCCCTGATTTGGATGATTTAACAACACTTAATGTACAACTGCACTGTGAGGGAACCAAGAGCAGCAGTGTGTTGGCTGATTTAACAACAATTAATGTACAACCGCACCGTGAGGGAACCAAGAGCAGCCGTGTGTTGGCTGATTTAACAACAATTAATGTACAACCGCACCGTGAGGGAACCAAGAGCAGCCGTGTGTTGGCTGATTTAACAACACTTAATGTACAACAGCACCGTGAGGGAACCAAGAGAAGCCGTGTGTTAGATGATTTAACAACACTTAATGTACAACCGCACAGTGAGGGAACCAAGAGCAGCCGTGTGTTGGCTGATTTAACAACATTTAATGTACAACCGCACTGTGAGGGAACCAAGAGCAGCCGTGTGTTGGCTGATTTAACAACATTTAATGTACAACCGCACTGTGAGGGAACCAAGAGAAGCCGTGTGTTGGATGATTTAACAACACTTAATGTACAACCACACCGAGAGGGAACCAAGAACAGCCGTGTGTTGGCTGATTTAACAACATTTAATATACAACCGCACTGTGAGGGAACCAGATGTTGGCTGATTTAACAACAATTAATGTACAACCGCAACGTGAGGGAACCAAGAGCAGCCCTGTGTTGGCTGGTTTAACAACAATTAATGTACAACCGCAACGTGAGGGAACCAAGAGCAGCCGTGTGTCGGCTGATTTAACAACACTTAATGTACAACCGCACTGTGAGGGAACCAAGAGCAGCCCTGATTTGGATGATTTAACAACACTTAATGTACAACTGCACTGTGAGGGAACCAAGAGCAGCAGTGTGTTGGCTGATTTAACAACAATTAATGTACAACCGCACCGTGAGGGATCCAAGAGCAGCCGTGTGTTGGCTGATTTAACAACAATTAATGTACAACCGCACCGTGAGGGAACCAAGAGCAGCCGTGTGTTGGCTGATTTAACAACACTTAATGTACAACAGCACCGTGAGGGAACCAAGAGAAGCCGTGTGTTAGATGATTTAACAACACTTAATGTACAACCGCACAGTGAGGGAACCAAGAGCAGCCGTGTGTTGGCTGATTTAACAACATTTAATGTACAACCGCACTGTGAGGGAACCAAGAGCAGCCGTGTGTTGGCTGATTTAACAACATTTAATGTACAACCGCACTGTGAGGGAACCAAGAGAAGCCGTGTGTTGGATGATTTAACAACACTTAATGTACAACCACACCGAGAGGGAACCAAGAGAAGCCGTGTGTTGGCTGATTTAACAACATTTAATATACAACCGCACTGTGAGGGAACCAAGAACAGCCGTGTGTTGGCTGATTTAACAACATTTAATGTACAACCGCACTGTGAGGGAACCAAGAGAAGCCGTGTGTTGGATGATTTAACAACACTTAATGTACAACCACACTGTGAGGGAACCAAGAGAAGCCGTGTGTTGGATGATTTAACAACATTTAATGTACAACCGCACTGTGAGGGAACCAAGAGAAGCCATGTGTTGGATGATTTAACTACACTTAATGTACAACCACACCGAGAGGGAACCAAGAGAAGCCGTGTGTTGGATGATTTAACAACAATTAATGTACAACCGCACCATGAGGGAACCAAGAGCAGCCGTGTGTTGGCTGATTTAACAACATTTAATATACAACCGCACTGTGAGGGAACCAAGAGAAGCCGTGTGTTGGCTGATTTAACAACATTTAATGTACAACCGCACTGTGAGGGAACCAAGAGAAGCCGTGTGTTGGATGATTTAACAACATTTAATGTACAACCGCACTGTGAGGGAACCAAGAGAAGCCGTGTGTTGGATGATTTAACAACACTTAATGTACAACCACACCGAGAGGGAACCAAGAGAAGCCGTGTGTTGGATGATTTAACAACAATTAATGTACAACCGCACCGTGAGGGAACCAAGAGCAGCCGTGTGTTGGCTGATTTAACAACACTTAATGTACAACCACATCGTGAGGGAACCAAGAGCAGCCGTGTGTTGGCTGATTTAACAACACTTAATGTACAACCACATCGTGAGGGAACCAAGAGCAGCCGTGTGTTGGCTGATTTAACAAGGTTAAGCTAATGGCACTTTAAAAACACTAAACGGTGGGGCGTGAGGACAATGATGCGCTCGTTAGTTGATGACTGTTATCACAACTCTAACTAAATATTGTGAGTTAACTACAGTACGGCACCCAACAACTGAACAAATTAATGTCAACTAACCAATTATCAACAATTAAAATGATTGTTAGAAAACTGCTACTGAATGTTTATAACACTCTTTTGTTAAACGGATCAGTCAATCTTAATTAATTAATTTGAATTAAAAGTTTTACAATTATAAAATTACATTTAATAATTCTGATTGTCGTATGCTGTGCAGCATTACCTGATTACTGCTATGTTTCTTTGTTACTTTTACTATACTATGTTAACTAGTTAGTTTTTTATTTTTACAGGGTTTCCCAAAAGTAAAATTCCAAACTTCGGGTAATGATTATATAGGTCAAAATGAAGATAAAATCATGAATAATGTTTTCCCCAAAAACGCTTCGTTTACCAGATATCCGCCAATTTGTTTTTTTCACAAAAGAGTTGTTTGTCCGAATTGGTTCAACCGATCTTTATGAAATCCCTACGTATTTTAGGATAATAATAACTATTGAAAAAAAATCAACTTGATCCAATTAAAATTTTCAAAGTGATGACAAATTTAAATGTTTAAACGGAAATTGTGGGAAAAAGGCAAAAAATACAAAAAAATTACTAAGAACACGTTTTTTAGACAGTTTTATTACCAACTTCTCAGTATGACAAAAAAAATTAGAATCGGACAAAAAATAACAGAGATACATTGACATTTGTGCTGAGAGGCAGCAAAATAGACATTTGTTTGAAATAGTCTTAACCTTAATGTCTTGTTACTTATTGGAAGGTTTCAATGTATCTCGATTATTTGTTGTCCAATTCTAACTTTTTTGATACTGACAGATTGGTAATAGCATTGTCTTAGTGAATTTTTGTATTTTTTGCCGTTTTCCCACAATTTTCGTTTAAAAATTGTTCGTTTGAGAATAGTTCTCTATTATCTTAACATGCTTAGCGAGTTTAATATAGATCACTTAAACAAAATCGAAGATAATAATTCTTTTGCGAAAAAAAAACAAAATGGCGGTGAACCGTTTTCGGAAAAAAATGTTTTATTTTCTTTCTATTTTGACTATATAATTATGTCCCAAAGTTTGGCACTTTATTTTGGGAAGACCTTGTATATAAATAAAAAGGAATGTGAAAATGCCCACATATAGTAAAAATGATTTTTGAAGAGCCATTCCAAATGTTTAAAAACTGTCTCCACGGCGGATTAGCCCGACCATCTTTCAGTAATTTATGTTCATTGCTCTTGACTGTCTGTTGAACCTCTAGTGTAGTTAAGTGGAAAAGAATACGAAATATTCCTAATTTCACCCCATTATGGTAAAGGAATTTTAATTTAATTCCACCCCATTTTATTACATTCTACTTCGTTCCATTTCGCTTCGATTCACTTCGCTTCTTTGCAATTCTCTACGCTTCACCTCACCTTATATAAACTTCTTTTAATCTTTAAATATTACACATAAAGAAATAGTTTATTAACAATTCCACTTTACAGCAGAGCCAGTAACAAACTAGTAGCATTACAGTTTTAGCATAAAAATTACATGTTGGTATATTCTCAACACTACATACGAGTAAAAAGAAGAGTAACAATAGTCAATAACAATCGTAATAGTTCAAAAATAAATAAGTTTATAATTATTATAGTAACAACAAATAACAATATGTGAACAACATAAAAAAATAATAATAATAATAAAAACCATGCAATATCATGAAACAAAACCAAAACTAAAGAATGTAGAAAAAATTAGATGTAACGCACCCCAAAGGTGGGAAATCAAGTATTGTAACAACCCAAAGAAAGTAAAGCTAACTCACTTTGTCGTATATAGTCTGAATATTTGTAAATAAATAAGATAAAACCAAACTATTGCAAAATAACGTACGTAAGTACATTTAAAAGATACGCGGAACTCACACTTAAGAACTAGAACAAGGAAGATTTCTCAATCACCAAATCAACAAAAATGAAGTTGAGGCTAAAAAATGTGTTTTGTTTTAAGATTATCAGTTTTTAAAATAAGTGGAATGAAATAAAAATAATATATTTTTAAATATTTATAATGGTAAAATCCTCAAAATTAATTTTAAATGTGAACTGAAACAGTCGTCACGGGCAACTGTTTATTATACGTTTGCAAAAAAGAGATCTAGGAAAAGGGAGAGCTTGAATATGCTATAGAAGTAAAGGTTGAAAATATCAGATCCATTTACCAGTAGCGCAGTGGCGTCTTGTTCGACGGCCAGGGAACAGGAGGGGGCAAATTGACACTGACGGAACAAGGCTGACACTGGATCTCTCAACCGAGCACAGACATCTTCTTTATTCAATGGCCATGAAAATCAATGAGAAGGAATTCATTTAACAAAATTTACATACTCTGCAAATAATTGTACATCTATGTACGGAAACTTTTCATAGGCCTATTAATTAAGATCTGCGTTAGAATGATAATGAACCTTGTAAAAATTAAATGTATAAAGTGAGATATTAAGAAATATAAACAAAAGATGAAAGACGGTAAAATCATGATATTAAACAAATTATAAATTATGATTTGAAAAATAAATAAAAATCAATTTAGTTCTTTCCTTATTGAATATTGAACACATCAACAGAAAAAAAAAAAAAAAAACAATTTTTATGGGCAAAAATTACGATAAATTATAATGAAATTGTAATAAATGGTATATTTTTATGAGCTCTATACATAAAAATCTTAATAAATTTAAATATTATGTATTATAATAAAAGTGGAAATATTACTATATGGATGTAAAGCATTAATATAGAATATTATAAAATTGCTGAAATTACCCAAATATTTTATATTTTTCTCATAAATGGAATGTGGTGCATTTTATCTACTTCGCAGTCCATTAAAAAAGTATACTAGAAATATTCACGTTTTACGAATTACTATAAAAAATATTATTGGATTTTCCCCTATTAATCAATAAAATAAATAGAATAAAAAACCGACATTGATTTGACTAAAATTGTAAAGTATAAATTTTTTTTGTCCAGACGTCAATGGTTTGTTCTTTCACCTCACTCCGTCTATGAGAAAAATAAAATAACTACAGCATTTTAAATATTGATTTGTTTATATAGTTTTGTTAGTTCTTGGCATTGTTTGTATTGTTTATTTTCAGTTGTGTAAATATTTCATATTCGAATTGTTATAATTAAAAACGCCACAGAGAGTGGCTATAGTCTATTTTGTAATTATTTGGATTCCGTAGTTACTTAAAATTATTTCTTATGTTATTGCCGGTCACTCAGCCTGAAAAATGTGACCAGTCTAATTTCAGAGATGTTCCAATGTTTTGTATATATTTCCTTAATTAATTGGAATAAATAATTATCTCATTACATGTATTTCAGTCCAATTTTAATATAATATGTAAATAACCAATGTATGTTCAAATTGGTTATTTTAATTCTTATGGGAGTGGACAACAGAGTCGTTAATTTTTCCTCAATACTCCAGATTCTCTTCCGATTTTCGATCAAACGCATTCTACAAAGTTTAACTTGCTCTCAACTTTGTGTATTTGCTAATGAAATGTGCAATTAGTGCTGATAGCTATTGAAAACTTGGAAGTCAAAGCACATGGAGTACGTCTTGTGATTGATTCCTCAAAGTCTCTCGGCTCAAACATGTAACCAGGCATATTAGATCTGGTATGTTCTGAAGTTTGGAAACTCAGTACCCAAGAAACAAGCCACATTGGCAGATAGGACGTGTGTGATTCAAACAACTTACCAGGAAAATAAGTATTCTAAAAGTATACCACATCGATAGATCGTGTCACTCAATTTAGGTAATTTTGTCCTGACCAAGTAAGCATTGTATTTTACTGCCAGTTATTACTTATTTCCAACATTGTTGTTATTAACAACCATAAATGATCTAGTTAATTAATCTTTAATAATCACCCTTTTTAAATCAGATGTTGTAAATAAATCTTAAAATTAGAACAAAATTAACAAATCATTCCAGCAATCATGTGGTTATCATCAAAATACAATTGACATGTGTAAGTAAATGCAGTGATTTTATATAGACTTTTAAAATTACATTTTAATTTATCAATTTGAAGTTATTTCAAATTGATTAAATCGATTTAAAATCACTGCCTTTACTTACTTATATGGAAGTAATGTATCGTAACTATATATTTCATAAGGATTACAACAAGATCATGAAATTAATTTTACGACCTCTAGAAGCCAAGACAACAATGTTTCAGGGAATCGAAAGAACTATTCTCCTCGAAAAGTTAAAATTCTAAAATTTACAAAACTTGTAGTAAACATAAGTGTACATTTGATGTACAGTGAAAACTAGTAGAAACTCCGGTACCTTTTTTTCTTACAATTAGGATAAAAATTATCAAAACGTGTAGCAAAATAAAAAATGTAAATGTCATGACGTACAGTCAAACTAGAAAAACAATGATGTGATTTGATTTTCCGTACACCTCTTAATTCTTTATTTATTTTAGAAAACAACCTTATAACTCGGGTGCACTTAATACCTGAGCCGGTAGTAGTAGGCGGTTTCCCTTCGTGCCTGCACGTTTATTTAACACACTTAATAATTAATAACTAAATTACACACTATTTAATATTTACAAACTTAAATTACTAGATAAACACTATTTTGAAACTTGAATGTAATCACTATTATTAATATCAATTAAAGTCACTTATCACACTCGAGTCTGTATTCACACAATATCTGTTACGCATTTACCTTGCCTGTGCTGTAATAGTGATTTACGAGATTTTACTAGAATTTCTATGCGAAATCCTTCAAATGATTAGACCAGGCACAAACTTGACATTGCTGAATTTCCTCAGAAGTGTCTCTTTCAAATTAAACAATTAATTTTACGACCTCTTGAAGTAAAGAAAACTATGTTTCAGGGAATCGAAAGAACTATTCTCCTCGAAAAGTTAAAATTCTAAAATTTACAAAACTTGTAGCAAACATAAGTGTAAATTTGATGTATAGTGAAAACTAGTAGAAATTCCGGTACCTTTTTTCTTACAATTAGGATAAAAATTATCAAAACGTGTAACAAAAAAAAAAAAAAAAAAAAAATGTAAATATCGTGACGTACAGTCAAACTAGAAAAACAATGATTATTTTAGAAAACAGAGGAAAACATTTGTATTGGTTACTCTCACATGTAAATAATATAAGGTACATATAATGTGTCCTCAACAATAATTATATTATACATAATTCGTTATAAAATTAATAGATGTAAACTAAAATAAACTAAATTATTATAAAATATTTGTAAAATTCATCAAAGAAAATTTGTGGACGGTTTAATAACCCCTATCAATTAAGGTGTCTCCTAAAAGACTCAAATCTCGGCATTCGTCAGACTGTCATGTAGTTTGATCCCACCATAAAATGTAGTTGGTTTAAAAAAGGATTTTAGATTATGGGTACGCGAATTTTTGTTGATATTAAATTATAAAAGTGAATAAAATCATTGATAAATAATGATACGTATTTCTAAGAACAGCAATGCTTCAAATATGGGAAAGTTAGCGTATTTTTGCGCTTAAATATTCCCTTGCATGATTGTCTTGGCTGTAATTTGTAAATTGCACTGTTGACTTTTTTAGAACAAACACGGCTTTTGTTCTACATGATTCATAGTCCCATATCTGTACAGCATAAGACAACTGTGGTAAGAGCAGTTCATAATAAGTTGATGAAAGAGTTAAAGTGTGTATAACAGAAGACAGGATTCGGATGACGAAAGAAACAGTGGGCACTCACTCTCTTTGATAAATTTCCTATTTTAGCAGAATAATAATTTAAATTTACATAAAGTTAAACTGAGGAGTTTTGCTGTTTACTATGAATTAATTTAAAATCTGTCAACAATATAGTATATTGATATAACATTTAAAATTAAAGTTTAAGGACGAGCCGGTGGCCGAGCGGTCTAAGGCGTCAGGACCGCTATCTTGAGTTAGATAGCGCTGGTTCGAATCCGGCCTGGACTGGAACATTTATTAGTAATATTCACCTTCTACTGTGCTGGTTCGCCCCCTTACTCTGTCTGAGTAAGTTCCTCGCACAGATCAATAGTCTATGGGGAATGGGCAGAGTAAGGTTAAGATGGAGGATCGGCCTCTCCTTAAAAAATAAAACAGTTGTTCAAGTAAAACACCAACCAAGTCAGTTTTATCCGAATTCAAGTAAATCGTTATTAACCAATCTAAAATTGAGTTATAATCAATGAAAGCATAAAGTGTATACACTTTTGGTAGAGAAAGGGAATATCATGGTTAAAATTAGTTTTCTTAACTAGAATCTACTCTTCCGGTGTCAACCGTGTCAAGGTAATATTTACAATATTTACAAGATAACCGGACGTTTCGCCCATGCTTGATGTGGCATCCTCAGTGATTTCTCTGAGACTTAGATCGGCGAATGACCTTCCAGCTTTTATAACAGGTGGTGGGGTGCGGACTGGTTTGGCAGGGTGAAAATCACCTACGGTCATTGGCTGAAGAAAATCAATATGGCTGAATCTTCCATTTAATTTCAATTTGCTTAAAATGGGTTACCATGTCTTTGGAAGCCGGTACTATCATCCTTATTAAAATTATTTCTTCTTTTATATATTTCTATAGCTTCCCTTACGATTCTCTGGTAGTAATGCGGGATGTTGGCAAGGACTTTAGTTTTGTCAAATAAAATTCAATGAATACTTTTTGTGCAATGTTCAGCAACTGTAGACGTTTCCGTATCTTCATTCTTAGTATGCCTTATATGTTACTTAATCCTTGTGTTCAGATCCAGGGGTGGGTAATGAAGTCCACTTCAGGAAACTGTTCCGATTCAGTTTAACCCCCTCACCTCGTCTCTGCCCTTAATCCGACCATTTTATTAGGAATTATCAATTTGTATATTCCTATAATCAGTAGGATGTCCATATGTCTAGTTCATGACAGCTGAGTATGGTCAATTAAAAAAAATTGTTATTAATAAAAAAACAAGTAATAATTTTTTTCCGCTGAAAATAAGCGAAAGACAAAGCAAAAGTTAAGGCAACAAATATTTATAAAGAAACAAGTATTTGTTGCCTTAAATTTTGCTTTGTCTTTCACTTATTTTCAGTTTTGTTTTTATTTGTTTCGTGTTAAGTTATTAAGTTCTAACATCGAACGAAATTACACTGATTAACTTAAGTAAATTATGAACGATTGGTTTATTAGTTTATATTTATTCAGATTGTAATCAGGTTAATATTTTATTTACAAACATCTGTGTGAAAATAAAACTAAATACGTATAATAATGTTGATAATATTTACTTATATTAAACTAAAATTCCATCAGCGTGATAAATAAGTAAAGCAGCGAGAATTTGAGTTGGAGTGTTGACTTGGCATATCCAACAGAGAGAAAGAAACAGAGGTCGTCTCAGCGAACGTCTCAGAGACAGTTCAACTAATGTACATCTTCATAAATTTTAAGCAATAATTACTAAATTCATTTTTGAGTATTTGGGGAAGTAGGAAGGGAATGCTAAGGTGCCCTTCCATATGCCCGGCAAAATGGAGAACTAAATACTCGAATTGTGTTGTTTAGCACAATTGTTAATGCGATCTCTGGTTCTTTTTTCTCTGTGCATCTCCGCACTGTCGGTCACCAGACCATGTTCGGTGTGCTCTTAATAATAACAAGGTTAAATGTTATTAAATCAGTAAAAAAAACCTTGTCTACGGTCAAACTATTGTCTTACTACTGTATGTAAAACTAACAGTAATGTGTGTTATAATTTTAGAGGGCTAATACATATAATATTAGATTTGTTTTTAAATTAACAATAAATTTCACTTCTAATCTTGCCATTTTAATTCAATATATATTTTAAAAATATTTTGACAATATCGTTGAATTGCTTTCTTAAAAAAGTGTTTTGTGGCAGAAAGTAAGTGGCGTCCGTTTGTAAGGACGTGATTGAGTGGTGGTAGATTGGATTGGTCGGTGTTCAAGCGTGGTGTATTGAACGTACTGTACAATTACAAGGGTGTACGGTGTACAGTGGTACGTACAAAACTCGACTTTCCTCAGGATAGTGGACCTGATTAAAGTCGTTGCAGAAATCGCGTGCATCCGGATTTGAAGGTGTTTTACTAAGAAGAGGCCTATGCAAAATACAATTGCACATACGATTTTATTGTTTAATTGTACGTTATGTTATTTGCATATTTTAGTTTTATCAAATATTTCTATTGATAAAAATCAATTTAAAATCATTGCATACACTTACACATATGTAAGTAATGTATTGTAATAGCGTAACTAGGTAATATATTTTACAACCTCTAGAAGCAAAGAAACATTGTGCAGGAAATCGATAAGAACTTTACTTCTTGAAAGGTTAAAATTATGAAATTTATAAAATTGATAAGAAATGTTATTTTAAACCACGTATTAAAATTGTATACGATAAATTATGGTTTGTTGAGTAATAAAAGTGTAAAGTTGATGTATTATATAATAGTGAGACTAGTAAATATCTCGGTACTTTTCTGTCCCAACTATGAAAAAAATGATTCAAACTTAAAATTCACATGTCATAACGTACAGTTGAACAAGGAAAACGACGATGTATAGGTCGATGTATAGGTCATTGAACAAGGAAAATAGTATAGGTCTCTTAGTGTGATTGTTTCTTTTCGTACGCCTCTTAGTTCCATAGTAAACAACCTTAAAGCTCGGGTACACATAATTTCTGCGCCGACAGTAGTGAACGTAAAACGATATTGCTGCATTCCTTTCCTTTATAAATATTGATGCACTAAACGTCTTCCTAGCTCATTTGTGAGTTGCTCTAGTCTGAGGATAATCGAATACACCATTTTTACTTATATTGTTTCAAAGTTTTGTGAAGTTTCGGTTATTTTTATTACTTTGTATTTGAACTAAATTCTCTGTAGATTACCGAGTAACATTTAAGATGAGATTTGTATGTCTCGTGACCTTGCGTTGTCATTCTACACTCTTATTGTGAATACAAAACTATATTTTTACTTCGAGTTACTTTGCGAAGGATACATTTAAACATTGTATGTTATTCCTTACCGAATGTTTTATATCGCTTGTAAGATGAGAGTACTGCGTATATTGTTATATACAAGATTGTCTTGTACATATATTCAGATCTCTTCGTCCCATTACACTATATTATGTCATAAAATTCGATATTGTAATGTAAAATGAAGGAAGAGATTTCTTCGACTCAATATTTTAAGTTGTAATGCTTCAATTATTAATATGTATTCAAGTTGACTTTTACTATTTATTCCCGACTGAGTAGTTATGGATGGGTACGTATAATTGCTGCACGTTACGTTATTCCGTTTCAAATGTTTGGTACTCCTCGGCTGAGAGGAGATTGCCGGTTCACATTACTTTAAGTTATAAATCTACTTAATTGCTGTTAGATGATATCACTTCATAGCACTTGGGGCAAACTAAAGCGCCTGGGATCTCAACTAGATTGCATTCAATAGTTACTGTTACGACAAAATTACACAAAACGTAATCTAACTAATTGGTGATTACGAGAGATTTCAAAGACGCCTTCCAGTTCAAAACTACTTTGTTCAACAATTGAATCATGAATTATGATTGTAATTATTTATTGAGTGATAAATTTACATTATAGTGTTTTCTACGATAGGGTTTATTATTAATAGGCTTTTCATCACTAAACGCATATTTAAAATGTTAACACATTTGGGACATTATTCACTATGTGTATTAGACAAGGTACTTTGAAGGTTTTGATAGTCACTGACACTTGTCAGACCAAACAGTTAATTTACATTAAATGTAGTAATTTAATCACGCCAAAGACCACCAGGCTCTTGAGACTGAACTATTTGGTTGGCCGTAGACAATGTCTAATTAGGTTTATAATTGCAAGCTCTGTTTTAGCCAAACCGTGCTGCAACGTATTTTTTAATTGAAACGTCCATTTTCAAGATTTATTAAGCCTTTTTTTCTATGAAATAAAAATAAAGAGGTGATTCATATTAATTTGGGAATAGTGAAGATTTAGTTTTAATCACCACGCTCAATAATTAAAGATAACATTAAACTATTTCATTATGTCTCAAAAATTATCTTTCAGGATTTTAAGAACTGTACAAGAAAAATTGTGTTAAGTATTGATAGTTTATTTTTATAAGATTTTACGCTGCCTCATCAACCACCTCTTCATAACAGTATTTCAATAGGGATTATCCCAAGGACTTAGTACAAAAGTACCTGAGATATTCAGGGGTACTTAAGAAAAACCCCAACGTTTTTTCTTGACCATATCCAGTAGGATGTATTTTATTTTTGTAATTATTTCCAGTATCTTGATATTATTTTAATTCGAATTAGATTTTTATAATATTTCTCAAAAAGTTTTAGAATTTTTGTACTCAAATTCTAAAATACAGATTTAATAAATTTTAAAATACAGAGTACAAATTTTAAAATACAGGGCTGAACATATTTTAAAATACATTTTGAAATTCCTGAGCTTAATTTTTAAGATAAGGGTTCCTGGTATACAGTAGAAGTAATTATTTGCTTCATCTCATTAATAAATTGTTAAGATGTGCTCGTTTGAACTCAAAGAGACTACATGGACATAGCGTTGCATTAGGGAATATTTGAGATTTAGTGTAATCACACTCGTTTTACATTGCTAATGTTAACAAAACATTCATTACCTGACGATGTAAGCTTAAGTTTATTCAGTAGAGACGTTGTAGGATGTATGTTTATTCAGTAGAGACGTTGTACCTGAAAACTTTTACAAAATACAAAAAAGACTCCAAATCGAATTTCTCATCATTTAATTTTAAATTTAAAAATTAAATGTCGAGTTTAAACTACAAACCTAATGGAAATAGGCTTTACTCAACCCAAAAAAGGCTTAAATGTAGATGAATATTGGAGACGGAGCGAATCCAATACCTGCGTCTTTTCACACTTCTCTAGAATAGTTTCCCTTGCAGCAAGATCACTACAAGAAGTTTTAAGGTTATGTCTATGTTTTGTTACGTTCAGCTACGTCAGGATGTGCGTAATCTGTACGTGCGTTTTAAGGTTATGTCTACGTATGTTACGTTCAGATATGGCCAGGTTGTGAGTAATCTCTACGTGAAGTTTTAAGGTTATCTCTATGTTATGTCACGTTCAGCTATGTCAGGTTGTGAGTAATCTCTACGTGAAGTTTTAAGGTTATCTCTATGTTATGTCACGTTCAGCTATGTTATGTTGTGAGTAATCTCTACGTTAAGTTTTTAGGTTATCTCTATGTTATGTCACGTTCAGCTATGTCATGTTGTGAGTAATCTCTACGTGAAGTTTTAAAGTTATCTCTATGTTATGTTACGTTCAGATACGTCAGGTTGTGAGTAATCTATACGTGAAGTTTTAAGGTTATCTATATGTTATGTTACGTTCAGATACGTCAGGTTGTGAGTAAACTCTACGTGAAGTTTTAAGGTTATCTCTATGTTATGTCACGTTCAGCTATGTCAGGTTGTGAGTAATCTATACGTGAAGTTTTAAGGTTATCTATATGTTATGTAACGTTCAGCTATGTCAGGTTGTGAGTAATCTATACGTGAAGTTTTAAGGTTATCTATATGTTATGTTACGTTCAGCTATGTCAGGTTGTAAGTAATCTATACGTGAAGTTTTAAGGTTATCTATATGTTATGTTACGTTCAGCTACGTCAGGTTGTGAGTATAATCTACGTGAAGTTTTAAGGTTATCTCTATGTTATGTCACGTTCAGCTATGTCAGGTTGTGAGTAATCTATACGTGAAGTTTTAAGGTTATCTCTATGTTATGTTACGTTCAGATACGTCAGGTTGTGAGTAATCTATACGAGAAGTTTTAAGGTTATCTCTATGTTATGTCACGTTCAGCTATGTCAGGTTGTGAGTAATCTATACGTGAAATTTTAAGGTTATCTCTATGTTATGTCACGTTCAGCTATGTCATGTTGTGAGTAATCTCTACGTGAAGTTTTAAGGTTATCTATATGTTATGTCACGTTCAGCTATGTCAGGTTGTGAGTAATCTATACGTGAAGTTTTAAGGTTATCTATATGTTATGTCACGTTCAGATACGTCAGGTTGTGAGTAAACTCTACGTGAAGTTTTAAGGTTATCTCTATGTTATGTCACGTTCAGCTATGTCATGTTGTTAGTAATCTCTACGTGAAGTTTTAAGGTTATCTCTATGTTATGTCACGTTCAGCTATGTTATGTTGTGAGTAATCTCTACGTGAAGTTTTAAGGTTATCTCTATGTTATGTCACGTTCAGCTATGTCATGTTGTGGGTAATCTCTACGTGAAGTTTTAAGGTTATCTCTATGTTATGTCACGTTCAGCTATGTCAGGTTGTGAGTAATCTATACGTGAAATTTTAAAGTTATCTCTATGTTATGTTACGTTCAGTTATGTCATGTTGTGAGTAATCTCTACGTGAAGTTTTAAGGTTATCTATATGTCATGTTACGTTCAGCTATGTCAGGTTGTGAGTAATCTCTACGTGAAGTTTTAAGGTTATCTCTATGTTATGTTACGTTCAGATATGGTCAGGTTATGAGTAATCTCTACGTGAAGTTTTAAGGTTATCTCTATGTTATGTTACGTTCAGATATGGTCAGGTTGTGAGTAATCTCTACGTGAAGTTTTAAGGTTATCTCTATGTTATGTCACGTTCAGATACGTCAGGTTGTGAGTAATCTCTACGTGAAGTTTTAAGGTTATCTCTATGTTATGTTACGTTCAGATATGGTCAGGTTGTGAGTAATCTCTACGTGAAGTTTTAAGGTTATCTCTATGTTATGTCACGTTCAGATACGTCAGGTTGTGAGTAATCTCTACGTGAAGTTTTAAGGTTATCTCTATGTTATGTTACGTTCAGATACGTCAGGTTGTGAGTAATCTCTACGTGAAGTTTTAAGGTTATCTCTATGTTATGTTACGTTCAGATATGGTCAGGTTGTGAGTAATCTCCATGAATCTAAGACATTTCAGTCAACAATCAATTTATATTGAAGCGTTCAAATTTCATAGTTTTGTGATTAGGTTTAGTCAAGTGTTTAATGTATAGCATAACAGTTTTTAGGTTTAGTACAACGGATGGCCGACAATCAGCTATTATTACAAACATGCCTTTTCATTGTCCTAGTGACTGTGTATTCCAGCTCTTATGTGTATATATTTATAGTTAAGAATTGAACTATTATGCGCATAGTATTTTATTGTATTTTGATAATGTATTTTAACCTAATATTTTAAATACTACAAGTACTTAATCTATTGAACCATCCTTTCATAATTTTCAAAAATGTTGATTAAGTCTTTTCTATTTTGTAATTTATAATATTGTGCCCTCTGCTTTATTTTAGGGATTGTAGTATAAACAGGATTAGATATTTTCATTATGTTTTAAAATATACTAAACTTTAAATTATACTAATCTAAAATATTAAAAACATGTACTGTTTCTGTTTTCAACTAGATGTGTAGGTAACTAACTATACATGCAGTGGTATTCTTACATCATTGACCCACCCACTCCTACTAGTATAGTGTATATTAAGAAAATGGTATGTATGTATGTAATGACAATGGTATGTATGTTTGTTCGTAAAGTGTTATGTACTATTTTAAAAAAGATTAGTACTATTTTAGATTAAAATGTGTTTACTATGTTTTTAGATTTAAACTTGAAGGAATTAGCTAGTATAAACAGAATCAGCGAGGCAGGTCTTAAATGGCTCGATGGATTGGATTTAGCTTTGTGACAGGAGATTACTATTTTTGTTCTTAATACTATATAACATGACTTTTCGATCTTTATCCAATTATATATTACAGATTTTTTTTTAAATTACTAAATAGTAGCTGACAACAAATCACACGACACACACACACACACACACACACACACACACACACACACACACACACACACACACACACACACACACACACACACACACACACACACACACACATATATATATATATATATATATATATATATATATATACAGGGTGAGTCTCTACTGACACCATTAAATTTACCTGTTTGTTGTACTCACAAAAAGGAACAAAAAAGTCCATATTAACCTGTGTCCGATTCTCAACCGTTTGGCTGTAAGGGCTCATATTGTGTGTTTTTAAATTACTTGACATTAACTCACTGATTGAGCTACAAAAACCAAAGCAAATCACCTACCAGATTCTTATTAATACCATTGAAAAGATCGTTAAATTCTCTATAAATGTCAATTATTTTGCAAGCAAACGTAAATAAAAACTAGAATACCTAGAGGAAGTTTATTAAACAATTATGCAACATGTATTTTTCTCCAATTGTTTAAGACCCCATATCAGCACATAAATGTAGTCTAATTTAATGTAAAGTTAAGTAGAAAACTTTTCTCATTAATAAGCTTGGAATAGATGTATAATTTAATTGGGTTGAATATCATGAAACCAAAAATAACACCTAAAATATTTCATAAAACATGGTTTATTCGGTTGCACTTAACTACCTAACTCAACCTGTGCCTGTTTTTTTTTTTTTTTTTTTTTTTTTTGCATGTAACTTCCATAATGAGCTGATTGGACTATTATTTGAAATCCGCTGTTACTCTTTTATTATTATTCTGTACCTGAAATCAGCTATTGTAAATATTACCCCATTTTGAACAATAGTTACTCATATTAGTCTGTGAAAACACAAATCATCTTCTTTGGACAATTTGGAAATATTTATTTTTACTTTTATTTTTATACTTAAGCATAGTTAGCTTAAAATTAGTGAGGGTATTAGCATTTGTTCTATTGTGTCATAGAGAATAAATTCGTTGATTTCCAGAGAGAAGAATTCCTGATGTAGAACATTTGTAAGGGTTCATAATTTTCTGCGTGAAACTGGTAGATTTCCTGTCAATGACCGCTTGGTTGGTAACATCATACAAGATGTTGGGTTAGAGGAAGCTTTACTCGCACAAGTCAAAAGAGATCCAAGACAAGTACAAGAAGAATTGCTACTGAATGTGTAGTAAGCCAGTCGTTTGTGTCTAGACTCTTGCGTAAAAATCAAATACACCCATACCACTTTACTCCTGTCCATACAATTGAACCCAGAGACCCTCCTCTGAGACGTCAATTTTGTCAATGGGTTTTACAGCACGATAATGCAGATTTTCTTAAAACAATCTTGTGGATAGACGAATCTACATTTACACGAGACGGTGTTTTTAACTACTACAATGAACACTTATATGACACTGAAAACCCACATCTTTGTCGTGAATCATGGAGCCAAACTAGGTTTAAGTTAAACGTGTGGGTTGGACTGATAGGGGACAAGCTGATAGGTCCCTACCTTGATCACCCTACATCATTAACTGGAATTCAATACCTTCAATTTCTAAATAATATCCTACCAGACCTTCTCGAAGACTTACCGTTGGAATTGCGTCGGCGCATTATTTACCAGGCAGATGGAGCACCACCACGCTTCAACATGTGCTGTTGCTTGGCCACCACGGTCCCCTGACCTCAACCCTATTGATTACTACGTCTGGGGTTCTTTGAAGTAAGAAGTGTACAGAAGTCCAGTACAAACAGCCGAAGAATTGAGACATCGAATCGTGAGGGCAGTTAAGACGCCTTAGAAATGAAATCAATCTAAAGGCAAGTGTAAGGGAGTTGAGGAACCGAGTCCGTACCTGTATAAGGAAAAATGGTGGACATATTGAACACTTAATAAAGTAGTTTTTGTTATAATAAAGCATGATTATCTAAATATTACAGTTATTAGGGTTTTTATTTCGTAAAGAGTGACAATTTGTTTGTTAAGTACAACCGAATGAACCATGTTTTATGAAATATTTTAGGTGTTATTTTTGGTTTCATGATATTCAACCCAATTAAAGTATACGTCTATTCCAAGCTTATTAGTGAGAAAAGTTTTTTACTTTACTTTACATTAAATTAGACTACATTTATGTGCTGATATGGAGTCTTAAACAATTGGAGAAAAATACATGTTGCATAATTGTTTAATAAATTTCCTCTAGGTATTCTAGTTTTTATTTACGTTTGCTTGCAAAATAATTGACATTTATAGAGAATTTAACGATCTTTTCAAAGGTATTAATAAGAATCTGGTAGGTGTTTTGCTTTGGTTTTTGTAGCTCAATCAGTGAGTTAATGTCAAGTAATTTAAAAACACACAATATGAGCCCTTACAGCCAAACGGTTGAGAATCGGACACAGGTTAATATGGACTTTTTTGTTCCTCTTTGTGAGTACAACAAACAGGTAAATTTAATGGTGTCAGTAGAGACTCACCCTGTATATATATATATATATGTGTGTGTGTGTGTGGCTTATATGTTTTTTATGTTGCAAATTATAAGAAGTATGAAGTTTTATATTATTCATTTAAATTTTCATTTTGAAAATATTGAGCATTAAATGATGCTAAATACAGGTTATGTATTCGTTATAATTTCTTCCAGTTTAAAGTAAAGTCATATCGAAGATCTTAATGGCTTTCACATTTCAAATAACTTGTTTGTCATCATTACTTGGTGATTTTCTTGTATTACATGTGCTCAAACTAACACAACGTTTCGAAAATTAAGAAGCTTCAGGTTCAAGATAAGTTTGATAGATATTTGACGATTTAGATGCCTTTGACTGAATTTTAGTTGCCTTAAAAATAGGTTGATACTAAATTATGTACAAGAAAACTATGGAAAGTGTAACATTACAAAGAAGAAACACGATCAACGATTAAAAAACAAGAAATCGTAACAAAAATGGTCCTTTGCCAACAAAATAACAATCACTTGTGAAACTATAGCCCGATTTATTTTTTCAAATTAAATGTGTGACTCGTTAATAGTGTTCTTATTTTCATTAAAATAGAATTAGTACGTTGTGTATTAAAATAAAAGTAAATTCAAATAATCACAGAATGAGTGAATTATATTAATTCGTTTCTACATCAAACATTCTGAGAACCAAGGTACAACACCCCTGCTCACGAGTACAGATCGCACTTTGTCGGTAATCGCCACCCCATCAACACCTCTGCGTGTGAGTCCAGCTCGCACTTTGTCGGTAATCGCCACACATCAACACCTCTGCGTGTGAGTCCAGCTCGCACTTTGTCGGTAATCGCCACACACCAACATCTCTGCGGGTGAGTCCAGCTCGTACTTTGTCGGTAATCGCCACACACCAAGACCTCTGCGTGTGAGTCCAGCTCGCACTTTGTCGGTAATCGCCACACATCAACACCTCTGCGTGCGAGTCCAGCTCGCACTTTGTTGGTAATCGCCACACACCTTTGATTACCAAATACCAACCGGTTATTTTTTCTCCCTCCTGCAATTAATTTTAGTTTTACTAGGATATTAAATTAGAGTTAAGATAATAAAATACTCGCTGTCATTTAAAGTAATATATTTTTTTTTTAAGAGCTTCACAGAACAAGATGATTTATAATATGAGCCAAAATAATATCTTAATTGTTCGATTATAATTTGCCAGTAAATGTATGTAAATTGGAAAAAGTGGCATTTATGGTCGGTTAATTGGTTAAGTGATAAAACTGCAATGCTTTTTGTGTGATCAACAGTCAATAGTTCATACATAATTATTTCAGATGAAGTTTAATAGAAAGTGGTTTTTGAAGTGACTTAAAACTCAAATTAATCCGTGAGAGCGATGGCGCAAAGTACGCTACAAGTAAACAATAACACACAGTTTTTGTGGGTTAATTGGGCGGCCTCTCACCTCTTGTGTGACGAGTGCCGGCTCAATAAGTTACCGCGCACTCGGCACCGCCACAAATGGCCCATTCATATACGCCGGCACTCGTCTCGATGACAATATCGCACCCTAGTGAATTGGACCACTCACTACCTTTATCCTGTTCTCGATACACCGACCTCTTACCACAACTTTATCACTTGTTTTCTTTACTGTGGCAATTACAGTTACGATGGTGTCTAATTTATCACTACAATATAAATGGTATTTTATATTCATAGTCTTAAGATAATAAGCCCCCTAACTAATTATTTAAAAGAAAATTTAATCCTAAATACTATAAAGAGAACATCTCTTAATAAAGAGAAACTGTCAAATGAACAAACAAAATTAATTCATTGGTCGACTTTAAATGTATTTGAGTCATCTCTAACAATGCATGATTTTAGACTTTAGATAAAACTGAAGTCATCATAAGAAATATTCTTCAATTGCATAAAGTTATATATTATTATTTTATACCTAATTGTACACGAAGTTGAATTCTCTATTCCTCCGACCGAGTAAATTATGGCACGCAATTATTTTCTCCAATACCCTCAAATATAAAATATACAAAACTTAAACAAAGAAATAACTAAAATATCCATGTTTGAACTAACAAGTGTAAAATAATCTATTTTGCACGAAAATATAATTTTTTCAATACAGTGTTTTTTGTGAACTTACGTAATAAGAATATTTATTGTGGTCTAAAAATAAATTATTAAAATATCAAAAAAACTGCCAGATTCAGGTTATAGTTGGCTTTGGACCAATTGTTGATACTACGGTAATGACACGAAACATAGTTGGCACTTGACCAGTTGGTCAGACTACGGTAATGACACGAAACATAGTTGGCACTTGACCAGTTGGTCAGACTATGGTAATGACACAAAACATAGTTGGCACTTGACCAGTTGGTCAGACTACGGTAATGACACGAAACATAGTTGGCACTTGACCAGTTGGTCAGACTACGGTAATGACATGAAATATAGTTGGCACTTGACCAGTTGGTCAGACTACGGTAATGACACGACATATAGTTTGCACTTAACCAGTTGGTCAGACTACGGTAATGACATGAAATATAGTTGGCACTTGACCAGTTGGTCAGACTACGGTGATGACACGAAATATAGCTGGCACTTGACCAGTTGGTCAGACTACGGTAATGACACGAAACATAGTTGGCACTTGACCAGTTGGTCAGACTACGGTAATGACATGAAATATAGTTGGCACTTGACCAGTTGGTCAGACTACGGTAATGACACGAAATATAGTTGGCACTTGACCAGTTGGTCAGACCACGGTAATGACACGAAACAAGTTGGCACTTGACCAGTTGGTCAGACTACGGTAGTGACATGAAATATAGCTGGCACTTGACCAGTTTGTCAAACTACGGTGATGACACGAAATGTAGCAGGAATTTGACCAGTTTGTAAGACTACTGTGATGACACGAAATATAGTTGGCACTTGACCAGTTGGTCAGACTACGGTGATGACACGAAATGTAGCAGGAATTTGACCAGTTTGTAAGACTACTGTGATGACACGAAATATAGCTGGCACTTGACCAGTTGGTCAGACTACGGTGATGACACGAAATATAGCTGACACTTGACCAGTTGGAAAGACTACGGTAATGACACGAAATATAGCTGGCACTTGACCAGTTGGTCAGACTACGGTGATGACATGAAATATAGCTGGCATTGGACCAGTTGGTCAGACTACGGTAATGACATGAAATATAGTTGGCACTTGACCAGTTGGTCAGACTACGGTGATGACACGAAATATAGCTGGCACTTGACCAGTTGGTCAGACTACGGTAATGACACGAAACATAGTTGGCACTTGACCAGTTGGTCAGACTACGGTAATGACATGAAATATAGTTGGCACTTGACCAGTTGGTCAGACTACGGTAATGACACGAAATATAGTTGGCACTTGACCAGTTGGTCAGACCACGGTAATGACACGAAACAAGTTGGCACTTGACCAGTTGGTCAGACTACGGTAGTGACATGAAATATAGCTGGCACTTGACCAGTTTGTCAAACTACGGTGATGACACGAAATGTAGCAGGAATTTGACCAGTTTATAAGACTACTGTGATGACACGAAATATAGTTGGCACTTGACCAGTTGGTCAGACTACGTTGATGACACGAAATGTAGCAGGAATTTGACCAGTTTGTAAGACTACTGTGATGACATGAAATATAGCTGGCACTTGACCAGTTGGTCAGACTACGGTGATGACACGAAATATAGCTGGCACTTGACCAGTTGGAAAGACTACGGTAATGACACGAAATATAGCTGGCACTTGACCAGTTGGTCAGACTACGGTGATGACATGAAATATAGCTGGCATTGGACCAGTTTGTAAGACTACTGTGATGACACGAAATATAGTTGGCACTTGACCAGTTGGTCAGACTACGGTGATGACACGAAATATAGTTGGCACTGGACCAGTTGGTCAGACTACGGTGATGACACGAAATATTGTTGGCACTTGACCAGTTGGTCAGACTACGGTGATGACACAAAATATAACTGGCACTGGACCAGTTGGTCAGACTACGGTGATGACACGAAACATAGTTGGCACTTGACCAGTTGGTCAGACTGCGGTAATGACACGAAATATAACTGGCACTGGACCAGTTGGTCAGACTACGGTGATGACACGAAATATAGTTGGCACTTGACCAGTTGGTCAGACTACGGTGATGACATGAAATATAGCTGGCAGTGGACCAGTTGGTCAGACTGCGGTGATGACACGAAATATAGTTGGCACTTGACCAGTTGGTCAGACTACGGTGATGACACGAAATATAGTTGGCACTTGACCAGTTGGTCAGACTACGGTGATGACATGAAATATAGCTGGCACTTGACCAGTTGGTCAGACTATGGTATAGACATGCATTAGTTTATATAAAAGTAATGGACGCTTAATTTTTAAGCGCGTGGCTGCTTAGCGTTAAAAAATATTTGTGTCTAACATTTCAAGAAAATTAACATAATGAGTTTTTACATAAAATGAATGAAATAATTGGTAAAAAATTTTGAGGAATCCCAACGCTTCAATTGTTTAAAGAAATAAACACATCTCGACATGTATAAACTCTGTCGTCTTTGGGTGCTACTTACTACCATAGCCTACATTTACAACTAGTTTTTATTATTAACTTATAGTAATATAAGAAAACCCTTGAAAAATTAAATGCTTATAGGCAATGTTTGACTTATGAGAAAGTCACGTATTCTTATAAATGATCAGTCATAATATAATTATTATAAAATATACAACACTACATGAAATACAGAATATGAAAATGTTCAACAATACACACAGCACGTTATCAAATATAAAATATATTCAACTTATCCAACAGCGTGTTATTTACAACCCCACCAGGACCAGGAACACTTTTGTACACTCCACCAGATGAACTCACCACGAACGTCACAGACCTTATCTGGTGAAGTTGGCAAATCAAACGCTGTTTGGATAAGTTGAATGTATTTTATATTTAATAACGTGCTGTGTGTATTGTTGAACGTTTTTATGTTTTTGTTTTTTGTGTTTCGTATTTTATATTGTATAGTATGTTTTGTAAGAATTTTGTTATGTGTGATAGTTTATAAAAATACGTGACTTTATTAACGGCCAACCATTGTCTATACGCATGTAGTTTTTAAGGATTTTCTCAAATAATTATAGTTTAAGAACAAAAGGAAAAACTAACTGTAAATGCAGACTAAGGTGCCTGTAGGGCGTCTTATACCTGTAGAAATGTTGTGTTTGTTTCTTACAACACTTGAAAAGTTGGCAATTTCCAACAAGTTTACCATTAAAACACAATCCAATGCCAGCAAATGACTGGAGGATATGCTATTTTTACTGATAACCCATTTCAGTGCGCTAGGTCAGTACTTTACTAAACGTTTTACGGTTATAAATATTTCAGCTGTTTAGCTCTGATAAATTAAATGAAACTCGACATTATTTAAGAGGTAAAGTTAAGATAATAGTTCCTCTTTACCATTAAATCTCAATGGTAGAAATGTTGTTAAATAACATTTCAGATATTTAAATACCAAACCGACGTTTGTGTTTATGACCCCTACACAAATTCCAAGACATTTTAAGTCTACTTTAGTAGTTTTGGAGGTGGGAAACAAAAAATACTCTTTTTTATTCATCTGTGTTCGTGATAATTAGCTTAAATGAGACTGATAAATGGAGCCATAGTCCTGGGTACCGATTGCGTTGGGCAGAGCAGACGTACTTTCTTTACAAAACTAATTCGTGTATGTGTAATTAAACCAGTATTAACTAATTAAAGTTTTATATTTATTTATTGTGTAATGATTTTTTCTGTTTTTATTATTAATGTTGCTCTTATTTCATTGACTTTTTCACTTTACTTAAGATCTGCAGAGGCTGACGGCCCCGTTATTGTTAATCCCATAAGAACAATGTTATTTGCGAATCCACATTTCTTCGTTATATATTGACCAAAAGGTGTGTATGAGGTGTCATTGTAAACGTTATCATACTACTCATTACGTTTGCTGTTGATATTTTGAATACATACGCAGTTTTAAAATATAGGTGAAAATAAAAATGTCAAACTAAATGTGTTTTGTATATTTTTATTAAACTATTTAAGGAATGCGCAAATTTTAGTTATTTATTTTTTAAATATTTTATTTGTTTGGGAAAACTGTTTAGTATCAACTGTTTAGTTTGGATAGGCGTGATCGTGTGTCCGGTTTCACATTGTTCTTATGGGATTAAAACCAACATAGCCGACAGCCTCCTACTACTTCTGCAGTCTATTTCTCAGGTAAAGTATGACTTATTTAAACATTCGATTTTAAATATTTAAGTTAGGTTAACTTATTTGTCCTGAAAAAACATTCTTATATTACGGAAGGTTATGTTAGTGTAAACACACACACTTTTTTGAAATTTCTTTAATACTGTTTGGTTACAGTGTAATATTTTCTAAATATCTTTTCATTGATGTTTGAGTCACAGTTTTAATATTTAATGGTTTCTATCTTGAATCGAATGTGATTTTTTACATTCATTTATGTACCAATTAAATAATAACATATAAAATAATTACAGGTGTGATAAATACCAAAGGCATATAAATGGTGCAACTTCCATGGGTTAAAATTAAAATTTTCAAAAGTTGAATAGGTCAAGAGATACGTGTTGCCCGTTTAGACTTGTGCAGTATTTGTAAGCTAATTGGAAATTAGAATCTTTATAGGTTTTTCAAATTTCGATTCATGTTATTTTGACGTGGTATAGTTTGTTGAGTTATTCATGATACACACTGTACTGTAGTTTATTTCAAGCTTATTAGACCGTTTCTCTGCTATTTAGTATGTTCCTTTCAATTCAGAACAATGTTTAGATTAGAAAAATGAGCATGTTATACTATAGAACTAAAATTATAGCATTATAGCTAAAGTACAGGGATGAGTATGTTATACTGTAGTATAGGAGAAGTACAGGTATGAGTATGTTATATTATAAATAGTTTTTTAATTAGCATAATACATGTTGGTACATATACAGTACAAGTGAACGTCACACAACACAAATATATTACAATATAAGCAAAAAATGCTCAAATATATTACAAGTGCAAAATGCACAAACATTATGGTGATCGATTTCGGTGAACCAAACTCACCTTCCTCAGACCAGAGGGATTCACAAAAGAATCATATATTCACCGAAATCGATCACCATATTATTTGTGCATTTTGTACTTGTATTGTAATATATTAGTACATTTTATGCTTATATTGTAATATATTTGTGTTGTGAGACGTTTAATTGTATTGTTATATTAAAGAACAAGCACAGGGATGAGTATGTTATAATATAGAACATGTACAGGGATGAGTATATATACTGTAGAACAAGTACAGGGATGAGTATGTTAAAATGTAGCACAAGTACAGAGATGAGTATGTTATATTATAGAACAAGTACAGGGATGAGTATATTACACTATAGAATAAGTACAGGGATGATTATGCAATATTATAGAACAAGTACAGAGATAAGTATGTTATAATATAGCACAAGTACAGAGATGAGTATGTTATAATATAAAACAAGTACAGGGATGAGTATGTTATAATATAGCACAAGTACAGAGATGAGTATGTTATAATATAGAACAAGTACAGGGATGAGTATATATACTGTAGAACAAGTACAGGGATGAGTATGTTATGATATAGTACAAGTACAGAGATGAATATGTTATAATATAGAACAAGTACAGAGATGAGTATGTTATAATATAGCAGAAGTACAGAGATGAGTATGTTATATTATAGAACAAGTACAGGGATGAGTATGTTATAATATAGCATAAGTACAGAGATGAGTATGTTATAATATAGCAGAAGTACAGAGATGAGTATGTTATATTATAGAACAAGTACAGGGATGAGTATGTTATAATATAGCATAAGTACAGAGATGAGTATGTTATAATATAGCAGAAGTACAGAGATGAGTATGTTATATTATAGCAGAAGTACAGAGATGAGTATGTTATAATATAGCAGAAGTACAGAGATGAGTATGTTATATTATAGAACAAGTACAGAGATGAGTATGTTATAATATAGCATAAGTACAGAGATGAGTATGTTATAATATAGCAGAAGTACAGAGATGAGTATGTTATATTATAGAACAAGTACAGGGATGAGTATGTTATAATATAGCATAAGTACAGAGATGAGTATGTTATAATATAGAACAAGTACAGGGATGAGTATTTTATATTATAGAACAAGTACAGAGATGAATATGTTATAATATAGCACAAGTACAGAGATGAGTATGTTATAATATAGCATAAGTACAGAGATAAGTATGTTATATTATAGAACAAGTACAGGGATGAGTATGTTATAATATAGCATAAGTACAGAGATGAGTATGTTATAATATAGCATAAGTACAGAGATGAGTATGTTATAATATAGCAGAAGTACAGAGATGAGTATGTTATATTATAGAACAAGCACAGGGATGAGTATGTTATAATATAGCATAAGTACAGAGATGAGTATGTTATAATATAGCAGAAGTACAGAGATGAGTATGTTATAATATAGCAGAAGTACAGAGATGAGTATGTTATAATATAGCACAAGTACAGGGATGAGTATGTTATAATATAGCATAAGTACAGAGATGAGTATGTTATATTATAGAACAAGTACAGGGATGAGTATGTTATAATATAGCATAAGTACAGAGATGAGTATGTTATAATATAGCATAAGTACAGAGATGAGTATGTTATATTATAGAACAAGTACAGGGATGAGTATGTTATAATATAGCATAAGTACAGAGATGAGTATGTTATAATATAGCAGAAGTACAGAGATGAGTATGTTATATTATAGAACAAGTACAGGGATGAGTATGTTATAATATAGCATAAGTACAGAGATGAGTATGTTATATTATAGAACAAGCACAGGGATGAGTATATTATACTATAGAACAAGTACAGGGATGAGTATGCAATATTATAGAACAAGTACAGAGATGAGTATGTTATAATATAGCACAAGTACAGAGATGAGTATGTTATATTATAGAACAAGTACAGGGATGAGTATGCTATAATATAGCATAAGTACAGATATGAGTATGTTTTAATATAGAACAAGTACAGGGATGAGTATATATACTGTAGAACAAGTACAGGGATGAGTATGTTATGATATAGTACAAGTACAGAGATGAATATGGTATAATATAGAACAAGTACAGAGATGAGTATGTTATAATATAGCACAAGTACAGAGATGAGTATGTTATATTATAGAACAAGTACAGGGATGAGTTTATTATACTACAGAACAAGTACAGGGATGAGTATGTTATAATATAGCACAAGTACAGAGATGAATATGTTATAATATAGAACAAGTACAGAGATGAGTATGTTATATTATAGAACAAGTACAGGGATGAGTATGCAATATTATAGAACAAGTACAGAGATGAATATGTTATAATATAGAACAAGTACAGGGATGAGTATATATATTGTAGAACAAGTACAGGGATGAGTATATATACTGTAGAACAAGTACAGGGATGAGTATGTTATAATATAGCACAAGTACAGAGATGAATATGTTATAATATAGAACAAGTACAGAGATGAGTATGTTATAATATAGCACAAGTACAGAGATGAGTATGTTATATTATAGAACAAGTACAGGGATGAGTATATTATACTATAGATCAAGTACAGGGATGAGTATGCAATATTATAGAACAAGTACAGAGCTGAGTATGTTATAATATAGCACAAGTATGGAGATGACTATGTTATAATTTAGCACAAGTACAGGGATGAGTATGTTATAGCACAGGTACAGTAGAAGGTGAATATTACTGATAGATTTTCCAGTCTAAGCGGATTCGAACCAGCGTTATCCTTAAACCTTGCTCAAAGGCCTGACACCTTAGCCTGCTTGGACACTGAGCCGCTCACATTTTCAAAACATATTTGAGACTAACCTATTGTGAGTTTATTATATTTTAATAGACAGGCTTTAGCTTGCCCTAGTATGTTACATATGAAATATTTTGAAATGTGGAAGGTCAGTACAGAAAATAATAATTTTAAAAACTCTCGTACGTCATTCTTCGAAGAAGTAATGAAATGTTAACAACTGGAACAGTTACACGTCCGGCCATAACTTAAGTTAACATCGATCATAAACACAGATTATTAGTTGTATAATTGTTGATCATATGTTTCAGGTAGAAGTAAATAATCAAATAAATGAATAACCTTAATTGTTATTTATACGTCTTTATTTCTTTTTAGAATTCCTGATGTAAACTTAACGAGGAAACATTTTATGGTTACAATAAAACGAATGCTCATTTTGAGCAACCCGAGTTAGTAGATCGTAACGTTGGTTCGTCGGTCCGACAGTTATTTGCGCCCTTCCGTAACGTTGGTTCGTCGGTCCGACAGTTATTTGCGCCCCTTCCGTAACAAATGGTTCGCAATTAAACTTGCGTTAATAGAATTACTTCGGGGCGCGTGTGGTTGTATGGGAAGAACTAAATCGCTGGCAATCGGCATTTACACTCACATTCTCCGTTTTTGAATAGGTTCTTTGAACTAACTATATTTTATAGCAGCCATAGCCGATCTGTCATCAGCCACAATAAAATTTTTACTAGTTACTTTATGCTACAAGATTAATGTGATCAAGTTGAGGGGAGGGGATGCCAGAAATGTGAGCAAAGAAATGAAAAATATTGTTTTTCGTGCTTGTGCTGTATAAGAACCATTCAGCATCCTGTGAATTTAGTATTGTATTGTATTGTATATGACAAATCTTCCACCTATCCCCACGTTCCGCACGACTAACAGGTGCTCAGATATGTATGGATAAACCCTTTTTTACTGATCTGCCTTTGATATTTTTATTTATGAATGCCAACTTATAATATTGTTTGATGAGGGAGACAAAGGTAGTTGGACATTTGCCATCATTACGTGAAAATTAACAATCACGACGTTTCGATTTGGTAAAACCCAAACCTTTTTCAAGTGCTAAAAACTAAATTACATATACACAAACATGTTATAAAACTACGTTCTTAAACTAATAAACTTGCCTACTTTAATAATTATCTACATTTTAACCTAGATCCTAGAATGGGGTACAACAAAATGAACCTCTACTAAATATAAAAAAATATTAACAGGGTTAAATTATGCAATATCCAACTACCTTTGTCTCCCTCATCTGATACTCCATCATTAACAAATTTCAAAAACAAAGTTATAATATTGTAATGATATAAACTAAATACAGTATTAATTTTAATTGAATATCTTCATTTAAAATTCTTTACACAACATTCCCTAGTACAAAAATAATTTTAATTTTGTTTAAAAATAAATTAAGAATTATATTTAAGAGTCTCTAGAGGCTGTCGGCCATTTTTGTTTTTAATCCGTAAGACCAATGTAATTTGTGAATCCATATTTTTTCGTTATTTATTGACCAAAAGTTGGGTATGAGGTGTCATTTTAAACGTTTTCATATTGCACATTGGGTTTGCTTTACACACATATTAGACCATCTCCTCATTCACAGAAGTGGTCCTCGTCTCCCTACACGCACAAGTATTGTGCCCCCTCTCACTACGAACGCACACGTTGTGGACCACCTCCTCATTCACACAAGTGATCCTCGTCTCCCTACACGCACAAGTATTGTGCCCCCTCTCACTACGAACGCACACGTTGTAGACCACCTCCTCATTCACACAAGTGATCCTCGTCTCCCTACACGCACAAGTATTGTGCCCCCTCTCACTACGAACGCACACTATGTGGACCACCTCCTTATTCACACACGAAGTGGTCCTCGTCTCCCTACACGCACAAGTATTGTGCCCCCTCTCACTATGAACGCACAATATGTGGACCACCTCCTTATTCACACACGAAGTGGTCCTTGTCTTCCTACACGCACAAGTATTGTGTCCCCTCTCACTACGAACGCACACGTTGTGGACCACATCTTCATTCACACAAGAAGTGGTCTTCGTTTCCCTCACGCACAAGTATTGTGCCCCCCTCACTATGAACGCACACGTTGTGAACCACAATTATTGTGCCCCCTCTCACTACGAACGCACACGTTGTGGACCACCTCCTCATTTACACACGATGGACCTCATCTACCTACACGCACAAGTATTTTGCTCCCTCTCACTACGAACGCACACATTGTGGACAACCTCCTCATTCACACACGAAGTGGACCTCGTCTCCCTACATGCACAATTAATCATTGTACCCCCTCTCACTACGAACACTATCTTAGTGGACCACCTCTTCATTCACACACAATTAAGTGGACCACGTACAAGAATGGCGGTTCTAATGAGAGTCCGTAAACCAGAAGAGCTACTAATTTTACCGGGGGATAACACAACATAATTAAATTGAATAAGTATATAATAAAATTATTATATATTTGGCGTCTGATCTAATCTGCCTGAGATTGAATTTTAAAACATATTGTTATTATATTTTCAATTGTTTGTTAAGTTTAATCAGTAGACGAGCAAAACTGCTGTATCTAAATTTTGTTAATTTCTTGAACAATAATTTTTGTTAGTTTTGAAATGTGAACTAAGTAACGAATCACTTGTAAATAGAGAATAACATTGTACTGTGCACTCCATTTGCTGAAATCGTACAGGCTCGACGTCACTTAAGTGCACAGTTGATGTTTAAGTGCACATGCTCACGCGTCTATAAGCGTATTTGTTTGAAAACTTTTCAAGCATGCGATGAATTTAAAGCAATGGATGTCTACGAACGGAATGGCTCTCACGCACATGACTGTTAATTAGCATGTACTCCATTCTCGCATGTCCTGGTGGCTGGGAGGGTTGGGGGCTGCTCCGTGCTCCGGTTGACAATCACTGCAGTGCCACCAACACCGCTCCTTTGTTCAGCACCAGTTTTCCGCTTTAAGTGCGCTTACCTATAAAAATAAATACATGATATAGGCTAATGGAATTCTGCTCCCCTTACTGAAGGAAGAAAAAGTGTTTGTATTAAGTAGTTAATGCAAAGATCCCCGCATTAAACTTGTCTCCAAACCATAGCTAACGTTGTACTTTTCTCTCAGTTTTATTTTTAACCTTAAAATTTATGTTATTGGTACTAAAAATCATTAACTTCTAAATATTTTGTAAAATGACTACTTTAATTGTGTCGAAATAACCCAACTAAATACACGTAAATCCTTAACAAACATATGGCTAGTTCAGCGAAAAGATTCTATGTGGAAAATAAACGCACTTCTGAGATAATTAATCTTTATATTACGTCTATCTGAGATAAACGTGTTAAGTCAGTTTTAAAGGCGGATTCTGTGCAAATTAAAATTAGCAAATGTTCTTAAATTTTAAACTTTACATGTAAACCATTGCCAAAATATTTATTTATGGTTAGAAATGTTTTGTTTCTTTAAGACCACCTGTAAGCTTGACCTAAGCCTGTGTTGTTACGATGTGATAGGTAATTAATTTTATTTATAGGTCCACCAATCAAAAGAAAAATTTATTTTATTGGGAGATCTAAGAAAGGTAAAACCGATTTGGAGACGTTTACAAACAATTGATATTTCCCTAGTAATATTCAAATTTACCATGGGGGAGAACAGAAAATCATCAACTGTTTTTTAGTTATAGTGATGATATTGTTTTTGATTATTTTAGGCAAACTTAATTTGATTTCCAGGAAGGGGATTTGTAGGTAAATAATATTTTGTGTGTGACTCTCAAAGACTCTCGTATACACTGGGACATCACCTATAAAATTCTGATTATTGTTAATAAAATAATTCAATCTATAGTCACACCCATTTGGTTGGGTTTAAAAATAGTTACAAATAATGTTAATATGTCACTACACTTAATAACATTATTAATTACATTAATTACTTTAATAACTTTTAGTGGCACATTAAGCATAAGGAACTTTGATTTATAATTTAAAACCTTTATAACTTTTTAGTTTAAGTTAGTTTTCCCCTTAAAAAAATAAATACAAACAAAAATGTTATTAAACCATCCAGTTGGGGATAAATTAGTGAAAAAATATTTAACTAACTTAAAATGTTAACTACTCGTGAGAAAGTCTGCTTTATGTTAATACTTTTTCGGTGGTTTTTTCTTTTATAAATAATCCATTGCAGTTGTATGTAAGTAATACAGAAGATAACGACACGTTGGATCATATTACTACGTTCTTTTACATTTAATTACTTTGAATATAGCTTAAAGTTTTACTTACTCCTACAAAAACAATATTTACTAAACTTTTGGGAGTCTGTTTAAGTTACAACTTAACAATTTAAAGAAGATATTGTGAATTGTCATTGGTAATTCCTAACTGTGCAGAATACATTTTTAAAATCAACAATACCTGGTTTTAGTATTCGTTTGTATATGCACCCATCCTCGACAATGGTCATTGACCTACCCACCACCCACACACGTACAGTGGTTTTGACCCACCCGCCCACCCACACACGTTCACGTACAGTGGTATTGACCCACCCACCTACCCAAACACGTACAGTGGTATTGACTCACCCACCCACCCATACACGTACAGTGGTATTGACCCAACCGCCTACCCATACAAGTACAGTGGTAATGACCCACCCGCCCACCCATACACGTACTGTGGTTTTACCCACCCGCCCACCTATACACGTACAATGATTTTGACCCACCCACTCTCCCACACACGTACAGTGGTATTGACCCACCCACCCACCCATACACGTACAGTGGTTTTGACCCACCCGCCCACCTATACACGTACAGTAGTTTTGACCTACCCGCCCACCTATACACGTACAGTGGTTTTGACCTACCCACCCACATACACACGTTATTGTTATTAACCAGTAACAATAGAGTTTATTCTCAGTATATACTCGGTTTATACTCAGTATATACTCAGCTTTTACTTAGCTAGAGAGTATGAAGCAGTGCTACTACAGACTAAAGCTACAAGTAAAATTTTAAGTGATTTTCAGACTAATGAAAACATTGTAACTGATATATTATTAAACTTAGGTTAGTGATATTTATAGTAGGCTACCAATCAAATGAATTCTAAACCAGTCCGAAGGTAAAAAAGATACTTTCTCCGAAAATGTCGGAGTCTTTATTTCCATTACCTTTTCGGTAAGACAAGTTAGGGCGTAATCAGCTGTGTGTATTTTGTCCCGAACATGGTCCCCCATAGGTCTGTAAAATGATGCCCCTGACTTGAAGAGTTTTCAAAGCTGCTTTATGTCAAGTTGGTAGCCTGTTAAGCCACTCATTTTAATTAAACACGTTTTTCCTCCATTCGCTGGTGTATTTCTCCTTTGACGTCCTGCAAACAAAATCTCACTCTTTGTTCTCTTTCAGTACTGCGTCTCTTATTTGAATTTTAAGTCAAGATATTTGGCCATCTTTGTTTAAATATAACTGATATGAAAAATGTGATGTTAGTTGAACCTTAAAACCTTCTTATTTATAAAAATAAATTCTCTGTTTATTTAAACTTACATAACATGTTTTGGTTCAGCTCATTTCTATTGTATCAGGCATATATAACATTTTATTTTAATCACTGAGAAATTATTATTTTCTCTAGGCAATATCCAATCTAAATCTTATGTTGGTACAAAGTATATTTTATAAAGATTTTAATATTTACACAATTTGATTTTGTAAAGACGTAAAAAAATAAAAATATCTACCAAAGAGTATTAATAAAAGCTGACTGAATACTTAAACAAAATATTTATCCATAAAGATTTTATTCAAGTGAAAATAAACTTTAACAAAGCGTTTAGTAGTAGTTTAGTAATAAATTAACGGTCTAATTAAAGTTATAATAATGATAAAATTTTATGTATAAAACTGTAACTCTTACCAAGGAAATTGCAAAGGGAAAACTTAGCAATTTTCAATTTCTGACACGGTAAGTAAAAAACTTGTCAAAGTAATAATACTAAAATAAATAATACCTTAGTGGAGTGACATGCTGTACTATTGGGACGTAATAGCAAAATTATTAGTCAAGTAACAGAATAATAATAGTCAATAGCAACTAAAATTTGTTAAGAATTTTGTTTCAAAATCAGTTGATTTGTAAAGTACCTATGACAGTGATATTCAGTGTTTATTTATCCACTATGTCATTTACATTGGGGAGAAACTTGCTAAACAAAGAGTTAACGAATTATTTTTAAATGTCATTTTAAATTTACATTTAAAGCAAAAAGACTAAAATCACAACAAAAATAGCTTATTAGCAGTTTAGATAAGTTTCGTAGATGAAATTAAAAAAATTGCTTTACTATTTTATATAATATTTATCAATACTAATAAATTTTAATTTAGGTGATGGTGGTATCACTGGTCAGATGAATAGAAGATTAAGCAGTTTTTGTTCTACTCGGTCTTAGTATGTTCATATACATTACTCTTAACCTATCCTCACCCTTCTTTTTTTTAACACAATAGTTACTAATACAATCGTGTACAATAATGCCACATATGACATTTTACAAATTAAATAATTTGGATATTTGGTTTGGTATACTTTTATCAATCCTTGCCTACTAATTTATTGATCAACCTAATGCAATATTTTGTAATTATTTATTGATAATATTAGACCTTTAATATAACTAATATTTCAAGAACAAAGATAAGATTGTTATTATCTAGTCCTGCTTGCAGATATCATTTAATTGACAGAATATGAGAAACTAACTCATATTTACACAAAAAAGGGTAACAAATTATTATAATCATTTTCTTAAACTATTTTTAGGCTATGCCTACTGTCAAAGTGTTTTTAATAATTTTCTTATTTATCGTGTGAAATAAGATGTCTTTTATTGAATTTTTTATTCATTATTGTTAGGATAATTTAAATATCTATAAATAATAAATATGATCAGTGTTGTTATTGAATATATTTTTATCAATAAAAATACTTATTAAATTAAAAATTTCATGAAATTATTTAAAGAATCTACTGCCCAAAACTCAGTTTATATTAATTTTAAACACTGGTGTGAAAAAGGATGTCTTAAAAAATGTTTAGGAGAAGGCATTGAACTTGCTAGTTTATATAAATATTCTAAAATGTTTTTAAAACAAATTCCATAAATAGCGTATTTCCTTGTTCGTAGAATTACAAACTTGTGGACACACCACATAATATGTGTACAATAAAATGGGACACTACAAGATCGTGCTTGCATACTTGTGTGTCTGCCTTGTTCGTAGAATTAACCTTGTGGACACACCACATAATATGTGTACAATACAATGGGACACTACAAGATCATGCTTGCATACTTGTGTGTCTGCCTTGTTCGTAGAATTAACCTTGTGGACACACCACATAATATGTGTACAATACAATGGGACACTACAAGATCGTGCTTGCATACTTGTGTGTCTGCCCTGTTCGTAGAATTAACCTTGTGGACATACTACATAATATATGTACAATACAATGGGACACTACAAGATAGTGCTTGCATACTTGTGTGTCTGCCTTGTTCGTAGAATTAACCTTGTGGATACACCACATAATATGTGTACAATACAATGGGACGCTACAAGATCGTGCTTGCATACTTGTGTGTCTGCCCTGTTCGTAGAATTAACCTTGTGGACACACTACATAATATGTGTACAATACAATGGGACACTACAAGATAGTGCTTGCATACTTGTGTGTCTGCCTTGTTCGTAGAATTAACCTTGTGGACACACTACATAATATGTGTAAAATACAATGGGACACTACAAGATAGTGCTTGCATACTTGTGTGTCTGCCTTGTTCGTAGAATTAACCTTGTGGACACACTACATAATATGTGTACAATACAATGGGTTACTACAAGATAGTGCTTGCATACTTGTGTGTCTGCCTTGTTCGTAGAATTAACCTTGTGGATACACCACATAATATGTGTACAATACAATGGGACACTACAAGATCGTGCTTGCATACTTGTGTGTCTGCCTTGTTCGTAGAATTAACCTTGTGGATACGCCACATAATAT